>OX940799.1:36569241-37097090 GCA_954870605.1 Acer campestre
TCTATAATGCAATTATCTAAAATATAATATGTAATCCATTTTATGACCAATCATAATAAAACAATTATTTCACTCCCTCTTATCTTTTATTTTATAATTAAATGGGCTTTAATAACTGAAAATAAGCCAACTACTACAAAAAAACTAGTATGCAAAATCTTAAAAAAGTTAAAATCAAGATTGTAACAATATC
Organism: Acer campestre; assembly: GCA_954870605.1. NCBI lineage: Eukaryota > Viridiplantae > Streptophyta > Magnoliopsida > Sapindales > Sapindaceae > Acer > Acer campestre. The sequence continues at coordinate 36,569,435 of OX940799.1, forward strand.
TCGACTTGTTTCAACACGGTTAAGTACCAGATGGCTTATCCTTCAAACTAGCCTTCCTCTTGCCAATGTTGATATCACCTGCATGGTCCTCGTAGGGCTTGTCAAACTTTTCATTCGCCATTTGTTTGTCACGGCAATCATGGAATTCCCTTAACCACTTAAAGTGTAAAATATACCCTGGAGGGGGGGGGGGGGGGGGGGGGGGGGGGGGGTGGGGTAGTGTTGAATAGGTATAGGCTCAACTTATTGCACTTCTTTTTCTTCACAAACAATTTGTGCACTCAATATAGATTCGATTAAGCCAAATGTTAAAACAACACAAGTCAAAGTAAGTAAAGAAACTAAAATACGAAAATCAACACAAGAAATTTTTACATGGTAAAACCTTAAAATGAGGAAACATCCACATGTTGATACCACAACCACCAGCAAACCATAATTCACCTTGTCAAATAAGCGATACACACTTAAAAAGTGAAAATATGTAAACTATTGGGGGGGGGGGGGGGGGGGGGGGGGGGGGGGGGGGGGGGGGGTTGAATAGGTTTTAACAAAATTAATCGCCAACTATTTCGATTAATCAATATTAATTGCAAACAACCATAATCTCTAACACAATCATTATGTAAAATAAGTGCAGAAATAATCTAAATGACACAATGATTTGTTTTACGTGAGAAAACCCCAAAAGGGTAAAAAAAACTCACATGCATAATTGACAATTGAACCCTCAAATCCACTATTTGCAAATACGATTACAATCAAGGTTGACCGCATCACACTTATATGATTACTAATCCGTCTTTGCTACCCGCGGGCCTTTAATAGTGATTCTAGGCTCTTACTTGCAAACTACCAAAGGTAAATACAAGACTTTACTCTCAAAGAGAAGAGGTAAACAACCTAATGTGTATATGAACAATATTCAAAGTGCATAAATGCAAGGTCAAACATTTAAGCGTATATAGTCATGGATGAACATGTCAAAACACTCATAGATATCATGTAGCTATATGACATGCATACAACTTAGCTATATGTGCAAACAAAACCCTATATGCAATAACTATCACAAACAAACCACAAAACACAATAAAAAAGCATTCTTGAAACAAGTCAAGGCATAAAGAAGCTATCTTGTAAAGCAAGAACATGTGAAAAGATGAAGTTGATGTTCTAACTATAAGTTATGTGAGCAATAAAGAAAACCCATGAGAAATCATACATAGAACATGCTAGATGATGTATGAATCATGAAAGGATGATGGGTGTTAGTGTTTTGGATGATAAAAATCAAGTCCTTGTGACTTTGCTTAGAAGACACTCTTTTGCTCTAAAAAATTATAATTTTTGCTCTACAAAACGACTCAAGGCCAACAGGACATATTATATATATATGAGACCTAGACAAGTTTTGGAAAAAACGCTCCAGCTTCTAGTCACGTGCACTGGTCGAGTAGCGCACAACCTTTGTGAAGATTGCGCTGATGTGAGCTGCGCATGATGACTAGCGCACCAGCGGCAAACTTCTGTGAAAGTTGTGCTGGATGAGTAGCGCAGTGCTCAGGTGTGCACAGTTAAGGGGACTAGCACACTACACTTTGTCCACAAATCAAACACAAAATTGTACAAGTGTGAATAGTGAAAAGCATACACACAAAAAGCAATGACCATACAAGCATGCTAGAGAGGTGTGTGTGTGAAACTAAATCTCTTCAATTAAGAGTCAAAACAAGTAAACTACCTTCCTTGAAGCACTTGAAGTCCACAATGAGATCCATTGGAATTTGAGGAGAAATCTTCAATCCTAAGCTACCCTTACATATTTGAACCCCATTGTGATTTTGTCAACGAAATAAGCCAATCAAAATAGAGGCACTTACAATCTCCCTCTTTGGCTACTTCGTGACAAAACCACTACTTACATAGCAACTTCACAAAAACAAAAAATATGGTTGGTCAACAAGTTTTCTACATTACAATAAAGCTCATAGTCTAAGTCTTGAATATCTTCAAGTCAATCCCAAGCTTGTAGAAAAGAATCCAACCTACACATAATCAACAAGAAATATACGTTCTAAGAACAAGTGTTTGAGAGGTGCTTATAACAAGATCATTTGCAATTGTCTTACCAAAAATAAATCAACACAATAATAATAAAAAAAAAAATTGCTACATGTATTTGTTATACATAATTCTAAGGGATAATATCATTTTAGTCTCTACTGTTTACCCTATTATCCATTTGGGTCCTCGTCGTTCTAGTATTAGCCATGCAGGTCCCCGTCGTTCACTTTAATCGTTTTTTTTGGTCCCTAACGTTAGGTTCTGTTAGGATTCCGTTAAACAAATGAGGGTATATTGGTAAATGGATCATTAATTACTTAATCAAGTTAATAAAATAATTAATTTAAATAATAAAAAATTAAAAACAATTAATAATAATTTATTTAATTAAAAAAACTAATATTCAATAATAAATTAATAAATAATATTAAATTAAATAATAAGTATTTTTTTAAGGAATTAAACAATAAATAAATAAAATTAAAAAATATAAAAAAACTAATTAAAGTAATAATAATAATTATTATTAAATGAATTAAAATTAAAATTAAAAATATATAAAAAAATAATTAAAAAATAATTTAATATATATTAAATCCATTCAAATTAATAAATTTAATTTAATTAAATAATAAAAATTAAATTAATTAAACAAATAAAAAATAAAAAATCCAACCCATAAATTAAACTTTTTTTTTTCAAAAATAAACTTTAAAAATTAAAAAAATAAATAAATAAAAAAAATAAAAAATAAAAAACTTATCATCTTCTTCCCCACCATAACACGCAGCCACCCTCCAAACCACCCCCAAACCTTAAATTAAATTTAAACCCCAATCACACATAGCCACCATCCATCGCCACTCCCAAACCCTAAATCTCTAGCCACCAAACCACCATCATCAACCCTTCAAACCCCGAACACCACCAATTCACCAAACCATCATCTTCATCATCATCCCATAGCCATCATCATCTTCATCATCATCCCACGGCCATCTTCATTATCAACCATCACTATCATCGATTGTCATCTTCTTCATCATCGATAAAGGTCGAAATTCAGCTTTTAAAATTGTAAAGTAAAAGCTAAAGGTTGAAATTTACCCTTTGTAACAATTCTCACACCCTCCTCCAATTCTTCTTTGGACCCGAAAACCCGAGAAAACCAGACCTAACTCCTTTGCCTTCGCCGCGCTCCATCGATCTCTCTCTCTCTCTCTCCGACGACTGCTGTTTTTCCAGATCCGCAAGTTGTGGGTCGTCGAGGCAGAAGAGGAAGAGGAGGAGGAGGCTGCAGAGGGTCGACAGAGGAGCCACAGGAAGCATCGACGTGGAACGGCAGAATGGGTTTGGGTTTGGATTTTCTGGGATGGGTTTGGTTTGGTTTGAATGTTGAAGACGATGATGTTGTAGATGGAGATGTTAGATGATGTTTTGATTTTTTTTTTTTTATGGGTTTGAATATTTGAAGACAATGATGTTGTAGATGGAGATGTTAGATGATGTTTTGATTTTATTTTTTTTTAATGGGATTGAATATTTGATTTGTATTTCGATTTTTTTATTCAAGATGAGTTTTTAGTTTTCTGGTGTGGTAAGATTGATATTGGTGGTGTTGTTTGAGATTGATGAAGATGATGAACTAGGATGTGGATTTTTTAATTTTTTTATTATTTTTATTTTTATTTTTTTATGTTTAGGGATGAATTTTGATGAAGTCTGGGTGTTGTGTTGTCTGGTTCAATTTTTTTTTTTTTTTTGTTAATCGGATTTGGTGATCCAAATTTTAATTTTAATATTTTGTTATTTTTTAATAATTTAAATATTTATAAGAAGGGTAAAAATAGTCAATATTTATTAGAAGGGTAATATTGTCTTTGCAGCCAATTCAGTCATTATTAGGGGGCATAACGGTCATTTGACCATCTAACGATGTTAGGTGGTCTGATTTTAATAGAAAACGTCACAGAAGGACTAAAATAGCCAATGCTGGAACGACGAGGATCCAAATGGATAATAGGGTAAACAGTAGGGACTAAAATGATATTATCCCTAATTCTAATATAATTGTATGTAGACAATAAATTATGATATTATTAATATAAATTAATTAATAAATATCTTCCCTATTTTATTGTCCATAAAATTAGGTGATAAAATCAATCTTTTTTCCTTCCTTAATTTTAATTTCCAATGCAAAAAAAAAAAAAAAAAAAAAAAAAAAAAAAAAAAAAAAATTCTCATTTAAGCAATTTTATTTCTACTGTTGTAATTAAATTATTCTTGTAAGGATTCTCAATTGTTGATTGGCTTGTTTCGTGGACAAACCACATGTTGGGGTTGATGTAAGGGTAGCTTAGGAATTGGTGATCATCCAATGGCCCTCTCAAGACCTCAAGAGAAGAAGCACCAAAGGTAAATTCTAGTGCTTACTTGCTTTGAAGATATCTAGTTGCACACACACACAACTCATGCATAAATCTTATTCTTGTATATTGTGTGTTTTATATGAGTGCTTGCATGTTCTTGAACATCTCTTCTTGCTTGTTTATTTGATTGCATCTAGTTTATTGAAATGCTATAACAAGTTTAGGCATTAGGATGCATTCAATTCCCACAAGTGCACTTCATGTATGATAGTTTTAAGTGTGGTGTAATTCGTTTCCGTTTGAGTGATCGGAAATGTTCGTGCTTGCATGATGGTGTGCATGTCTTAGCACTATGATTGACCACTTGAGAAGGTTTCATTCTTCTCTTGGATAAGTGGTAGTTTTGGTTTGGTTGTTTGGAGTAATGTGTCTAGTTTCAAAAGATTGGATTTCAATGTTTTAAATGTTTTTCAAAACTGACCTTTGTATGGTCTTGTGACCATAACTTTTTATAAAAAGATTTAAATTGAGTTTTGTAAAATTCTGGACAAACTAGATACCCATACCTTTCCAACGGTACCTTATTCGTAATATTTCATGACCATTTGGATTGGTTTGAAATCTCCAAAGTGACCACCAAAACAGGGCAACTATGTTGTTGTCAGTTTCTGATCTTTGGTCACTCAATTGACCATAACTCTTTCTATAGACATTAAAATGTCATTCCGTAAATTGGAATAGAAAGTATACATCCATACATTTCCAACGATATATCATACGAAAGGTTTCGATGTCGTTTGGTCATGTTTTGAGGCACTTGAATCTGAAGCTGATGCACTGTCGCGCCCAAACCGCTGTTCACATCGCCCTACGTAGAGCGGGCACCTAATTGACTTTTCAATCCGCCCTTCACTTGCCCAAAATCCGCCCTACGTAGAGCGGTTTGGCCGGAAACCTTTGGAAAATTTCCAAATGACATAGCTTCAATTGGACATCATATATATATGCCTCTTTGACCTTAGGTCACCATGATGACTCAATAAACTCATATTTTTGGTTGAGAGGATTTTCAAAGAGAGAAATTCTCCCAAGAACTCATCTTTGATCATCCAAACCCATTTCCACATGCATAAATCATCATCTAAGCATCATCTAGGATCATCTAGTATATGCTAATGCATGGGTCTCAACACACATTGTATGATTTGTTGAACACTAATCTCATCTAATTTTAGTGTTTCTACTTATCAATTTTATCTAATTTATTACTTGTATGTGTTTAGATTTATTTCTACATACATGGTTGAGATTATGTGTTAATTGGGTTTATTTTTACATAGCTTAATTGATTAGCTCATTATTGCCTAAAAGCTATGCCATAAACATTCTTGTGTGATTTATTGATAACTAGGTTGATAGATTGTTTTTAATCAACTAGTTAATCCTTTGAATGTTTGTGGGTTATTTTTGATAGCTAGGATTTTACATGTTTATCTAACATCTAGCTAATTGATCTCATTGTATGATTGAGATTGTTTTTGATAGCTTTGTATTTAGGATTGGTTATCCTTTACTTAGCTAAAGTTGTATGCCATGTCATATAGCTATTTTGATATCTAGGATTGATTTTATTGTCATCATATAATCCTAGGTAAGCATCTAGAGTACCCTAGCTCTTATTGCATATTTGAATATCATTGCATATTCACATAGGGTGTTGATCTCTTCGGAGAAGTAAGTCTTGTGTGATAGACCGGGATTAGATGGTCACTCAAGCAAATTGGACTAGATCCACTTTTACAGGCCTGCGAGTAGTGGTAGCGGGATATAGGCCGGGATTAGGCCGTTAAACCAGGATTAGGTTGTATACGCTATCATAATTAGTGGATTCGAGGTTCGAGTGTGGCGCACTTACCAGCCCGTGGTTTTTCCCTGTTGAGGGTTTCCTCGTAAAAATCAAGTTGTCGTTTCTATTTCCGCATCTTATTACACTTGATTATTGTTTTGTGAATTGGGTTATATTTGTAATATTGACTAATCCGAAAAATTGATAATAACGGATTAACAACCCATTCACACACCCTCTTTGTCGTTTTTAAAGACACCCACGCGTATAATGGTAAAATTATTTGTTTCAATTCTCATTCTTTATCCGATTAATTTAAGGTATTAGATTACAAAATAAAAAAATATTTTAAGTTATTAATATGATTTTGCTATATTTATTATATAGTTTGTTATTTAAACGTTTTTAACTGCAACTACTTGGATGTTATTTCCAGTTATGCGTATTGTCAAGATTATGTTTCGTAACAAGATGGAAGATGAATTTCTCACAAACTCTTTGATCATGAACATTGAAAGGGAAATCACATAGCAACTTAGTATATATTCGATTATAATTTATTTTTTTTTAAATTTAAAAGAGCATCAGGTTCCATTTTGATTCATAAAGTTGTGTCTATTTTATTTATTAATTTATTTGTTCTACTATTACAATTTACATATGAGACTATACATTATTACATTTGAATTTTTTAAATATTAGTATATTCGCCTTCCGTCTTCCGTCAACTTGAATTTTTGTCCCCCCCCCAAAAAAAAAAAAAAAAAAAAAGAAAAAAAAGAAAAAAGAACCAAAATTCAAACATCGTTCCTAACCTCAAGAGATGACACCGTAAAGAACACCGTAAGGAAACAATATTATTTGAGATGTCTTGAAAATGGTGGATTTGTACTAATATAAATTTGATTTGTATGGGATAGCTAGATAATTACTATAACAGTACCTAAAGTTGTTTTCCTTTATAGTTTTATTACATTCCTTGTAAATTAAATACGATTCTTTTTAGAGTCAAGCTAATGTTAAATTGAAATAATATACATTAAGACCTCTCTATTGTGAACTCTATATAGGAATAACCTCCATGCAGTTATAAAAAATTTTGGTCCCAACTTTGGTCAGTTATAAATAAGAATAAGCTCCATATTGTAATACATTATAATTTTTCTAGGTCCCGTCTTAAAGAACTTGTCTCCACATAGTAATAATTATCAGTATATTGAAAAAAATATATGCTATGTTACATTAAAGAGAATGCAAAATTTTAGACTTTTAATATGACTTTGCATATTCCCAACACTACATAGATATATGTATTAGCTTTTTGAAACTATGTCTATCTCTTTTATCAATGTCTATACCTTGGACTTGCATGCTCCATTGATTTATTATTAATGTAATGCATACTTTACCTCTATACCACTTGCACTAAGGATAAGTCAAAACAATACTTTATGTAGCTACGCCTCTATTAACTTTTAACCTTCTCATAGTAATAAAATTAGTTTGGTCCCACCATTATAACCATAGAGAGGTTTTACTATATATGGTAATTAATGTGTTATGTATCATATGGTATTTTCGATATAAAAGAGGAAACAATACTATTTGAGATGTCTTGAAAACGGTGGATTTATACTAATATAAATTTGGGGGACTAATATAGGGATGACAACGGGGCGGGTCGAGGTCGGGGTCGGGGAATGCTTTTCCATCCCCATCCCTGTCCCCGCATTGAGAGAAGCAGGGCTGGGGACGGGGATTCCCCGTTGGAGGGGCCTTCCCATACCCACCCCATTCTCCATCTAATATATATATATATTAATACAATTCAATTCTACTCCATTAACATTGAATGAAAATAAACATCTTAAAATTAGTACAATGCAAAAACCCGAGTTGGAGAGACTAGGAAAATATCGGTTTCATATTGCTCATCGATTACAGTTTACATCCAGTAGTGCAATATCCTCCTACTCTATACTCGATAGCAACCTTTAGTGGTTCACGACCTCAGTACACTTGCCAAATAGCATTTTGATACCATTTTTTGAACCCCAAGTACGCCTGCAGAATACGAGCAGCAATGCACATGTCAAAAACTTCCTCCGATTAATCTTGAGGCAAATTGAGATGTTCTATCATAAATTTGATATGTGCTTTAATTGAAAGTCCATGTGCTTTGTAGCAATGAGATCATCCAAAAAGCATACTTTATAAGGTCAAATTTTCTTGTTTTGCACAAAAAAAAAAAAAAAAAAAAAAAAGAAAAAGAAAAAAAAATATAAATTCATATTTAGTCTAAAATCAATAATTCTATAAAACAAATCAATTTCTAAAGTTTAGTTAAAAAAAACTATTTATATTTAAAAAATTAATATTAAATGATTTTAAAATTAGAATATTATATATTATATTAAATATATATATATATATATAATGTATCGGGGCGGGGACGGGGCGGGGAGTGCTTCCCCATCCCCGCCCCGTTTCACCTTCGGGGACAAGACTTTGTCCTCATCCTCATCCCGGTCCCCGAATATTATCCCCTATCCTCACCCCGTTCGGGGTGGGTCTCCACGGGACCTCGGCCACACGGGGAATACTGCCATCTCTAGACTAATATTATTTTTGCCCTAAAATTAATGTACTGGTTAGCGGTCATTTTCATAATCAGCTAATTTTCTTCTCCCCAATATACGAATTTGAATTACTAGTGTTAAAGTGAAATAGAAAAAGAAAAAAAAAAAAATAATCAAAATTAAATTTTGAAAATATTATAATAACTCCCCAATTTTTAACATAACAACATGTTGGGGATAATCTCTATATACCGATGAACGCGGAACGCCGTGCCTAATATACGCCCATAACTCATAGCAAATAATAACGTCAATAAGCAGAAAAATAGATAAGATATAATAAAAACAATCACAACACAAGATATACGTGGAAAACCCAAAACGGGTAAAAAACCACGGGCCGTTAGGACGACAGAGAAAGTTCCACTATATGATAAATTGTTACAACCATATACTCCAGGATTCTCTCTCACACCTAACCCAAACTCCACTCACAAGATCCTCACCAAGAACCCCCACAATATCCCCTAGGTCTCCCCTAAATATCACCCACGGATCTCTAACTAGATCCACCGATATTCCCTTGGATCCCTCCTCGGATATTCCCTTGGGTCTCCCCGGATCTTCACTCACACTCTCTGATGTTTACATGGTGTTCTTTTTGCTCCACAGCCTTAAACATAAATATTATGACTATTTATACTAGTTACAGGGAGTTTAAGATAAAAGGAAATCCTACTCCTAAACATACAAGACTTACTTGTTTCACATAAATACTATTTCCTTTTATGACAAGTCTTCTTGTAGGGAGTAAATCTTTTTCCTTCAAGCACAAGAACTTCTAGAAACAAACTACTTCCTTTTCCGCCGAAGATTTCCCGTTTCACGTATGCTTATGATTGACTACGAGTCGGGTCACGGTTGTACACCCGTTTCCTAAACCGTTACAAGTCACCTTAAATTATATCGCTCAGAAAACCGCGATCCATACGTTGAAACAAATTCTCATTCAGTTCTTCATGATCTTCAACCTCCCTCAAACATAACATTCCATCTTCCAAACGTATCCCACGTCTCCAGGAAGCTCCACATCAGTTGAGTCTTTGTTTGGTTCACATTAGTTCATTTGAGAATACAAGCCAAAACTAACACAACACTGATTTTGGAGTAATCTTGATTAAGAGAAACAATTTTATTAAAAATATATTGTTATGCGTAGAAAAAAAAAAATTGTCAACATCCTCATTTGCTGTGATAAGTAAATGGTAGCCCATAAATTAAAATACAAACCCCATAAACAAACTCCTATTATGGGGTCAATCTAAATTTGACCAAGACCAAATGTATTCTAAATTCTTTAGACCATCAAGTTAATGACACTAATTGAAGAACCAGGTTAACCTCAATATTGTGTTTTCCACTCACAAGCTTTAAGTTAGAAAACTATTTTCAAAGCCAAACGCGTTTATATATATATATATATCTATTTTCAAAGCCAAATGCGTTATATATATATATATATATATATATATATATGTATAAATATAATATAAATAAATAAATAGTTTTTCTCTCATTAAGATGAACTGATTTTATTTATATCAATTCCACAATTATTAATCATTAGATTCACATACTTTAGCTTAGTCAAAGTCTTCTTAAATTTAATCAATGACTTACAAGTCTCGTTCTAATATTAAAAGTTCAGTTTGGTCATGAGGAGAGAAAAACTATTTGAAAATAGAAAACAAGTTCAAAAACAATACTGAACGCACCCTAAAGGGGTGTTCGGTAACGTTTTTTATTTATGTTTTGAGAACAAATTTTAAAATGAAAACAAGAGAAATAATTAGATGTTTTCTAATTTATCAATTTTCATAATTTTAAAATCAGAAAACATAGTGATAAATAGATAATCGAATATTTAAAATAAATAATCAAGTTCGGAGAAAAACGTGACTAATTGATGATAAAAATAAAAAACACACATATAAAAGAAAACTTCAACATGATATTTTCCGACTAGGAAGGAGAATGGTAATTTTTCAATGGTTCCATGTAAAAGGCATATATTTAGTAGTTTTATATATATATATATATATATATTTTTTATATTGAAATACATATATAATTGGGTGCCGGTATTGCCACCCATAAAAATAATTTACACACCCATATTTTATTAAAAAAATTATTTATAAAAATATCCTAATACAAATTGACCAATAAGGACAAATTATTTTAATTAAAAACTAAATTTAATATTATGTACACCTATTATTTACACCAATCATATCTTCAACTACATTAATTATATATATATATATATATGTAGAAAAAGAAACAAATAAATGAATTATAAATGCTTATAATAAACCCTAATTTTTTTTTAGCAAAAGAAACAAGAACATGTGTTGCAATAATAAGGAAAATATGTTCGGAATCGAGGTTGATTGGAAGCAAGCAACTGATTAACTGATTTGAGGCAAGTTCACTTCCAAAATAACATAATGTAAGAAGCTCCAACTGATTTTTATCATAGCCTTCTCCAATCAATCTTGATGCCATCTGCACACTTTTTTTTTTTTTTTTTGTCATAAACTTCTCCCTTTTTTCTATGTAGGGCGCTCATCTAACATTCAAACACCCAAATACATCATAAAAAGAAAGAAACATCTGTAAACAACCAATAAATAAGATTGTTTGTCAAAACTAATTGATTCAGTTCCTCTAAGCATTAATGTTTTTTTTTTTTAAAAAAAAAACAAAAACAAAACGGTTTGTTAATAATTTAAGAGGATTTATAAATAAAATGTATTAAAATGAATACATTCATTTCAATATGAGTACTATTGGCATATGATGGGTGCTTATAGTAACAGTTTAATTTTAAAGTTTAGACATGAGTGTACTTATAAATATGGGTGTATAAATTATATTTATGGGTGGCAATATCCGCACCCTATATAATTTTATATATTCTAAACAGATTAATAGATGTATCTGATTGTCCTCCAGGGGCGTAGCTCAATTGTTAAATGGACGAGGTTGGGGTTTAGGTAAATGACTCCCAAGTCAGCAGATCGAATCCTACCAATGGTAAAATCTTAAAAAAAAAAATGAAAAAAAATACATATGGTTTAGATAGGTGGATAGATAGATACTATTAAAAAAAATAAAAAATAAATAAATAATTGATGTATCTAATTGCAAATTCACATAAGTCCATCATACTATTTTTTTTTTCTTAAAAAAATTCACCATATTGCATTACATTCAATATCATAGTTTTTGAAAACTATATCATGAGTAAACGGTCCTCAAATTGTTTACCATTTTTCTTTTACAAATATTATGGGTCTTTTTGAAGACAAAAAATAAATAAAAATGACCGGTCATGTTGTGTCTCTAGTCTCCAGACATGATTGGTTCATCAAAGTTTTGCCAATATATTTTTCACGTTTGTTGTGGAAGAAAATTGATGAGAAGATAAGTAATTTTGAGAGAGAGAATTGAACATTTGAGAATTTTTGTTTTTAGAGAGAAGAAAATAAGTAGAGTTTGTTTTTTTATAGAACGAGAAGATTTTAATTTATTGATTATGTAAATATATATGTTTTGAAGAACCAAATCAAATCATTTGATGAAACCAACGCTTAGATTTGGATAAAATAATAATAAAAAAAAAAATTTAGATGTCCTGAGATTTCTTTCAATCAGTGCGCACTAAGGAGAAAATGACTATATATATAGGGTTCGAAAATTTAATAGCACTCTTTAAAGAGTGAGTTTTAAAATTATCACCAACTTAATAATTTAAGTTATAATAGCACCTAAAGTGTGGATCTGGGAAAAATACATTTAAAACACATTCACAAAAATAAGTCTCGCGTTTTTTTTTTTTCGAGACTTATTTTAGTGTTTCTGAAACTTATTTTGTAGTTTCTAAAACTTATTAGGTGTATTTGAAATTTCCGAGACGTATTGGTAAAAAATGACATTTTCAAAAAAAAAATTTGTTCATCTTCTTCATCCCTCCAATGGAGGTCTGTTCCATCTCCATTGATGGAGGACCTCCTCCATCAATGGAGGTTTTTGAAAAAAAAAATATATATACCTAAAAATGGTAAAAACATAATAAAAGAAGGAGATTATGATATTTTTATATATTGGTGCAATTTAAACTTAAAGAGTTTCTCCTTACAATTCAATGTTTTTATTTTTATACTTCATTTCTAAAGACACTACATTCTAAAAAGACATTTATTTTTTTCAAAATTATCATTTTTATTTTTTGGCACTCTTATCATATTCTAAAGACACTCCATTAATTTTTTTTTTTTTCTAAAGATACTCAATTTTATTTTAATATTACCCAATTTGAATACTTATCTTTAGAAAATTTAAAACAGGAAATGTAAAAGAGATGTGAAATAATCAAATAAAAAGAAAACTGAGAATAAAGCTGAACAGAAGTGAAGAGATCAAAACAATAAGAAAATTGCTTTGGAGATCAATATGTGAAAATAAGAAAACAATATTTGTTTTTCTATTTTGGATTTTAAGTTGAATAAAAAAAAAATCTATTGAGAAAAAATATTTTTCTGGAAAAGTAATTATATATATATATATATATAATGTGGACCATAGATTATAGAGAAGCTTTGACAAGTGCATACATTTTGAGTCAAAGTATGTAAATCTAATGGTCCACATTTTTCGTCGTGATATATTTTATATCTAGAGGAACTGACAATAGAAAAATTATATATATATATATATTATAATTATGGTAATGATTGAATGTGGGTGGTACTTGAGAAAAAAAAAAACTGATTTCAAATTTGGTTGAACTGCAAAACAGAAAAAACTTTATACACACACACATACACACAAACCGGTGATGATAATGATGGAGGGTTTGATGGTGTGTGAGAAAAAAATTATTATGAAAAGATTTAGAAGATATTTTAGGGTTTGATGGTGTCTGAGAAAAATAATATTTTGAAAAGAAGAAGATAAACAACACAAAAGTGGAAGAAAAAAAAATAACTAAAGATGGAAAAATGCTTATTTTCTAAAAAAATGGTTTGGAGTGTCTAGAACTTTTTTGTTTTGTTTAGTAATTTAAATTCAGATTAAAATTGTCATTAATAAAAAAAAAAATTAAAATGGAGTGTAAACAAATAGTTAATGAATTATCAATAGCATTTCTCTAAGAGCGAGTTTACCAATCAGGAATGAATAGAATCGGAATCAAGTTCCAGTGGAAGGGGAATTGAGGGGAATCATAATCAAGTTACTAAATTACATTCAAGTGTTAACTGATAATTTAGGAATCGGAAACTGAATAACATTTATTATTTTTCTAATGTTTATTTAAACTAAAGAATCAGAATGATATAGAGTTAATTACAAAAATATTTTGTGTATATAACATGATGAATTTTTTTGTTTTTTATATGAAAAAATATATTTTATATTGCTCATATAGTCCGAAGTATGATGACAAAAGGGTTCAGCCCAACAAGCAATTTTCTAATGGTGGTGATGACTAAAGTGTTCAACCTAACTTGTTGGAAGTCCACAATAGCATATAATATATATATATATATATATGTATTGATCGGGGACACAATTTTTGACACAAGAAATGATATAATTTTTCAACCATTGGATTTATGAGATTTGGATGGTTTAAATTTAATACATCGATTTTTTTTTATTTTTTTTATTTTTTTATTTCCTTCTCATTTATCTTTTAATTAATTTATTTATTTTCTCTCCCTTCTTTCATAGATTCATTTTCCTAATTAATATCTAATTAATTTTCATATTCCAATTTATATTTCCTCTCCCGCTTTTATTTTTACTATTAAATGTTAATTTCTCTTTAAATACTCACATTAAAACAATAATAATAATTATTATTATTCTCCAAACATCAGTTTCAATAATGAATTCAAATATTAATTAGATATTAATAAGTAGAGTGAATCTATGAAATAGGAGGTAGGAGAGAGAAAATAAAATAAATTAATAAAAAGATAAATGTGAAGTAAATAAAAAAAGAAATCAATCTATTAAGAGCTTATTTGGTTAGACTTTTGAAAAACCTCTATTGGTAAAAGATCTACTAGAAATAGTATGTTTTTAAAAAAAAAAAATAAAATTGTAGTTGTTTAGTTGGTAGACGTTTTTTTATTATTATTATTATTATTTTTTTTTTTTAAAGTCTATTTTGAGAAGCACCTCAATATGAGCTTTTCTCTAGTAGAGGTTTAAACTCGACTAACATCTACTCAATTTAAAATAGACAATTGCAAAAGTCCAACCAAATAACTCAAAAGAAACTCAAATAGACGTTTATAGATCTTTTGAGGCATTAGAAAGCTCAACCAAACAAGCACTAAATCTAAACCATCCAAATCTCATAAATCTAATGGTTGAAAAATCGTGTCAAATTTTGTGTCCTCCGATCTCTCTGTTGGGATTTATGCTCTAAAGTTTGTAATTTGTAAATGTTATAAATTCAATAATAAAAGAAGTAGTTATTTCATTCAAATATATTAATTCATACGCTTATATTATATATACAAACATCTAAGATTACTAAATGTAATCTCAAACTGAGTATATGAATGTTATATACAGAGGAATTCACTTTGAGACATGCAATCTAAATAGTCCGTAGAAAGCAAATAAAGCTGGGTACTTTATTTGTGGCTAATCTACAGCTGCGGTCCATTCCGTATTGTATGATGGTCTAATCCTAGACTACTCATATGATGTTATAAGAATGGAGGCACATTATATACAGATTCATATAGATCGTGGCACAGTCTTATATGATCACATCATATAAGACTGTGCCATGATCTATATGAATCTGTCACTATAATCCGTTAGTTGAAATTATTCATATATATAACAGGAAAATGTTAAAGGGGTTAAATTCCAATTAACACAATGTATTTATCGAGACGATGGAATAATATTGTTTTACTAATAAATGATACACAATTTAAATGATGCAATGGAGAAGTACAATGGGGATTTCTAGGAGGTTTAGGTAGGAGATTTCTGACACAGTTGGCGATGGCAATCTCGTGCTAGTCGATAAGTCGAAAAGCTGTAGGGATGTGAATTAAAAATTTGATCCCCTCCCTTTTGAGAGTCTTGTAGTATTTATATGTCCCTTTTCTTGCTCATTACTCTGGTAATCAATCAATCAATTAAGCAATCAAAGGGGATGTTGATGGTGGCTTCACATTAGGTGCGAGAATCATCCCTTAATCAAGTGATTTGTTTCCTTTCTCGGTGAACTTGATAGAGTTGATTAATCCCATTTGAAACGGAGTTTATAGATTGCGGGAGAAGTCAACTCTCCTTATATTCAAATATTGGTGCATACTATCCTTCCTGTAGCATGGTTCTGGTTCCCTGATGTACCGGTCATTTCTTCTGATGTATTAAAAACTCCTCTGTTGCCTTGGTCCACACTGCTTGGTAGACTGGTTCTAAGAGGAGTCAGGGTATTTAGGTATCCCGCATTTTACTGGACCGTGGTATTAGTATTTTTTGAGTATCGAGGTACCGAGATACCGGGACAATGCAGCAGTGAGGTACTGAGATAATGCAGTAGTGGAGTCCTTAGGACCTTGACTTCCATGTTTCCTGGTACTTGGGGATCTAAGTGTCCTTGACCTTTATCTGGATTTATAGAAGGTGTATCTGGACATACCAGTCTGGTTTTTTTTTCCGGGGTGGTTGGATACTACTCCCTGTAGTGTCCTTTTACTTCAAATAATTTTGGCATGGACGGAAAATTCTTTTTTGGACCCATGCTCTTTTTAGTGGTTAACAGATAGCTATAAATGGGTAATCTAAATCCTGAGTGTCTTACTGACTCTTTCATGTTAGATCATAGTTTTTGATTTACCATGGGTGAGATCAGAATAGCATTCTCGGTCAATATCTATGTATCTTGGAATCACGGTTTGGCTTGTGGCTAGGAAGGTATGCATACAATAGTGGAATCCACTCCTTCTTGTGAAAAGTAGATAATTAGTTCCCTTAAGGGTTGATTCGGGGCTTGAACGATTAAGAGTGCTTTCCTTCTTCCGTAAATGAATGATGGATATAATTATTCAAGAGAATCAATGGTACTTAAAGGAAAAGATATAATTAGAGAGGTATAACAAACTTGATGACCTAACTCTAATTGTTTGTTATACCTCTCTAATTATGAACTACTTGTGGAGGATCATGTCATATGTAATAGCTATATCAATGGACACCGATAAATTGGTTGTGTAAAACATCTATAGTTATGAGAGTACAATCTTGGGTTTTTAGAGGAATAACTCAAAGGTTAATAATTGTGAAATATTAATTAAAGAGTTTAATAATTTTTTTCTAAGTATTATTGGAGCTCAAAACAATAAGTCCATTAGGTCCCCTTGTTAGCCGTATACGATTGATAGTAACAAGACAAGACTCACGGAGAATTGGATGGTCCAATTAATTGTGTTACAAAAGTAACTTAAATATATTTTAGGAATTAATTAAATGATGTGATTATTTAATTAATATATTATTTAATTGTAAATTAAATATTATTAAATAATATGATTATTTATTTAACATATTAATCATTAAGAATTATTAAATTGTCATAAAAAGGTTTCAGTTTCTAACATTGATAAGAGCAATAAAATAATAAGTTATTATTTTTATTTACTCTAAATAGGCCAAAGGTTCAAACCCTAGTAAAGTAATAATTAAAAAAAAAATTTGGAATCCTATTTTAACTTGGATTACTAAACCCTATGTTCCTAGTATATAGATATACTTGTCAGGAAAAAGAAGCTATTCGGAACCTTAAGGAGAACTAAAGTGGGCGGCAACAAGAAAGGAAAAAGAAAAAATAAATATTTTTTTTCTCTCACAAGGTTGGCCGAATTCTGAAGGAGAAGCAAGGTGTTGTCCTCCAATTCTTTCAAGCCTCAATTCAATCGCTCCCGGAATCCGTGACGTGCCCACACACACTGTTGTTAGATCGCTGGACATAGCTATGAATGCTTAGTGGTATTGGATCGTAAAGAATGATCGAAAAGAAAACGAAGGAGTGTTCTTCAAAGGTATGAAAACAAATCTCTTCCTCATATTCATGTATATATAAAAGGTCCCAAGAAGACGATAGAAATTTTTTGAAACTTATTGTTCTTAATTCTCTTGATTAATTTCAAACTTTTCAGCTGCGCGACTTACACTCTCCCATATATATATAATCCCATATATATATATATATATATATAGGAATAATTACCCCGTGGCCATCAATTTGATGGTAAACTATCAAAATGGCCATTGGAATGGAAATTGGTTTCAAAATGACCTTTTTTGGTGAAAAATGTGACACTAATGATCATTTCATCTAATTTCATCCAATTCCATCCGATGAGAGTAATTTTGGTGAATAAGGGGTTGCCATTAATTTATTTTAGATGTTTTTTGAAAATCTTTTTTTATTTATTTATGTTTTTTTTTTTAAACGAATAATTATTATTAATGTGTGTATACGTATAGCATATCTCAAATATATATATATACAGTTTTTCTAACTGACAAAAGATATATCAGTTCCTTGTATGTGGGTCATTGGATTTAAATACTGTCACTTGGCTGTATGCACTTGTAAAAGCATCTTTTAAATCCAATGACCCATATGCAAGGAACTGATACATTTTATATCAGTTCGAACTGATAATAAAAAGACTATATATACATATGATCATTTTGATACCAATTAATCAAATGGATGGCCAATAGATTAGTTCTAGTATTCGAAAAATTCTCAAATTTCGTTCATAGGTTGATTTCAATGAACTCATCATCCAAAAACAAATTCAGATAAAAATTCATTAAAATCAATGTATTTTCATCAAGGTCCTTACCGAAATTAAAATAATGGATCTCTCATAAGAAACTCAATATATATATACACATGTTTGAGATATGTTATACGTATACACACACACCAAATATAATTATTTGTTTCAAAAAACAAAAGAAAAAATTGATTTTCAAAAAACATCTAAAATAAATTAAGGGCATCCTCTTATTTACCAAAATGTCATTTATTGGATGAAATTTAATGGAATTGGATGAAATAGTCATTAGTGGATGAAATAGTCATTAGTGTCACACTTTTCACCAAAAATGACTATTTTGAAACTAATTCTCAATCTAGTGGTCATTTTGATAGTTAGTCATTAAATTGATGGCCACAGAGGTAATTATTCATAAACCAATAAAAATCAATTAATTTAATTTTAAATTGATTATTATCTTGAATATATCATCTACCTTATGGAAACAATGTAACTATAA
Organism: Acer campestre; assembly: GCA_954870605.1. Lineage (NCBI taxonomy): Eukaryota > Viridiplantae > Streptophyta > Magnoliopsida > Sapindales > Sapindaceae > Acer > Acer campestre. The sequence continues at coordinate 36,588,694 of OX940799.1, forward strand.
TTGATATAAATCAGTTTTTATTGTATATTAGTGGATTTCCACATGTCACTATGCATGTGTTCATTCACTTTTCATGTGTCAAATTTAGAAGGGTAATTGCAATAAGCACCTATCATGATATTGCCTATATATATATATATACATGGATTGTATTGTAAAGTTTTTGGTTGTTGAAATCTGGAAACTATCAATTCAATATAAAGGCAATTTTCTCACATCTTTTCTCTTCATCTCGTTCATTCTTCTTCATTCTTCTTGCATTTTATTCTTTTGTTTTGTCAATTAATTATTGTTATCTATTGTTGTTTTTAATTTTATTACAACACGTTATCAGCATGAATGCTATTATTCCCAGAACTTGAAATTCTGAATTTATTACTACTGAGACCTAAAGTTCCTAGATTTATTACTAGAACCTGAAGTTCTGAATTTATTAATTACTGAAGCCTGAAGCTTCCAGATTTTTATTTATTAATACCAGAACCCGCAGTTCTGAATTTAATTTCTCGCACTTTACTTTTATGCAATTTATTTTACTGCATTTTATTTACTTTTAAGCAATTTACTTTCCCGCATTTATTTATTTATATGCTTTTATGATATTGGTCATGCCAACCTACCAGAACCTGCAGTTATGGATTTATTTTTTCTCACATTTATTTATTTTTATGCTTTTATGAGATTGACTATGCCAACCAATCAGAACCTACAGTTCTGGATTTATTTATTTATTTATTTATTTTTGCATTTGTTATTACACATTTTACTTTACACTATTTTTATTTAAACAATTTGGTTACTCATCCAGAACCTGAAGTTCATGAATTTATTTTTCATTACCGGAATCTGAAATTTCTGGATTGTTTTTTTCTTTTATATATATCTGAAGATTTGAATTCCTCAGATTTTTATCAGACCAGAAGTTCTGACTCCGATTGTGATTTTCGGATAATCAGAAGTTATAATAATGTCAAAGCTTATAAATTTAAAATTTGCTGCACTGGAAGTTTCTGGAGACAATTACGATCTGAAAGCCCAATACCTAACGGTCACAGAACCAGAAGTTCTATGACAAGAACTAAAAAGATCGATTTGATAACCAACCAGAAGTTGCATTACCAAATGCCAGGTATCAGTGGCAACATTTACGTTTTCAAGACTTTAGATCAGTCTCTAAGTATAATACTGTTTTATTCAAAATCACTACACAGCTGAAATTGTGTGGTCAGGATGTAATCCGAAATCATTAATAAAATAGTAAATTTTCTCCCCTATTCATTTTATCTCATTATTCTTCTTCATCTTATTTCTGTCATATTATCTATTATTTTAATTTTACGCATCTATTTAATTTTATGTAATTTATGTATCTGAATATGCCAACTAACCAGAACCTGAAGTTTCTGGATTTGTATAAATTATGTATTGAGCCTAACTAGGTCAACCGTTAAGTTTTTGGAATTTAAACTAAGCTCGGCTAGACCGACTAACCAGAATCTGAAGTTTCTGGATTTATCATTATAATATTTAAGTTGGCACGGTATTACAAACCGATCAGAATCTGAAGTTCTAAATTTTAAATTTTAGTAAAAATATGGACTTCTGGATTCATTACTATGTACATGAATGTCATACTTGGGACCTGAAATTCCAAAATTCGAATTCTATACATAGAACCTGAAGTTCTAATTTTGAATACGAAGTATTGAATCTGAATTTGAAGTTCTTAAGTTTTGAACATGAAATTCTAATCAGACTTGAAGCTTTGAATTCAATTTAAATTGTGATATTAAAACTTTTATGTCAAAGTTTATTAGAACCAGAAATTCTGAATTGAATCAAGTCACGATTCTTTTATCTAGAAAGTCAATTTGTAATTTCTATTTAGAACCTGAAGTTTTCAGAATTTTATGAACCTGTAGTTCATGGTCGAACCGGAAGTTCGAAAGATCAATATGATTCATGATTTTGTTTTATGAAGTAATATATTTTCATATCTACATGTTTATATTTTTGATCACTCTATCTGATTTGCATTTTATTTATTTTTGTTTTTTGTTTTTGTTTTGTGAATAGATATGTCTCTAAACGATAAATTGATTGATGTTGAAAAGCAAGATATAGGAGATATATGTCTGGCCGATAGTGCAACGACGCATACAATTCTGCGGAATAAGAAATATTTTCTGAATTTGACCTTGCTCAAAGCAAATGTTAATACAATATCGGTTCCCGCAGATTTGATAGAAGGCTCCGGTAGAGCCATGATATTGTTACCAAATGATACTAAAATATGTATTAGTGATGCTTTATATTCTAGTAGATCCAGAAGAAATCTACTTAGTTTCAAAGATATGCGGGGTAATGGATATCACATAGAAACTATAAGTGATGAGAATATTGAGTATCTGTGCATTACTTCTCATAATTCAGGCCAGAAGCTCATTATGGAAAAGCTACATGGTTTATCATCTGGATTATATTACACTCTTATAAGAGGTGTAGAAATTTATGCAGTTATGAACCAGAAGTTCCCATATCCAAAAATATTTATGCTTTGGCATGACCGTCTTGGTCACTCGGGATCTACAATGATGCGTAGAATCATTGAAAATTCTCATGGGCATCCATTAAAGAACCAGAAAATTCTTTTATCCCATGAAAATTTATGTACTGCATGTTCACAAGGGAAATTGATAATAAAACCATCCCATTCTAAAGTTGGTTTTGAATCCCTATCATTCCTACAAAGGATTCAAGGGGACATATGTGGACCTATTCATCCACCAAGTGGACCATTCCGCTATTTTATGGTCCTAGTTGACGCATCCAGTAGATGGTCACACGTTTGCTTATTGTCAACACGCAATGTTGCTTTTGCCAGATTACTCGCACAGATTATCAGGCTTCGGACACATTTTCCCCGATCATCTGATCAAATCAATCCGCCTTGATAATGCCGGTGAATTTACCTCCAAAACATTTGATGAATATTGCAAATCAATTGAGATTGATGTTAAGCATCTAGTTCCACATGTTCATACTCATAATGGATTAGCAGAATCATTTATCAAGCGTCTCCAGGTAATTGCAAGAACTTTATTATTACGAACACAATTACCGATTTTTGTTTGGGGACATGCTATTTTACATGCTGCTGCATTAATTTGTCTTCGTCCCACTGCTTATCATCAATATTCTCCTGTGCAACTTGTATTTGGCCATCAACCAGATATTTCCCATCTGCGTACTTTTGGCTGTACAGTATATGTCCCAATTGCACCTACAAATAGAACTAAAATGGGACCCCAATGGCATTTGGAAATATATGTTGGTCTAGATTCACCATCAATTATTAGATATCTGAAACCTTTAACTGGTGATCTTTTTATTGCACGATTTGCTGATTGTTATTTCGATAAGGGAAATTTTCCATCATTAGGGAAAGGAAAAACTTCTCCTGAAGAGAAGCGTGAATTTTCTTGGAAAGTTCCTGGTCTAACTCATCTTGACCCATACACGTCTCAATGTGATAATGAAGTATGCAAGATAGTTCATCTTCAAACAATAGCAAATCAGTTATCAGATGGATTTACAGATGCTACTAAGGTAACAAAATCACACATCCCAGCTGTTAATGTACCAGCACGGGTGATTATTCCAGAAGAACGATCTAAACAAATAGTAGCAAAAGAATCATCTACTGTACGCCAGAAGCGTGGTAGGCCACTTGGTTCGAAAGATACTGTTCCCCGAAGGAAGAAAACAAAATATCAGGATCATGTACATGAAATGATAAATAAATCCACTTTCTCTGAATCAACTCCACAAGAGTTAGATGTCCCTGAAAGGACACAAGAGACCCCTGCAAGGGAAGGAATCTCTGAAGAGATACAAGAATATAGAAATGAGGAAATTTCTATAAATTATACAGGAGAAATGTAGAATCGTGAAGAAATAATCATTGATGATATTTTTTCGTATACAGTGGCTACTGAAATTTTAAATGATGATTATGAACCTCATAACCTTAATGATTGTAGGCAAATGTCTGACTGGCCTAAATAGAAAGAAGCAATTCAAGCAGAATTGGCTTCATTAACCAAATGTAAAGTATTTGGACCAATAGTCCAGACGCCTGAAGACGTCAAACCTGTTGGATACAAATGGGTTTTTGTACGGAAACGTAATGAGAAAAACGAGGTGGTATGATATAAGGCACGACTCGTAGCACAGGGTTTCTCGTAGAGACCTAGTATTGATTTTGATGAGACGTATTCACCAGTGATGGATACAATTACGTTTCGATTTCTAATAAGTTTGGCTGTCTCCGAAAGACTTGAAATACGTTTTATGGACGTAGTAACTGCCTACCTATATGGCTCACTCGATTAAGATATTTATATGAAAATCCCAAAAGGATTTAGAATGCCAGAAGCATACAACTCGAGATCTCGCAATTTATATTCAATTAAATTACAAAGATCCTTGTATGGATTAAAGCAATCTGGGCGCATGTGGTACAACCGCCTCAGTGAATATTTGATTAAAGAAGGATATATCAATAATCTCATATGCCCATGTGTTTTCATAAAGAAATCAGAATATGGATTTGCTATTATAGCAATTTACGTTGATGATATGAATTTGATTGGAACTCCTAGAGAGCTCCTAAAAACTGCTGAATATTTAAAAAAAGAATTTGAAATGAAAGACCTGAGAAAGACAAAATATTGTCTCGGTCTGGAGATTGAGCATAAATCAGACGGAATACTTATCCATCAATCAGCTTATATTGAAAAGATTCTGAAAAGATTTAATATGGATAATGCTCACCCATTAAGTACTCCTATGATTGTTAGAACCCTTGATCCTAAGAAAGATTCATTCCGACCATTAGAAGATGGTGAAAAGATAATTGGTCCTGAAGTACCATATCTTAATGAAATTGGTGCTTTATTATATATGGCTCAATGTACTCGACCAGATATTGCATTTTCAGTAAATTTACTTGCTAGATTCAGTTCAGCACCAACTCGAAGACATTGGAATAGGATCAAACATCTTTTTCGTTATCTTCGTGGAACAAAAGATTTAGGGTTATATTTTTCAAAATCTAACAATTTTTTAGGTTTACTTGGTTATGCTGATGCTGGGTATCTATCAGATCCCCATAAAGCTTGTTCACAAACGGGGTATATTTTTACTTATAATGGCACAGCAATCTTTTGGAGCTCCACAAAGCAAACTATTGTTTCTACATCATCTAATCATTCTGAGATCCTTGCACTTCATGAAGCAAGCCGAGAATGTGTGTGGCTAAGGTCAGTAATTTCTCATATTCAAAATACATGTGGATTTTCATTATCTACAGGAATGCTGACACCGATATTTGAAGATAATGCGGCTTGTATTGCTCAAGTTAGAGGTGGATATATCAAAGGAGACAGAACCAAACATATTTCTCCCAAATTCTTCTATACTCATGAACTTTAACAAAGTCGACAGATCGATGTTAAACAAATACGGTCTACGGATAATCTTGCAGATTTGTTTACCAAAACATTGCCTACATCAACTTTTGAGAAATTGGTATATGGGATTGACATGCGTCGACTCTGCAAACTACAAGATTGATATTGAAGTTTCATTCAGGGGGAGCGTTCAATCAGGGGGAGCGTTCAATCAGGGGGAGAAAATTTTTGAATGAATGCATGTGTACTGTACTCTTTTTCCTTCTACCGGATTTTGTCCCACTGGGTTTTACCGGGAAGGTTTTAATGAGGCAGTTTTAAACATACCCCCACCACTTGATCCTGAAGATCATTGTATATATTTTGCTGAGGTTTTTGTCTCACTGGGTTTTTCTTAGCAAATTAAAATACAAATGATGGAAATCTAAGGGGGAGTATTGTATATTAATGGATTTCCACATGTCGCTATGCATGTGTTCATTCACTTTTCATGTGTCAAATTTAGAAGGGTAATTGCAATAAGCACCCCTCATGATATTGCCTATATATATACATGGATTGTATTGTAAAGTTTTTGGTTGTTAAAATCTGGAAACTATCAATTCAATATAAAGTCAATTTTCTCACATCTTTTCTCTTCATCTCGTTCATTTCTTCTTCCTTCTTGCATTTTATTCTTTTGTTTTGTCAATTAATTATTGTTATCTATTGTTGTTTCCAATTTTATTACAACATTTTCTATATTATCATGACAAACTTTTGATAATGTTGCATTATTATTATTATTATTATTATTATTATTATTATTATTATTTTTAAGAAAATTCATTAACCAAGAAACTTAGAGAATACAATCATCTCGGATGACATAGTCCAGGCAAGGAGGATAGGACTCCCACCAAAAAGTCAAACACAATCATTCCCGGATAAAACAACCAACTTAGCACTTTTGGGAACAGAAGAAACTGAAATATCATGTTGACTAGCTAAGGCCACAATGTCGCTAATAACAACACCAATGTCAACAAAGGGGTAAACCTCAGAATTGATTAAATCCACAACCCCCTTCGACTCACTTTCCGAAACAACAGGGGCTAAACCACAACCCCCTTTTGATATTAGTTAAAAAGAATATAATGACAAAAAAATATATATCTATATTTTATAATTTTTTTCCGACAATATTTATATTTAACTGTACAGTGTACACCCCATGAGATTGTGGGTCAAATCCGTTTCCTCATTAAATCTCAAATTATTATAATATTATTTTTCAAAAAGATAATATTTACATTTTATAAATATATATATATATAAAAAAAGATCGAACTATATCAACTAAAATTTCTAATTCAATTTTTTAACTTCTATATCTTAACCATTTATTCGTTCTTATGTTTTTAAACAAATGGTTAAGCTAAAAAAAAAAAAAAAACAAAACAAAAAATTGACTTAAATATTGAAATTTTTAAGAAATCAATGTCTATTTATTATTGGGGTCCCACTTGTAAGTTGTAAACATAGAGAGAAAGCAATGCCTTGTTGGTGGAAAATGTTTTCGTTTTTCGTTTTTCTCAAGTAGAGAATGTAAAACAGAAAATGACTTTGTAAAATAATAACTCAAGAGAAAGCAATGCCTTGTTGGTGGAAAATGTTTTCGTTTTTCGTTTTTCTCAAATAGAGAATGTAAAACAGAAAATGACTTTGTAAAATAATAATTCAGTAAAAATCTGAATTGAATACAACTTTTAAAATCTTTTAAATTCCAACCAATTCTGGATTGACTACACCCCTAAATTTCATTTTAAATTTGGTCTTACATCTCAATATCCTAGAACAATTGATTAATGAATATAAGAATTTATTACATTAATAGAAGCGAAAAATTGCATATTCAATCTCCAAAAGTAGCATTCAAAATTTTCAAATATTCATCTGGTAGCTCCATATTCATTAGTGACAAAAATTGAGGGATGCTCAAAAGATTTAAGACAAAATTATACACTAATGCATTGAAATATACCTTTTATCCAAACAAATCAAGTAATCTTGATAATCTTCTAAGAGTCTTCTCATGGACTTGTCGGATTCTATTCGTAAGGATTTCTGAAACTCTTCAATAACTCAGGGATTTCGTAAGCAAGCATGTCATCTACAGCTTGGATCATCTTAGGCTTCAATTTCTCGAATTTATCGATGCTGTATCCGTTTAAGACCTCCCGGAAGTGCTCCACATTTGGGAAATCGCCTGCTGGTAGATGGAATTCTCTTTGGACCTGTGTTGCAGCAGTATTAAGTACAGTTGCAAGCACATTCAAGAAAGTGAGAAAAAAAGGAAAGAGAGGATAAAGAGACCTTAGCAAATTCATCTTCGAGACTGTCAATCAGGCGTTGTTGAGCCTTAGCTTTGCCCATCATCGAAGGCATCTCCTTTTTGAGATGGCTGATAATATAGGCATGAATTTTAGCAGCTCTGGCGCGCTTCACAAATTCGTTGATCTACATTATTCAAATATCGTCAGACCCATTAACATGCATGCAAGGAACTAAGCACATAGACTTGTTATATACATAGCAACCAAACAAACTGTGGAAAGGTAAGAGCATACTCGACGATCACAAGCTTTCTTTGGAATGTTGATCAAATCCATTAGAAGATCATCTTGTTCTTTCTCGAAAAGTTCTCGTCCTATTTCACCAACAACTGCTTCATTTATGGGTTTGTCATTGAATGAACTGTGAAAGCCATGAAGAGAAACAGAAACTTAGTATATTAATATTGATTTGAAATGCTAAACTTACATAAAAAAAAATTGTGCTTGGAGCCACTAACACTGATACATCATAATCAACCTTGGACCATTCTATAAGAATCACGAAATTCTTGCTATATCATGTTAAATGAGAAAATTGTATGCTCATGTGTGAAGAAAGTATTGATTTAGTAAACTCAGTATAATAACCACTCAAAAGGAAACACACAGACAAAATAAAATTAATTTTTTCAAGGGAGAGAGAAAAAAAGAATAGGTGAAAGATTAACATACCCAATATAAACACGGACAACCTCAGGAGTATTCAAAACTTTTCCGAGCGACCACATGAGTGCACCATAAACTCTCATCAACTATTAATAATATAAGCTTCAGTAGGTCAGCCAACTGAAATTTTTATTTCAAATCGAGAATAAGTATGAACAGAGTGACAAAATGACTTACTTGTTGAGTATCGACTTGGTCCGCTTTATTAAGAACAACACGTATCTTGTCATCGTTACCACGTAAAGATGAAATTACACGCTTAAACTCATCGCTAATGTCAAGTTTATGAGGATCAAACAAAAGAAGAATGAGATCACATTTTGCTGCAAACCATGATATAACACCAGTGAAATCATAACTCCGTTGTGTTCGCTGTTTTTCGCCTGATAGAACTCCAGGAGTGTCCACAAATGTAATTTGATCTAGCAACTGCAAGCATATTGATGATGTTGATTACAATAAAAACGAAAAAAGATAGATGGATGGATAGATAATAATTTAACTGAGAAATACACAATTTAACTCACTGGATGAGGCATCTGAGAACACTCGAATTTTGATAAAAATGCTCCTCCAAAAGTTGACAGGCCACTGAATGGCATATCAGCTTGAACAGCAATGGTGTTCCCCGGTACACTCCTTTCATCAGGTCCATCCTGGATACACGAGTAGAATGAGCTATTAGAAACATAATACCATAATGGGTTTTAAAAATAACATCCATTATGGAATAAAATAAGAAACAATGCTAATTGTTTCAGCCTTAGTGTCAGACAATTCTGTTGTTTGAAACAACATATTTATTAGTCACCCAGTTCAAAAGTTCTTTCGTAGAAAGACATAGCTCAACTACTTTGATAATTATGATATGATTGGTTACTTATGATGATATCGGCAATACCAAATTGGACAAGGAGTTTGAAGAGACTATTGTTAGTAACCATCAGACCTAAAAGTTTAAGCTGATAAGGAATGACCCAACAATAGTATATAAGCACTCTTAAGACACCCCTTCACGTGCCAGACCAACGTTCAAAATATAGTTAACAAATCAAAGGATTCAAATGGTTTAACTAGTCCATTTAAAAAACATTCAAAATTAGAAGAGCAACATGAAAGTGGCTTGTTATACCATTACGACAACAAATCTATCTGTTGTAGGCTCTGGTCCAATATGAGCTCCTGTATAGAAAATGGTCATATGAGCATACTATTTTTTATTTTTTTTTATTTTTAAATAATGATGGCATCTTAACAAACCTGGGTAGTCACATTTTAGCAAATGTTTGATAAATGTTGTTTTCCCAGTAGAGTACTGACCCAAAAGCATAACCATAGGTTTGGCATCAAAATCGCTATTTGCCTACAAAAGGAATAAACACTAATCAATAATAGAGTTATATAAAAATTGTCTGACATCCAGAAAACTCTCTAAAACTGAGATGCAACCAACCAAATAAGCATATCTAATGCTAATAAATCAAAATACATGTTGAGCCCACTCACCAGCAAGGGAGATACAAAATCATTAAACCGGTAAGTAACTTCCAATGGCTTTAGTTTTTCAATGTACAATCTCTTCAATCCATCAATTATTGATGTGACTGAACTTGCAGGTGTCTGACAAGACAAGGTAAACTCATCGTTAAAATAACTAATCAAGTTTCAAGGATCCCCCTACCATGTCTGCAACTTCAGAAATGATTGCCAAAAAGGAAATGTAAAGAGAAGAGAGAATTAAACAGTAGAGAATACTTGAAGTTTTAGGGTATTGCAGGGTTAAAAGAAAATAAAGAACTGTGACATGAGATTGTGATGACTTTCACATATCAATAGACTCAACTGACATAATAATAATATGCATTACATTTGTGTAAAATACAAGTCAGTGACATATGCGTCAACAGAATCAAAACCTTAGTTAAAAACATAAAGTTAAATTAATAAAGCTAACCTTAGCAGGCTACACTTTGATCATAAAGAGAAATGCAAAATACAAAAAGTAGGCAGAAGGCAAAAGTGGGGAGAAGACAAAAATAGATTTTTGCACCTAAAACCCATTAACCTAATTACATCTTTCAGGATATGGCCAGTAAACCAACCATAAACTGTTGTATAATTCATAATGCATCTTTAAATAAAATGTAGCAAAATCATGTCAGGTTTGCTTATACATTTAGGTAAGAAGGAATTAACTTTACATATCCTCTTGGAGCTAATTCTAAGTTCTTTATGGTTAATATTATAATACAAAAACAAATAATTTAATAGCCCACTAAAACAAAGCAAAAAGAAGTAACTTAAATGCATTTAGTTAATAAACTGATTTGGCAGAAAAAGTACTTATAATAACAGAAAACTTTTGATACACTCATTTTGGATGGTAAAAGACAAATCATTGGCATCACGTAAAGAGACATACCATGGTATTAAAGATAAAATCTCACTCATGAGAAGGATGTTAAAAATAAAGTTTTGGAAATTTCCTAGTGCATAGATAGAGAAACATGAGCCTTACCTTCTTTGAAGATTTAGAAGAAAACCAATTAGCTGATGATAAAGTTTGTGATTGGGCAGACACTGCAGCATTAACAGCCCATAAATATATCAACTAATTCAGTAATATCACTTAGAATATTTTAAAATGAAAATTAACTAACCATTCACAGTAGGCTCACTATTTGTTGTAGAACCTTTATTTTTCTGGAGAAAGAAAAGCATAAAAGATAAAGGTCAGTGCGTTTAAGAGCTTCAACTAGACCGACTATGCATAGTAAGACAGGAGGGTTTCTTACAGTTGCAAAGGCATCCAAACCTTCCAATGATGGGGGTTCGATATTCTCCATGTGGGCTGCAATTGAAAAAAAAGAGAAAAAAGAAAAAAAAGAAAAAAAAAAAGAATCATGAACTTAGACCTACTTACAATGTAATGAGATTATAGTACTTGAAGCATAAGACTGCAACTAGTCATGAAGAAAGGGTTTGCTGAAAAGAAACTTAAGAACAAAGCCTAAGGCTTAGATCCTTGATTCCTGTGTGTTAACTTGTCAAGAGAATTATGACATTTTCAGACTTTATACACCACGAGAAAGTTTCCATACTGAAGAAGATTAACACTTGCTATTGCCAAGAAAAAAAGACTATCAAATAATCTTAAAGGTGTTCTGTGTAATCAACTTTTAAAGTGTAAAGAAAAGCAATTTATCCTTCCTCATATAACTTCATTATGAGGCTTTAGAGCATATCATTGACTTAAATTACTACACATATAATCTTCAGCTAAACACTTTTTCATATGCTTTATATCCTAGTTAATTTTCTCATTTTTCAGACAGTAATGCTTCATAGCATGCCTTCAATTTTCATGCCTTACACATTTATTAGGGAACTAATACATATTTTGTCATGTACATAATTAAGGTATGAGGTAAGGTCATTTTACTTGCCTCCATTTTTAAGTAGATCAGAGGTTAATTCGTGTCCCGCTTGTGCCAGAGAAACAAGCTATCAATTAAAAAAAATTTTAAATAAAATTCCAATTCTCATACATTAGATAATCAAAAAAAAAAAAAAAAAAAAAAAAAAACCCAGAAACAATAATTCACTATAAAACCTGCATAGCTGTAACAAACTCCGCAAAATCTAGAAATCCTTGTCTTTTAGAATCTGCAAGCCCCCAAACCTTGTGAAGCAAAGAAAACAAACATACAAATTTTGAGTCTAACACAAACATATATACAATCAGCAGAAACAATTGAAAACAAAACAACCAAGACAAATCAAAATGTCCATAAAATAAAATAAGTTAAACGATATTCTACTTCCCTCAACGGAACTAACATGACCAAACATCAATCAATCAAGCTATTCAACGTTCGAAATCAATTCAAATCATGATCAATCGTCACTAGATGCAGACAACCGAACTGTACAGAAACTAAAATCCGATCAAATCCGCTGTGCGTGCAAGCTATTGAGTCTCTAAAAAGTACCTGCTTGAGCTCTTGCCGAGAAAGTTTTGACAAAGCGAAAAACTTTGTAGCATCGTTTCCGGTAATGCGTCCATCTCCATCTGCAAACAAAAACAAGTCAATAATTTGATCTATAACAACTAAAGCAAAAAATACATATATATATATATATATATTTTTAATTAAAAAAAAGAAGAAGAGAGAAACCTGAATCGGCTATGTCGAACCATTCCTTGTAGATCCTTTGGTGCTCTTTTGAGCACGAAGAGATCGGAGCTGGCGGTATCTCCATTTTTTTTTTTTTTTTTTGAACTGTAAAAGTAAGTTACAGAGCTCGCTCACTTTTTCCTTTCTTCGTTTTCCTTTTCAACTATGAAAATTGAATTTTAAGACTTATCTATTTTAATATATAAAATAGTAAAACGAAGGCGTTTCCAGTTGCTGTTTGTCTGTACTGGAAACGTCTCTTTTTCAAATTGATTAAGATTGATCATGTGATTTAAGTCATAAGGTGCTCGTGTTTGATTTTGGCCGTCTGATTTAGATTTTAGAGAGGGACTCAGTAAATTAAAAGGGAAGGCAGGTTCTGATTTTTGAAAGGTATGTATGGGGCCCGTTTGATGATAGCTATGGATGCCTTGTCGCAGGTTAATTACGATAGACGTTCTACACTGGAGCTTAGCTCTGTTTGTTTAATTTGAAGTTTGAATTAACGCGCCATTTTGATTGAGAATTAAGTCAGGCCCACGAGTCATCCAATCATAATTTAAAATGAGAATGGCATCAACGGACAAGGCGGTCCCACGTTTACAAAATTTGGACCGTCTTGATTTATGGTGCAAAAGTTTCTAAAAAAATTAGAAACCGAGAGAAAATCAAAAGTAGTCATTGGAAACTTAAACTTTCATTAGTAGTCGCTTCTGAAAATTTAATTGTTAAAAACCACTTTTTTTTTAAAAAAATTAGTGTATGTCTATAAATTACAAGAGTACCCCTGAAATTAGTTTTTTATTTTAAAAATCTTGAAGCAAACTTCAAATCACGATTAAAATCAGGAACAAACTTGAAATCATGACTAAATCTGGAGCAAACTTGAAATCACGACTAAAATCTGACAAAACTTGAAATCACGACTAAAATATGAACAAAATTTGAAATCATGCCTAAAGCTAAAATGTGAAACTTGAAATCAAGCTCAGTTTCCCTTCTTCCTAAAATTCCCAAATGCCAAATTAGGTTTTCAGCTCAGGCGAACAGTGCACGACGATGCACGATGCCAAGTAGCGCTGTCCCCTTGGTTCGTGAAGCAGCAGCGCGCATGGCGGCCCGATGACGGCACTGTCATTGTCGTGCAGCCCAAAAGCACGCCGATGCTCAACGACACCTCAAAGTAGCTGGCGATGAGTTTTCATGGCTGGGTTTTGATGGGGAGAGAGAGAGAGAGCTGAGGAGAGAGAAAGAGAGAGAGAAAAAGAGAGAGATTGTATTTGGGATGGTTTTTATATGGGGGCCTTCAGGTAATTTTATAAAAACGTGGTTATTAACAAGTAAATTTTCGTTTGTGGTTAAAAACAAAATTTTCATATTGTATGTGGTCATTTTTAGCAATTTCCACTTAGAAACAGTCATGTTCTTCATTTTATTAAAATAAAATAAAATAAAAAATATAACTTTGAACAAGTGGGGGATTGAATCTCACGATACACAAACTTCGAACGATGATTTAACCATCAAGACAATTTCGTTTGGCAATGTCTCTTTTGAGAGATCGGAAGGTCGGCACTTCCCGCACCTTATGGTGAGGGTGATGTCACTCATTTGTTCCGACAGTCGATGATTGGCGACGCATAGAGGTTGGTCTAAAAATTACTGGTGATGATGTCAACGACGGCATTTTCGTCAAACTTCGAACTATGATTTAACCATCAAGACAATTTCGTTTGGCAATGTGATCTCTTTTGAGAGATCGGAAGGTCGGCACTTCCCGTACCTTATGGTGAGGGTGGTGTCGACTCATTTGTTCCGGCAGTCGACGATTGGCGACGCATAGAGGCTGGTCTGAAAATTAGAGAAAGTGAGTTCTGATAGATAGAGAGGGTGAAGAGAGATTAGGTAGAGGAAATTTTTGTTTGAGTGACATGTGTCACTCAATGATTGCATCTGATACACCACCATTAGGTTCTAGTGTGGTGCCACCCAAGTTTTTCTTAGGGGGGAGAGAGAGAGAGAGAGAGAGAGAGAGAGAGAGAGAGAGAGAGAGAGAGAGAGAGAGAGCATGCGATGTCAGAGGAGACGAAGCCAAAAATGGAGAAGATGACGAGCATCTAAGGGCATTGTTAGCTAGAGAAGATGTCTGAACATAATTTGACCCTTCTTTCCTCAGATTCACAATCAAAGATTAGAGGTATGCTAAATCATTTCTTCCCTTTTGATGGCATAGGCATGTGGAATGTTAAAGAGTTTGAAGAAAATAGTAAACAAAAAACAAAACAAATTTCAAATTATTTTTTGTTTGTTTAGGTTTATTTTTGGTTGGTTAGTGTTTTGATTGTTTGGTACACCATTTGAGTAGGGGAACTTGGACAGTGAAGTTGGGGGGCTAGAATATAAAAACTTGAAATTGAAAGGATTCAATTGTAAAATATACAATATATATATATATATTTTTTCTATGGACCAAGGGGATCCATGGCTTCGGCCTCTATAGGGTTCCGCCCCTGTCTATGAAGTGAATGTTTCAAATTTTCATGCAATTGCACATAGAATGTCATGGTGTGGTGTAAGTTTTGATTGTTGTAATTTTGTTAAGACCTAATAATCGGTAGCCAAAACACTAATATCAGTCACCAAAACCCAAGAATCGGTCACCATATGTATAGTGTTGGTCACCAAAACCCAGGTTTAAATTCAGCCACCAAATTTTGTTAAGACTTACCAATTTTATTTATTTATTTTTTTTTTTTAATCTTCTTCACAAATGAAAGAAATATGTAATAAATTAACGGTAAAGCTAGCTTGGTTTAGTTTTCTTTAACATTTTCTTTGTTCTTATTGTGTTCTTTGATTCTTTGAACTTTTTTTTTTTTTTTTTTTTTCAGTAGCCAAACAGAGGCTCCTGGAAAAGATTCAAAGGACTAATGGTGTAAATGTGGGCCGGCACAGCCCATTTGTGCTAGGTCGATGAGGCCCGTTTTTGTAAACTGGCCCGGCCCGGCCTGTTTACAAAATGGGGGGCTTGGCATGTGCTGTTGGCATGGGCTTGATGTGCCGTGCTAGCGAGCCAGGCTGTGCCGGCACGCTGGCCTGAATTTTTTTTTTTTTTAGAATTTAAATATTTTAATTCAATTGTGCTAACTTATAATATTGTTTTAACAATTTAACTTATGTATTTGTAACTGTAATTTGTCTATCTTATTTATTATTTTAGTCTAATAAAAAAATGTAGAAATAGATATATTTATTATTTTATTTAATAAAATAATTCAAAGAATAAATAAAGAAAAAATATTAAAGAAAAAAAAACATGAAATTATGAAAATATGAAATAAAGAATTATTTATTTATTTTGGACTTTTCGTATTACATGATTGCCTCATTAAAAACCTTACAAAAAAAAAAAAAAAAAAAACCCAGTGGGATAAAAACTTAAAAGGGAAAAAGAGTGCAATCTTACAAGTTAATGTACATGTTACATGTATAACCTAGTCCTAGACCTGGTTACTGCCGAAACTCTCATTGATGAGTTATTTCATAAGTTTCCAATCTTTAGCATACGCGGAGTTGTAATGGGTCCGTCTGGGTTCTGTTGTAGTTATGTCTGGGTTGTAATGTCTACCTGTCCGTGTCGAACCTTGCATTTGTCCATATACCTTTTCAAATTATCAGTTCCCGATCTAGAACTGGTACATAAGAGTTTACAAAACTTACATCGATATTTTGTTGTGACCCTACCATCTGGGTTTGGTATTTCTTCTTTGTCAAAACACTGCCATACAACAGATGTCAACTTTCTGGCTTTAGGATGTTATGTCAGTGTGGAGGCGAAATGTCCCGTTGTCGATTGGGTCGGTTCAAAAAGATCAAAATCATTATTGTCCATGTTAAGACCGTTGGAAAAATTAGTAAATTAGTAATATAGTATTAGAGTAGTAGATTAGTAGTGTAGAAATTAGAGAGAGAGTGAGAGTAGAGAGAGAGAGAGTAAGAATGAAATTATGAAAATATGAAATGGTGTAGAGAATAGAGATTAGAGAGAGTAATGGAGAGTTGGAGAATGGAGAGAATGAGATATTGAGAGAAAGTGTATGGAAATTGGAATGGAAGGTGGTATTTATAGAAAAATTTGAAATGTGGGTAAGAATATAAAATAGGAGAGATGGGGGGGCAAATTGTAATTTTTGGTCCTTTTTAAAATTTTGACCACTTGTTGACGTTAGCAACGGTAAAAAAATTCAAAAATAAAATAAAATAAACATGTAGGCTATCTAACGATAGGAAAAAAAATGGTAGGCCCAACGGTCACCCTGGCGGGCCGACTGTTGGGTTGAGCACGTCGGCCTAGTGGGCTGGGCGGTGTCGACTCGGCGGGCTTCATCTCTAGACCCAGCCCGTGCTAGGTATAGGGGTCATACCTAGCCCAGCCTGCACCTCAAGTGGGCCGTGTCAGGCCGACTAGGGGATAAATTATTACACTATTACATAAATTCAGGATTTTTTTAGGAGGGGAAGAACTTGAACCTGCAACCTCGTGGTGCAGGTATGAGAGGTTTACTGCCGGAGCAACTTTATATCATCAATAAAATCAGATTTTGGGCTTCCTTATTGGCTTATAAGTGTCAACAGAATTTAAAGAAGTTCTGTTTTTCTTTATTCTTGAAAATTGACAGCTGCTTTGATGTGATTATATACCATTTGGTAATATATATATATATATAGTTTTTCTATTGTCAGTTCCACATGCAAGGAACTAATATATTTTATATCAGTTCAAACTGATAATAGAAAGAATATATATATATATATATATATAGAAAAGACTTCAATCTGTCACTAACATTTAATGAATAATTCCAATAAAATCACTTTCTTCACTGTTCACATATATAACAAGACCCTGTACATCATGTAATCTCGTAATAACTGTCTACAGTTTTGTTTTGTTTTTTGGCTGGGATTCAATTAAGATGATTAACTTACCACAAACAGACATCCAAAATCGAAAGTCACTAAAGAAAAACTAGAAAAAGATACATATAAAATTGTAAAAAATAGTATCTCAATCACGGGAGATAACATGTAGATTTATGTGAAACATCAATGCGGTGTACGAATTTTCTGCTCAGCTATAAAGTTTAGTCATGTAGATGATCAATCACTTGTGCTTGGAGATAGGCACCAACATATCTGCAGAATAATATAACTATAAATTTTGCAAAAGATGGAAATCCAAATTATAAAACAAGAAAAATAAAAGAGAATAACAGTGAAAATATAGGTAATTAATTGTAATCCGTTCGGTTAACCGCAGAAGACTCTGGAGAAAACAACAGTGTCATTAAATAATTTTGGTTTTTTAAGTCGTTCTCTAGTGCGAATGTCTAAATGGTTTTCTTTCAGGCATCAAACTCAATTGTTAGATGTTTGAGAAATGGATAAAAATATAAAAGAGGCATTTTTAACATAAAGAATATATTCTCAATGTAGAATGTAGTATGTGTTAGGTAACCCCTTTCCTTCCGTGCAAGACCGCGGGCTTGACACTTAGATCAACTTGAATACAGATGCAAAATGAATACAGAATAGATATATGTGGCCGGAGTGGAATCTAATACATTCCGGTCAAACAAGGCTCTAATATTTAGGTACCACTAGACTCAAATGCTTAAATTATCGGATAATGACTCAAACAATGATATAGAACTCTAACAATTTTTACGGTAAAAGCCCAGAATTCAGACCTGAATCTCTATTGTTAGACTTGAATCTTAGTGAGTGAACCTATTGCAAAATGTAAAACTGACAATATGGACAAGCCTTGGTCACACAATTACCTTTGATCTAGAGGAGGAACCTCCATTAGTTCTCTTAGTATCTGACTGAATATTTGCTTGTGCAGGGACAGGTGGGAACTTGGTAGATGCAATCTGTTTCTCCTCCTTCACTTTGTTGAAAATGACTGTAAAACCTTCACCGGATGCAGGGTCCGTCTCATCCCAAGCCCCGAATTTGGGTACCGATGCTACTCTGTGATGCTGCCACCCATTCAAATTCAACATAAACTGTTTGGATGAGAAAATGAAGATCAAACAAATATAAAATGCAATAATTGAAAGAAAATGTTGAGATCTCTAGTGTAATAATGTTTATATGATATGATCAATTTTCTCAAATGTAAGAAGTTAATTAGAATAGAAATTTTACAGGTTCATCAGATGGATGACTCTCACTTCTCTGCCAAGAGTGTCCTTGTACCGACGGAGAGAAGCTATTAATTCCCTCACCTAGACCCTTCTTTCGATCAGATTTTAAATGTCGGTGACCAGGCTGCTGAAGTGAGTGATCAGAATTGCTTCTATCACTGCTGAAATCTGATGTGATGCTTTTATTTCTCCCACTCTTTTGATGATTGTAAGTGTTTCTCTTCCCCGTGTTACCCTCAATGAGGCGTTTTTCTGATGACTTGGACTTATCAGAATCGGCATTGACAGAAGCTTGAATTGGTTGGTAATCACCATGATCAGTACTATTCAGGCCTCCTCCGCTCGCAATCATAAAGGCCTCTGGATTCTCCTCTGGATCATTGGGGTTCATCCTCACACCAGCTTTTCCTTTGCGCGCATTCTCAAAGTAGGATGTGTAAGGTATGTTATCCTCCTTATCCCAGTTGCCGAATTTCGGGACGTGGGAGTGATTCTGCAGCAGCAACCAAGTCAATTTTGTAAGCATGGTTCCTTAACAATCAGCAGCCATATAGCATCACAAAATACAGAAGCTATTACATGATTCCTCTACCAGCAATGCCTTAAATTACCATATGAGAACTCTAAACAGCTCCAAAGAAAACTTAATAATATATGAATTTGAAGGAGATTCTTTACTATTCATTGGTACCTACTACTATGTACAAGTAACAAGTAAAAGGCTATTATCAAATCGCAAAGATAAATTGATCGCCTTTTATATAAATTCCGGATATGTTTAGCTGACACAAAAGCAATAGTCTAGAAAGTAAATGAAAACACCAAAATCAAACCCCAACCATAAAAAAGTCTCTTAATTTGGTAGAGATTGGTTGCATTTATTCATCACAAAACTATTTCTTAATTACAAATATGGAATCTTTGATTTACCAGATTTATAGAGCAAATTAGCACTATAAATTAATATCCAAATCCAAATCTATCCAGGAATCAAATAATACTCACTAAAGCAATAAAAAAATATATATATATATATATATATACAACTGAACCAACGTCATATCGTCTGATGATCAAACATGTTACAACAAACAAATCGTAAAAAAAAAAAAAGAAAAAAAAAGTAGGTATTCTAAGAATACTTACAGCCATTACTGAGGTGGGTTATGGTCAGAAATTTGGAAGAAATATTTTGAAGAAGAAAGAAGAGAAACAAGGAAGAACCGAGTTTGGTTTTAGAGTATAGCACTACAGCATATTTGAGGTTGCTTTGACTTCCCGGAAATCCCAAGGACTTGGCTTTTTGCTTGGGACAATAATTCGATGGTTACAAAGCTTGTTGCATGACCAATGAAGCAAAGTCCTTGTTTGTTGTTGTTTAGCTCTCGTTTCAACTTTCAAGATGCCGAATATTTTCAACGGATTATATTCTGGTCTTGCCTTTTGTATTCGTCTCTTCAACCTCTTCTTACTGGTCACTTGTACTCTACTCTCAAAACTCAACCCCTACCATCAAACCAAGTAAATATGGGTGAAAATATAGGTATCGGGGTCTGAATTTATGGACATATCAATAAAACTACAGGAAATGTAATTAATACCCTCAAAATATCAAAAATAATTTGGAGTTATTTTTATATCTCTACCCAAAATACGAACAATAAGGGACAATTTATCTAGAGTAATATTGATCCTTACTTTCTTACTCTGTCATGAGTACTTATATATAATATAGTTATAAATTATTTGTATTTGGATTTCCTCCTCCCATTGTACTCTCCTTCATAATCTATTGTCATGAGTACCTGTATAAACAAATTAATGGTCTGGATTAATTCTATTAATTTTTTATGCTTTTACTTTACCAAAAGATAGATCAAATTAATCTAATACCATTGATTTACATACATAGACACGTGACAGTAGATTATGATAAAGGTGATGACACTTATCAAGAATAATATTGATCTTTACTTTTTTACTCTCTGTCATGAGGTGTTGACATTTTAGTTGATATATCTATCGGATCATGTTTTAAGTCTGAGGTACTGAAGTATCTCTCTTGAGTGGGATGTGAGCATTTACTTTAGAGGATATAGTTACAAATAGCGAAAAAAAAAAAAAAAAAAAGCATCGAAGAACTTCTCCAACCGAAATAGCATTGAGTTCATTTTTGCTCACCCCCTGACAAATGTCTAAAAGTTAACTCAAGGTTAACAAAAATAATAATTACAAGGACAAATGTGTAAATTGATATAAAAATTAAATATAAAACTATTTAATAAATATTACAACAAAAATATGGGTTACTATTATAAACCTCCCTTCACCTTTGAACTATTATTGGATGTATAGTTACAGATACTTTTATTTTAGAAACCTCCCCTATAGACTAATACCGTTAGCATCCCGTTTTTGTTGACCGAGTTTGACTATTAAAAAGTCCAAAATATCTTTATTTAAGCTTCAATTGTATGAATTGACTATTATACCCTCATACTTTTACCAAATAAATTAATAAACAAATACAAAATGCGAGAATGCTAACTTGCAAATGAGAAGTTATTTTGTGGACAATTTTATCTCTAAAAGTAACAAAACTACAAATGAATCAAAAGCATTGAAAATAAACCAAAATATGTATTTATTTATTTATTTGTCTTTATATATATATAAATCCAAACAAATACTCATTTTCAATGCTTTTGGTTCATTTGTAATTTTGTTATTTTTAGGGATAAAATTGTCCACAAAATAACTTCTTCTTTGTAAGTTAACATTTCCGCCTTTGTAATATTTTATTAATTCATTTGGTAAAAGTATGAGAGAATAATGGTTAATTCATACAATTGAAGCTTAAATATGGACATTTTAGACTTTTTAATAGTCAAACTTAGTCAACACAAAAGGAATGTAAATGGTGTTAATTTATAGGGGAGATTTCTAAAATAAAAGCATTTGTAACTATACATCCAATAATAGTTCAGAAGGGAGGGCAACAGCTATACTCACACCTTCATCTCCATTCTCAAGACTAGAAATCAAAAGCCTCACCAACACAATCATCTCTAGGAAGCAACACCCACACCATCTTCTAAAAAAAAAATTATAAAAAAAAAAAAAAAAATCTTCTCCAGAAAACAAAACTTGAAATTGAAAAAAAATAATTAAAATTGAAATTGAAATCATCATCAACACCCACATCATCTGTTCATCACCATTAACATCTACCAGAAATCAAACCCACACCCACACGACTGCCACAACATATTCTCTCCATCTCTTCCTCATTCTATCTCTTTCTTTCCATCTCGCTCTCTCTCCCTTCCCAACGGGTCGAATTCGGTTCTGGTTTGAACCCATATCTAGGTCGAACCTAGCTGTACGCGAGAGTGTGAGAGAGATTTAATATGTTTTTATCAAAATTGAAAGAAAATGCTATTTAAAATGTTATATATATATATAGTCTTTCTATTATCAGTTCGAACTAATATAAAATATATCAGTTCTTTATATGTGGACCATTGAATTTAAAAGATGCTTTGATAAGTGTATACAGCCAAGTCAAAGTATTTAAATCCAATGGTTCACATATAAGGAATTGATATATCTTTTGTCAGTTCGAATTGACAATAGAAAAACTGTATATATATATATATGTGTGTGTGTGTTAAGATAAATATTCATTTTATTTTTCTATTTATTTGGTGTTATATAAAAATTTAATTTTTTATTTCTATATATATATATATATTTTGTGTTTACGTGTTGCATGATACTTATTTACAAATAAAAATACCCCCGAAACCGTTAATCAAGTTTGATTAGAGTACGTTTGGAAGAGCTTCTCAAGTAGATCTTTTTGCAGTAGATCTTTTACAAGTAGATCTTTTAGAGGTAGAGCTTTTAAATGAAAGTCGTTGGTTGTTTGGTTGTCAATTAAAAAAGAGCTTTTTTAATGAGAGAATTACCAAAATACTCTAGCAAATATTAAATTATAGGGTTATATTGGAGATTTTAATGTTTTTAAAAAAAGCTCAAAAAGTCTACTTGGAAAAGCCTAAAATTTGAGCTTCTCCAAGTAGACGTAAAACAGCTTTTTTAATCGTCGAAAGCTCTACTGGAGTGTCAACCAAACGACACAAAAAAATTTGAAAAGAGCTTTTTTAATTAAAAAAGCTCTTTTAGCCAGTAGACAAACTCCCCCAAACGGACACTAAAGATTAACTAATAGATAGACAAAATTTATGTATTTTAGAAAAGATTGAAACCAAGCGATCTAAAAAAACAAAGACTATTAAAAAAAATCAATATTTAGAAAAAAATAAAATAATAATAGGAACTAAATTAATAATCGTCCATCATAAAATGGCTCATTATTAGGTGGTATTCAAGTGGCGGCATGCAACGAAGTTTAATGTTATTTTCAGGTTCTATTGATATTTTATTTCTAATGTCTTTCTTTGCACAAAGGTAAACGATGAAACCCTGTTTAGTGAAATAAATTTTAGATTCTTTTAATAATTCATAAATAGCTTATCATTTGTCAATTTATTGTTTTCGATTATATTTGCTATTAATTTTTTATTTGCTTAGTTTAATCTTAGTTTTAGTTGATCACTTCCTCTTGACTAGTTAGGATTAAATGTAAATTTAGGTGGTGCTTGGTTGACAGCATTGGGGCAGGAAAGGGAAAGAAAATCATGATTCCATTGCTTGTTTTCCCTAATTGATCAAGGAATACTAATTCCATAAAAATGCTCTGAATCCATTCCTACTTAGTAGGGTCGGAATTCTCCTTTCCATACTTAAAATAAAAATGTACCCTTTTGCCATCGGTATTATTCTTTGTTTTTCTACTGAAATCTATATCTATTTTCATATATGAGAGGTCTTTTATCATCATAGTCTCGTCTGTGTGCTTCAATGTTAGTTAATTCCATGTCAAATTCTGCAAATATTATGATAATATTTTGATATTCTGTTGTATGCTAAAATTATTTGATGAAATGCCTGAGAGAGACATGCATTAATTGGGTTTTATGTTAATTATTGTGGCATTGCTATGGCAGTCTCCTACCCAACTGCCTAAATTTATAATTAAAGGCAATATATATATACTATTTCCTGCATTACTCTGTAAATTGCTTTGTATGCTTGCTTGTATTTCTGGTTTCATTTACAATATTTAACACAATCAGTAATGTGTTTGAACCTCTTACTGATAAGGGCAAAAGAAAGTCATCAGCTATATTTGTACTCTTTTGTTACCCAATAAACAAGGATCTAAAGCCATTCCTTCTATACAAAAAGTCAATTTGTAACAAAGACAATTCTAGTTAGATAACAAAGACAATTTGTAACAAGTATTGCTATAAGAAGGTTGGTGAAGGTTAAAAAGCTTGATGAAGTGATCTAAAATAATTCTACAATCTAATCTTGGTTTGTCGTTGGCCTTGTAATTTTTGTGCTTTGTGATGAGATTGTGCCTGATTCTGCACCACTTTTATTGCAATTCAATGTGACATTAACTGGTATTGGTTCCGCAATTATGCTTAGTTTAAGAAAGAACAACAAAGCATTCATACTGATGATTGTTACATCCAATAACGTCAGATAAAAAATATGATTTGGATTTCTATATTTTTGGATCTCTTGTAGCTCGAAACAATAAGTCTATTATCATGAAATGCCAACTCTTCCTTCTAATTTTTAGCTGATTTGAAATGCTAGAAATCCCCTTATATGTGTCTTGGATCCTTTTTATTTTTTACTTGTCAATTCACAAACCCCGAAAATGATCACTCTCTAGAGTCTAGATTGATTGATGAAGCAACTGGAAACTATTGGCTGATATGAATTCTATTAACTATTTTTAGTTTAATAATGCATCGGGGAATTTATATAGAGCAAGAGCTGCTTAATTTAGCAACTTACTTGTACTGTTATGCAAATTAAATGTACAATATGGCTTTTAATTTGAGAGAGAGATATTTTTTAACCTTTTAGTTTTCATGTTTGAAATAAGAAACTATAATCTATGGAAATTCTACTATTCCTACATTAACTGGCGAAGCTCCATCAGTGATTTTCTTGACTACCAAATTGTAATGTTTTATGGTGGAAAGTTGTACAACATACTATATATTTGCCGCTTCACAGGTAAAATCAAGTTTATCAAGAACTGACACTCACGTCTCCTATTGTTATTTATTTCATTATAAAATGTTATTTATTTTTGTATTTGTTATTAATAGGATGGATAAATAAAAACTTAAAGGTGCTGCATGTAAAATATTTTGGACTGATGATGAAGACTCTAAACTCATTGAGGCCCTTTTAGAGGTATATAATGAGGGGAAGTATCATGCTGAGTGTAATTTCAAACCTGGTTACTGTTGGAAATGTGAAACCTTTTCTTGAAATGTTGATGATGTGGCTTATAACTTATGATGTGGCAATGACATGGCACAACCATGGTTTATATTAAGATTAACCATGGTTAAGTGAATAGAAATGATGATGTCATGAATATTATGTAAGAAATGATGTAATGAGTTATGGTCTCAAGTATGGCCAATATGGCCCAAGTATGGGTGTGGAAGGTTCTTGTTGTGTGTGTGTCAATATATAGCCCATTTGGGCAAAGAAAATGTATGCCATCATAAGAGAAAGATGGCGTGTGATGTATATATATGTTCTTATAAAATGCTTTTATGCTACTCTTTTTCTTCTTTATGCCTTGATAAAATCCCAAATATGCTACAATAATGTTTCTCTTTTACCACCGAAATCTCTACACCCTCTTTATAAATTTTTTTGTTTTTTTACAAAAAAAAAAAAAAAAAAAAAAACATGGTATCAGAGCCACCAAATGATCTTAAAGGACTGTGAGTTGTATTTCCAGACTATAAATGTTTTCATAAATGTTTTCATGCTCTAATATTCATAAGTAGAGGTCAGAATATGGTTTGATATCTCTAGCAAAATATCATAAATATGATTTTGGTTAAATGTTTTATAAATGTTTTTTTTATGCTATAAAGCACTATTATGGATGTTGTTTACATGACCCATAAGTACTATTATGGATGAATTACCCATAAGTACTGCTATGGATGTTGTAAACATTACCCATAAGTACTGTTATGAATGAATACTGATATTAATGGATGTTGGAAATAACACAGATCTACATGCTAGAAAACAGAGGAGGAGCACAACAAGTCACAGATATGCTCTTCCTGATGCCTCCGAGAAAAGTTTCAAGGAGGAGTATTGGAAATGTGAAACCTTTTCTTGAAATGTTGATGATGTGACTTATAACTTATGATGTGGCAATGACATTGCACAACCATGGTTTATATTAAGATTAACCATGGTTAAGTGAATAGAAATGATGATGTCATGAATATTATGTAAGAAATGATGTAATGAGTTATGGTCCCAAGTATGGCCAATATGGCCTAAGTATGGGTGTGGAAGGTTCTTGTTGTGTGTGTGTGTCTATATATAGCCCATGTGGGCAAAGAAAATGTCTGCCATCACAAGAGAAAGATGGCGTGTGATGTATATATATGTTCTTATAAAATGTTTTTATGCAACTCTTTTTTCTTGTTTATGCCTTGATAAAATCCCAAATACGCTACAATAATGTTTCTCTTTTACCACTGAAATCTCTACACCCTATTTATAATTTTTTTTTTTTTTTGTTTTTTTACAAAAAAACCAACATGGTATCAGAGCCACCAAATGATCTTAAAGGACTGTGAGTTATATTTCCAGACTATAAATGTTTTCATAAATGTTTTCATGCTCTGATATTCACAAGTAAAGGTCAGAATATGGTCTGATATCTCTAGCAAAATATAATAAATATGATTTTGGTTAAATGTTTTATAAATGTTTTTTTATGCTATAAAGCACTATTATGGATGTTGTTTACATTACCCATAAGTACTATTATGGATGAATTACCCATAAGTACTGCTATGGATGTTGTAAACATTACCCATAAGCAGGGTACTTAAAATCGATAGATATACCGAAATATCCACCGAAATATCCACCGATATATCCGTATTTTGGAGGGACCGATATCGAAACAGGTAAATATCCAATATCCTACAGAATATCCGACCGATTTCGAAATATCCGTTAAAATCTCTCGATATTCCCGATATATCCCAAATTTTTTGAAATTTCATGAA
This sequence comes from Acer campestre, assembly GCA_954870605.1. Classification (NCBI taxonomy): domain Eukaryota; kingdom Viridiplantae; phylum Streptophyta; class Magnoliopsida; order Sapindales; family Sapindaceae; genus Acer; species Acer campestre. The sequence goes on from OX940799.1 coordinate 36,615,809, forward strand.
TTTTACCCTGAAAGTCTAGGGATATTTTGCATATTATTAAAATAATTTTTGTAATCCTAAACAATTAAATTATTGTTAAACTTGAAAATTATTTTAGAAGAAGCATTAACAAATTTATAAAAATTTCTAACATAATAGTCAATAGTAAAATTGAATAAAGAACCAAATAGTGGACATGTAAAATATATAAAATTTTGTAAAAGCAATATGAAAAAAAAAAAAATTGTTTGTGACTCAAATGTGTAAAACTAATTCCAAATAGTATTAAATATGTACCAATCAATTTATAAATATATAGAATTGATTTTTTTGTAACTTTGTGCCGACATTCCAAATAAAAGAATCTCAAAATTATTTGTACAAAAAGTGTAAAAATAATCAAATTGTTTCTTTTGAGTTTTGAGTAGAGAATCTAAAGAAACTCAAATATTTTTATCAAAAAATAAAATAAAAAATAAATAAGAACACAATTATTTGGTATAGCCCGTATGGTAGAGAATCATAATGATAAAATTTTGAAAAATAGTATGGTAGAAAATCATAATGATAGTCTTTTGAAAAAAAAAAGACAAATTTGAAACAATTATTTACCAGTGATGCATGGGCTGCAAATCGATTGAGTCGAATAGTAAATGGAAATAGAATAGAACGACGTATTTTAGATGTAGAGTTTTGGGATAATGTGGTTTTTGTAGTTAAAATATATGAGCCACTGTACTAAGTTCTGAGATTGGTTGATACAAAAGTTGTACCCACTATACCTATTGTGTATGAGTTAATGCGTGTGATGAAAGATACAGTAAAACAACAAAGAGGGAGTAAATGAGTTCTAAACATTATACAAGATTGATGAGATAAAATGCTTAATCACCCACTACATGCTGCAGGTAAATTTTATTTTAGATTGTTTGTCGTTCATAATTAAAATTTAGTATAGTATTTATACTAAAATTATTATTATTCTAGCTTATTATTTGAACCCAAAGTACCAATATAGAGACAATATTGGGGATAATTCGGATCTTCTGAAAGCCATACATAATATTTATGCGCAATTAGACACTGAAGCTGTAGGAATTGCTAATTTTGGAAATGAGGTAAAAAGTTACAATTTACAACCAATTTTATAATTCTAGTATTATTAATTCTTTGCAAGAGAGTATTGTGTCATATACTTATATTAATATATATTATATACATATTGATCTCATAAATGTAGCTCACATACTTTAAGGATGGAAGGAAAAGTTTTGGTGAACGAGCAGCCATTGCAGCTAGAAGCAAAATGCAACAAGGTATATAACTTTTATTACAAAAATTTACATATTAATAATAAATAATAATATCATTGAAATAATATTCATACTTATAATACTTAATAATTTTTATTATAGCTGATTGGTGGGTAATGTATGGAAACTGTGCTCCATCATTGAGTGCAATAGCAGTTTGCATACTATCACAAACATCATCATCTTCTGCATGTGAAAGAAATTGGTCCACATTTGCTTTAATCCACACAAAACAAAGGAATCGTCTTGCCTATTTTAAGCTTGAACAACTTGTTTATTGTTATTATAATATGAAGTTTAAACTTAGGGATATGGCAGCTGAAAAAGATAAAGTAAATGAAACTGATTTTATTAATCTACTTCAAGTAGCTGCTGAAGCTGGAGACGATAATGAGAATCCTATTTTTAACTGGGTTAGACTTGCCTCCTTGGATGATGACGAGGGAAATCTTGATTCACATATTGCTTCGCATGCTCTAGAAATGGGAATAAATGTTGAACAAGTGATTAGAGAAGAAGATGGTGTAGATCGTGGAGTTATTGGTACTAGCTCTTCCGATGACTAACATACCTCTGATGTAAATAGTGGAGGAAAAGATGATGGAGATGATGAAGATGATGGGGATGGTGGGGATGAGGCAAGAGGTTGGGATTTTGGTGCAGGAGGTTGAGATTTTGGTGCAACAAGTTAGGATGTTCGTGCTGGAGGTTGGGATGCTGGTGCAACAGGTTGGAATACTAGTGCGGTGGGTTAGGATGCTCATACAGGTAATTTTGATCAAACTCGTGGTAGACAGCATGGAGGAACAAGTCAAAATGATGAAGATTCTTTGAATATGACTCTCTCCTCAATGAGTATAGACACAGAACATAGTTCTTTGGGTGATTCGCAGACAATGTCAGGTTCTCATGTACCATATTATGGTAGTTATGGTGGCTGCAATATATTTGATTATCCTTCTCCACAAATGCTATATGCAATACCTATGCATGCAGATCAACAATATCCACCAAGTTGGGTAAATCCAAACTATCCAATTCATGGATCAGTTGGAACTCCATAAGTACTGTTATGAATGAATACTGATATGAATGGATGCTGGAAACAACACAGATCTACATGCCAGAAAACAGAGGAGGAGCGCAACAAGTCACAAATATGCTCTTACTGATGCCTCCAAGAAAAGTTTCAAGGATGAGTGTTGGAAATGTGAAACCTTTTCTTGAAATGTTGATGATGTGACTTATAACTTATGATGTGGCAATGACATGGCACAACCATGGTTTATATTAAGATTAACCATGGTTAAGTGAATAGAAATGATGATGTCATGAATATTATGTAAGAAATGATGTAATGAGTTATGGTCCCAAGTATGGTCCCAAGTATGGCCAATCTGGCCCAAGTATGGGTGTGGAAGGTTCTTGTTGTGTGTGTGTCTATATATAGCCCATTTGGGCAAAGAAAATGTCTACCATCACAAGAGAAAGATGGCGTGTGATGTATATATATATATATGTTCTTATAAAATGTTTTTATGCTACTCTTTTTTCTTCTTTATGCCTTGATAAAATCCCAAATATGCTACAATAATGTTTCTCTTTTACCACCGAAATCTCTACACCCTCTTTATAAATTTTTTTGTTCTTTTACAAAAAACCCAACAGTTACTTAAAGGCTATTGAGAAGTTATTAGAAACAAAATTGACAAAACCACTCATTGAGTGCATCGAAAATTCATTTTCACGTTGTGCATGATATGCTAACTGGCCTGATCGAACTGCAGTGGTTTTGGTTGGGACTCTGAAAGGAATATTGTGACTACAGAGAAGCCAGTGTGTGGGATGCTTATATCCATGTGTGTGTTACACAATTTGAGGATTGTTTATGTTAATTGTTAATTTGATAATGTTATTTTACTAAAAGATTTTGATTTATTCATTATACACTTTGTAGAGTCATAAGGAGGCAGTGCCTTTCCCATATTATGAAGAGTTGTGTGTGGTCTTTGGTAAAGATCATGTAAATGGAAGAAATGCTGATGTTATAGAAGAGATTTGGAAGGACAGAAGGAGACCATGATATTGGAGGAGAGAATCTCAACAATGATGTGGATGACAATTTTGTATCTATGTCTTTCTCAGAAACTACATAGATACCTTCAACTCATTCTGATGGCTATTGTCAAGGAAAAAGAGAAGACGTGCTGATGATCAATTGGGTGATAAATTTAAGGAGGCAGCCAGTGCTAGACTTAACATCTTTTTGGGTACTTGACGAGGAGAAAGGTTTGGGTGAGAGTGGTTGCATTTAGTTAATTTTTTTTTATATTTTTTTATATTTTTATTTTTTTAAGTTTCATAATATGTATCTGATAAACAAATTTAACCTTGTTAACTTTGCGATCTTATTTTATGATTTTTTTTTCAGTATTTGTATGAATTATTTTGATCTTATTTAGCGAATATGTTAAGAATATATATATATATGCACTTTTTTAAAGTTATATTTATTATTTATTTGTGATTGAATATCATTTTAATTATTTATTTATGATTAGGTATTATTTTTTTTTAAGTCAAATACAATATGTCTGCTAAAATTTTAAGATTGTGATTATAATTTTTTTTTTCATTCTATCAATAATTTTAATTATTTGTTAAATAAAATATTTAAAAATTATTATTATTAATTATTTGAAAATCAGTTTATAATAACAATGAAATCCACATAGGAGATGGATTCCTTTCCTATAAGGATTCCAATCCAAGATGGATTCCATTTTAACATGGATTCCATTCCATGAACCAAACATGGACTCCAATTGTAGAGCTAGATTAGTTTTTTTTTTTTTTTTTTCATCAATTTCTTTGAGTTCGAACTCATATTCATATATCTACTATATATTTAAATAAATTTATACATTTGAGAGTATTTAAAATTTATCACAGCAATTATATATTGAATGAGTATAGAGATTAATCTTATTTATCAATTTAAAGTGTCATTTCATTTCAAGTAATTTTACTTAACCAACAGACTGATCTACCCTATAAACGCTGTCGTTTTTTTCCAATAGTAGTCGTTAGACACTAGTCGGGCGGAGGCCCGGTGCCTAGCGAATAGGGCGACTAGTCGGTGACTAATCGGTGAGTAGTCAGCGGGCAATTTTTTTTATTTTATTTTATTTTATTTTTTTTTTAAATCCTCATTTTATAAAATAAAATCATAAACTCATTAATATATGGGTTGCTTTTAAGGCCCAATTTAAAATCAGAAATTCTCTATTCTGATAAGACCCACGTAAATAGATTAGAATCCTTATACACATAAAAACATCAAAATCCTTATCCAAATATCTCACTCACTCAAACACAACACTAGTTACTAACTAACAAATGAAAAATGAAGAGCCTTTGCGACGGCGGTGACCTGGCGACAACAGACGACAGCTTTTGTCGACGATCTCGGTGACTGAAAGTGAATGATGGCATGCGGTAGCTTTGTTCGAGAGGTTTGATTGAGAGTTTGGTCAAGAAGATCTGCAAAAGTGAATAGTATTTTGGAAACTCCACTTAGTTGGCAACTAATTGGCGATAAAGCACCGACTATCGTCGGCTATTCGGGATCCGCCTAATAAGGTTGATTTTTGGCTTTTCGGCATGGCAGAAGGCCATCTAGCTAAATTACGGCGATTAATTGGTCTATTTTACCGATTTTTCGAACACTAATACAACCACCTCTTCTAGGTAAAACATAGGCCTGTATATAAATATAGAGGGATGCTAAATACACTCTCTCAACTCACTCTCTAAAGACACTCTCCCTTCTCATGTTGACATGTGTACATTTTTTACTTTTTACACTTGAAAGTTAGAGTCATAATAAATGGGTTGGTTTTGCATGTTATTTTCAAATAAAACCAATAACATATTCCCAAATTGACATTTCCTTATATTTATTATTATTATTATTATTATTATTATATATATATATATATATTTTAAATATCATTACCAAACATAATTTATACTCATAAAGTTGACGTCTTTTTTTAATTACTATATTCTCGTAAGTTCATCACATTTTAATATTTTATAAAGTAATCATCATTTTGGGATTTGAAAAATATAATTAAAACTAAAATAAAATTTTAGTAAATTAATAAACAAGTTTTAATGTATTTTAATAATTTTAACAAAACCAAAACTCAAATGTACTCAAAATGTGGCGTGTCAAGTTTTATTGTATTTTAATAATTTCAATATTTCTAATAATATATTTACTAATTTTTATTTCAAAATAAATATAAAACAAATTTAATAAATATTATTCAAACCACTGCATTTGCGCTTTGATTCTTTGAACATTTTTTCTTTCCTATCTTTGGTAAGAGCAATTTAGAAAGATATTATTGGTTTGAATTGAAAATAACATGGAAAACCATCCCATTAATTATGGCTCTAAGTTTTAAGTCCAAAAAGTAAAAAGTAAAAAGTAGACACATGTCAACATGAGAAGGGGGAGTGTCTTGAGAGAGTGAATTTAGAGTTCATTTTTGCTCATCTCCTTTCAAGGAGGGTGAGCATGAAGGGGGGGAGTGTCCAAAAGTTAACTCAAGGTTAACAAGAAAATAATCATAAGGGCAAACATGTAAATATATATAAAAAATTAAATATAAAATTATTTAATAAATATTACAATAAAAAATTCAGATTTAATAATTAAAAAAAAAAACTAATCTAAACTCAAAGAACCCTAATCCCATCTTCATCTTCATTAACACCTAGAAATCAATAGCCACATTCACACCATCATCTCCATTCTCAAGACTAGAAATCAAAAGCCACACCAACACAATCATCTATAGGAATCAACACCCACACCATCCTCTAAAAAAAATTGAAAAAAAATAAAATACATCTTCTCTAGAAAACAAAACTCGAAATTGAAATAAAAAAATTAAAATTGAAATTGAAATCATCATCAACACCCACATCATCTATTCATCACCATTAACATCTACCAAAAATCAAACCCACGCCCACACGACCTCCGCAACATCTTCTCTCTATCTTTCCTCTCTTCCTCCTTCTATCTCTTTCTTTCCATCTCGGTGTCAAACTCGATTCTGATTTAAACTCAGATCTGGGTCGAACCCAGCTATATGCGGGGGTGAGCAAAATGGGTGTGTATTCGGTTTTGTACCTTTTGGTTTAGAAGACAATGTTGATCTAGAAATTTTTTTTTTTTTTTTTTAAATAAAGTTCTGATATAGAAGATGGTTTTTGTGCTCTATTGATATGTTTTTTTTTTTTTTTTTTTTTTTTTTTTTTTGAATAAACCCACCATTACAAGCAGAATAGCAAAAAATAAGAAAAGACGAACAAAACCAAACAAAAACAAAAAACAGAGCACACACACAGCAAAGTAAAACAGCTAGCTAGTTAATTTGGAATGTTATTTCTAGTTTTTCAATTGATTTTAAACTTCTAGTTTGAAAAAAAAAAAAAACAAAAAAACAAAAAATAAGGAGATGTTGGTTCAGTTTGTTGTATGAGAGAGTTAGGGAGATTATTTTTAGCTTGCTTGTGAGCGGTCTTGTGTGTTCAGTGTCCTTTTTTTTTTCTCCTGGTGTAATTGTTTTGGTTCCTTTTCCAGATTTTGTTTGTTTGTGTTTTTGTGGTGTTCTTATTGCTCTGACTTGTGTTGTTTGTTTTGGGGTTTTTTTCCCCTTCCAATAAATTTGAGCTATTAAATTTTTTTTTTTTTTTTGTCTTTTTCAATTGATTTTCTATTTTTTGTTTTTTTATTCAATTGATTTTCAATTTTTTTTTGTTTGGATTACGTTTTTTTTGTTTGTTTTTGAATTCTAGTGTTGTTAAGAAAATAAAATAAAAAACAAAAATAAGGGTAAAACTGGTAAAACAACCCCTAAAATTTATAATAGTTAGAGTGTGTTTGGTATGACTTTTCAATTTGAGCTTCTAGAGTAGATCTTTATGTAGTAGAGCTTCTAATGAGTAGGGCTTCTAACAAAAAAAGCTTTTAGTTGTGTAAATTACAAAAAAAGTGTTGACAATGTAATTTTAGAAATAACTTTTGGTTGAGTGAATTACAAAAAAAGGTGTTGACAATGTATTTATAATGAAAGAGTTATAGTGGAATATCTAAAATTTATAAAGGGTAGTTGTGACAATTTATATGTATTAAAAAAGCTCAAAAAAAGCTTCTTGGAGAAGCTCAAATTTTGGGCTTCTTCAAGTAGATATAAAATGATTTTTTTAAAGGGTAATCAAGACAATTCATATATTAAAAAAACTGTTTTGAGTTTTGCCAAACAACTAAAAAAAACTTCAAAATAGCTTCTAGCATTAAAAAGAAAGCTTTGATCCTTTTAAAAGCTATACCAAACATACACTTAATTTTGCTAACCATGAATTAACTTTTGGCACTTGTTATGATTTTTTATTTATTTGTTGGGGGGGGGGGGGGGGGGGTTGTGTGACGGGTGGGGGAAGGTTGCTCACCCCTCTTGAAGGGAGGTGAGCAAAAATGAACTCGTGAATTGAGGAGAAAAGCTTCAATACCTCATGCTTAAGACATAAGGTTACATGCCTGTCCAATGAATTTTGAACACATCATTATATTTTAGGGAAAATTGCACAAACTTACCCTAACGTTTCCCATTATGGCATAATATTCAACTAATACATTTAATTGCACAAACAACCCCTCCTGTTAGTCAAATATGATTAAAAATAACCATTAACCATTATTTTTTTTAAAGCCCCAAACTGCCCCTGCACTTTATTACAAAAAAATCTTAATTGCCCTTTATTTAAAACATTATCTACTTTAAATTATTAGAATATAAAAAATAAATACTAAATATAATCCTTTTAAAATCAAAAAAATTCAAAAATAATATATTAAAAACAAAACAATTTAGGAAAATTTTATTTTGAGAAACTACAATTTAATAATATTTTAAAAACAAAACAAAAAAAAATGTTATTTTGAGAAAATATAATTTAAAATTATGCAAGTCCAATATGAATAGTGGTAATGTGCTATATATTTTTTAAATTTAAAACATTTTTTTTAATTTAAAAAGGATTATATTTAGTATTTATTTTTTTTATTTTTGAATCAAAATATAATGTGTAATTTATATTGAGTCAAATTATTTTGTCTTATAGAAATGAACATTGAACAAATTTTCGGTGCTACTGTATTTTATTATGACAAATGATTATATTTTTATTTCAAACTTTTGATAATTTTATTTATATTTGTGTTTAGAATACTAAACATAATCCTTTTAAAATAAAAAAAATTCAAAAATAATATAATAAAAACAAAAAAAAAAATTCAAAAATATATAGCACATTACCATTATTCATATTGGACTTGCATAATTTTAAATTATATTTTCTCAAAATAACATTTTTTTTTGTTTTTTTTTTAAATATTATTAAATTGTATTTTCTCAAAATAAAGTTTTCCTAAATTGTTTTGTTTTTAATATATTATTTTTGAAGTTTTTTGATTTAAAAAAGATTATGTTTAGTATTTATTTTTTATATTCTAATAATTTAAAGTAGATAATGTTTTAAATAAAGGGCAATTAAGATTTTTTTTTTTTTGTAATAAAGTGCAGGGGTAATTTGGGGCTTTCAAAAAAAAAAATGGTCAATGGTTATTTTTAACCATATTTGACTAACAGGAGGGGTTGTTTGTGCAATTAAATGCATTAGTTGAATATCATGCAATAATGGGAAACGTTAGGGTAAGTTTATGCAATTTTCCCTATATTTTAAAAACTCAAGATTCTCACTGCTATATCAATAAAAAGTTTGCCACGTCAGAATTCGTAGACCAAAATTCTTCATCTTTTGCAACTCTCTATCTCTCACGTCTTTCTCTCTGGTTTCTCTCTCTCTCTCTCTCTCTCTCTCTCTCTCTCTCTCTCTCTCTCTCTCTCTAAAATCTCTTTAAAAGAGACCGATTTCCTCCAGATCTGGTGGGTGCTGATTTCCTCCTAGTTGCGAAGGTGGCGCGATCTCCACCGGGACGAAATCGGCTCCGGCTTCTTGTTGTTAAGGTAGGAAATAAGCAAGCACAGTCGAAGGGGGGTGAGCAAAAATGAACTCGTGAATTGAGGAGAAAAGCTTCAATACCTCATGCTTAATACATAAGGTTACATGCCTATCCAATGAATTTTGAACACATCATTATATTTTAAAAACTCAAGATTCTCACTGCCATATCATTAAAAAGTTTGCCACGTCAGAATTCGTAGACCTAAATTCTTCATCTTTTGCAACTCTTTATCTCTCACATCCTTCTCTTTGGTTTCCCTCTCTCTCTCTCTCTCTCTCTAAAATCTCTCTGAAAGAGACTGATTTCCTCTAGATCTGGTGGGTGCTGATTTCCTCCCAGTTGCGAAGGTGGCGCGATCTCCACTGGGATGAAATCGGCTCCGGCTTCTTGTTGTTAGGGTAGGAAATAAGCAAGCACAGTCGAAGCCTTTCAAGGGGAAAATTTTCTTTGCATGTATGATCTGAATTCTTCATCTATGGACTATGGTTTATGATATACCATAGATGAAGAATTCATAAACCTAAATTCTTCATCTATTTTTCATCACAGCTTCACTTTTAAGATCTCTCTCTAGTTCGGTCTGAATTGAAAGAATCAATGTTTTGATTTGTGAACCTTCAAGCTTGCTTCAATTTTCATTTTGTGTATTAAAATGGAGACCCAATTTTCATTTGGTTTATGATATCTGAGAGACCCAATTTACATAATCAGTGGAGTTGGAAGAAGAGAAAGGATTGTATTTAACAGTTGCTAAATGGATTGTGTTTATGATATAAATAGAGTATCTTTTTTTTTTTTTTTTTTTTGAGAGAAACATAAATATACGTAGATTTGATATTTGTTAGTTTAAAATATATATATACAGATTTTCTATTATAAGTTTCCTGACAATAAATATATCAGGATGAATAATGTGGACTACTAGATTTACATACTTTGACTCAAAGTGTATACACTTGTCAAAACTTCTCCATAATCTGTGGTCCACAGTCTTTGTCCTGATATATTTATTGTCAGGACGAACTGACAATAGAAATACTGTATATATAATATGGACCACTAGATTTACATACTTTGACTTAAAATGTATATATTTGTCAAAACTTCTCCATAATCTATGATCCACATTCTTCGTTCTAATATATTTATTATCAGGATGAACTGACAATAGAAACACTGTATATATATATTTATATTTTTGAAAGAAGACATTGCAGTTTTGCAAGAGCTATAAATGGAAGAAGACACAAGCAGTTAAAATTTGACTTGTCAAATGTTTTATTACATGGAAATGATAATTGTAAAGATTTCAAAATATAATGACGTGTTGAACATTTATCGGATAGGTGTGCCACCTAATACCTTAAACCTAAGGTACCGAAGCTTTTCTCTGAATTTAGAAAAGTGTATCTAGCTCTCCTCATAAATATATAAAAATAGGACAAAACTTTGAATACTTTTCTATCAATAGCTAATCAAAATGAGTGAATTGTTGCACATCCACATCGGTGAATCATTACCGCCCACTTCAGGTATTAACACGTGTTCTAAATTTTGAGTTAACTTTGGGCTTTGGATTAAGTTTGGGACACGTGTTAACAACTGGAGTGAGTGGTAATGGTTCACCCTAATTAATGTGGGTGAGTAAAAATGCACTCAGGATTCAAAAGAGCTAGGTACTTTAATGGCATAATGAAGATATATTAAATGCTCACAAGACATAATAATTATCCCAATTAAATATCTCAAATAACAACACATCATGTATGAAAATTAAAGAAAAACATTAATTATTCTTCAATGACTCTACCCATGAACACAACAAGAATTTTACCCTATAAATAGACCTCAAATATATCATACACTTCTTCTGCACATAAGCAAGTTGAAATTTCTAATTTTATAGCAATACTTATTAGTTCATTAATTCACTAGTGAAATGGAGAAGAAATCGATGATGGGTTGGTCTGTTGTTCTGGCTTTGGCTGCCATTGTTGTTATGGTAGTGAGTAGTGCAAATTGTCTGCAAACATCAATAACATGCCCCGAGGCCATAGACACAATAATGCCCTGCAAGCCGTTCTTGGTCGACGGCGAAGACAACCCGACTCCGATGTGCTGTAAGGGTCTGAAAAGAGTGAAAGACATGGCCATTACCAAGCCAGATCGCCAACTCCTCTGTGAATGCTTCAAGCAGACAGGACCAGCTATGGGTGTTAATCCTAAGAAAGCTGAGGCTCTTCCTGGATTATGTCAAGTTAAATTTCCATTCCCTATCAAGTTCGATATCGATTGCAAGACGTACGACATATATCTTATATCATATATATATTTTTGATATTATCACGATGTCATATTTAAGTAGCAACTTTAATAGTTTAAAAAATCATTATAGATATACAAACCGTGTGGTATATATGCTTATGCTAGTGAAGAGCGCGCTTTTCTCTCTGTGTCTCCAATATTGAAGATAATTAATTTTCTTGACTCTTTGTGGTTTTCTTTGTGTGCAGGATTGCATATTAAGCTAGCTATGAGAATTCTCTAAATTATGGAATAAAGTGTTAGGAAATATGCTCTAAAGCATGGAATTTCTGTAATTAATCTTTAAAATGTCAATAAAGTCATTTTCTTAATCATATTTAAATCATGTACCATTTATAATGAAAGATTATTTTATATTAAATGCAGTGTTCTAATAAGCGTTAGACGCTAGTTGGGCAGAGATCCAACGTCTAGCGTCTAAATCGATTAGTCGGTGATTAATCGGAAAACCCAATTACAAGAGGAACAACAATAGAATCATGGAACAAGAGGAATCTAAGGCCCAATTTTAAGGCACAACAACAAAAACATTAAAATCTAGCTTTTAAGACCCAATTTAGTTAGGATTGCTTTTAAGGTCCAATGTACGGCACAATTTAAAATCAGAAATAAGACCAACTAAATAATACCCACATAAAACATTAAAACCTGATCTAAATATCAGAATTCAGAATTCTTTTCCAGTTTCTTCACTCCAGTTTCTATTCTATTTCAATTCAGAATTTTTATCCAGTGGTGTTGGAGGAGGCAAAACCTCTGTTTCTTCACTCCAGTTTCTATTTCCTGCATCGATTTAGGAATTCTTGTGGCGTTGGAGGAGGCAAAACCTCTGTTTTTCAGTGGTGTTGGACGAGGCAAAACCTTTGTTTCTTCACTTTAGTGGCGGACAAGCAGATCGGCAACAAGCAGATCCTGGACGAGCAGATCGGAGCAGGATTCCTTCTAGGACGAGCAGTTTAGGATTGAAAAAGACAAGCTTATAGAAGAGAAGACAATGGGAGAGGTGAGAAGATGGAGCAGATCGGAGACCGACTTGCTGATTAGTCAGCGATTTGGGCGATTAGTCGGTGGCCGACTAATTAGGCCGATTTTGGCCTCTTCACTACAGTGAACCGCTGACCAACTGTTTTGAGCCGATTAATTGGCCTAGTCGGCCGATTTCTAGTAGAATGGTTAAATGTAAACATTCTAAGGATCCATGATAAAAACGAATAAAGAATTATTCACATAAAGTTGTTATGTGTGGTAGACATAATTCTTTATCTAGTCTAAAGATTATTTACAACTTAAGCTGCTTTGGGCCTCAAAAGCCAAAAGTAGAATTCCAAAAGCCATGCCAAATAAGACCTTATTCACATTGAAAAGCTGCTGCAAAAGATGTTGCTAAACTTGCATATAAAAGAAATTCAAGGATGAAGGATGAAAGATATTGCAAGTCATATAAAAAGGCATACAATATCTTAACTGCAACTTCATTTAGGATAAGAATTGCAATAATCTTGCATCCTCGAAAATGAGAGTATCCTTCATCCTTGATTCTCTTTGAAATTCATCCAAGACAAGTTTGGCACTTTGGCAACATATTGAGAGTATTTGGATTCTATTTAATTTAATAACCCCATAGTTTTCTTAGAAATTATAGCGTAGGGGGATTTAGTTACTGTCTGTATAGTTACAGTGTAATTATATATAGGAGAGAGTTAATTTTTTCAAAATTTTAAATTTTTCTTAATTTTTGAAAGTTTGATTTTTGTAAGCCATTGGATTACAAATAACCACTCATTAACAATACATTTACTAAGATAAGGTTGGTTCAGTGGTAAAGCCTCTTATACCCACACCAGAAGATTGTGGGTTCGAGTCTCTATCTCCCTCTTCTATAAAACCCCAAATTATGGTAATATTTCAAATAATAATAATAATAATAATAATAAACACAGTTACTTTGTAGCTAAACACTTAAAAAAAATGGTTAGAATGGTTTGAAATAATTATAGTTGCAAAAAAAACTTTGAACTTTGCATCTATATTAAACTTCTATCCGTTAACACTCCGAATTATTTACTTCTAATAGTTCTTGAACTTAAAAATTCACTATTTATCTATAATATATATATTTTTTTAAATTACCTTTTTAAAAACCAAATGTCATACATACATTTAAGAATTAAAAAAATATAAAAGAAAATATTAAATATATACTGGAGTCCAGAGTGATAGAGTTAGACTATATTGATTCAACAGATTCATTTAGAAAGGAAACTTCTCAAAATATGGCCAACAATACCAACTTTACACCCCCTAGACTGTCTTCTTCTCTATCCATTACTCCATCTCCTTCTATTCGCAGAATCCTTTCCAATAAAATAGAAAATCTTGTAGAATATTCCCATATTCCCCAAAATGCCCAGATAGATGCAACCTCAGTCCCTTTACTTAATCATTACAACATTTTTAAGAAAAAAAAGTCTATGGTCACTCGCATGACCCATTTTGTGTGACACAGACCTCTTCCAGTTAAAGAATACGTTCAGTCCACAGGTCTTGACAACTGTCTCATTCCATCTTCCCCAGCAGAACAATATGTTGATCTTGAGATTGGTCAACCCATGATCAATCACTGGATCGAAGAAGGCTACTCTCACCTCCATATCGGTGCAGTCCGCCTCATCCTCACTCTACACTACCGGAAAGGTATCTCAGTAACTGCAAAGGTAGCTTTGCTCAACACCATCTACAAAAATTATGAGCAGACAGTTATTGGCACTTGCTTATCCACTTTTCATGCCGGTAGCATTTCCCTGACCTACTACCCAAATTTCAACATTCCTCTCAGAGATCCAAACCTCCATACTTGTTTAAAGGTCCAGATCCAGATCACTGGTGCTGACATGCAACCAGACTCTTTCATGGCCACCCTTCACCATCAGATTGCCTACCGCCCACAAGATCATGCCCTTGATCTCCCCATCCTTGGTCATACTGGTGACACTCTCTTTATCAAAGCAGAAAGAGAAAATGATATCCCTACAATAATCCAAATTCCAAAACAACTCTCGAAAGAGAAACTTCTAGAAATCATGCCTTTGGAATGGATATCCAACTACGAAAAAGCTTTTCAGAACACCACTCCAGTCATCGTATCTGAATCATCCCACAAACGACAACCAGATGGTTCCATCTTGACCACCTTTACACTTGTCACTGATGCTTCTACCAGCACTTCTCCAACAGCTCCTCCCATCTTTCAAGCCCTTATGATCAAACCAGTCACCACTGAAGAGGACATCCCCATACACAGCTTTGAAGCCGATGGAACTCCTATCTTCACAGACAAAATCAACGGACACTTTATATGGGATTTTGATCCCAATATGTGTGATCCTGACTGTGATTGCAGAGCATGCCTTCGGGCCTTCTCCATCCCGTGTAAACCTGCCATCAAACCATGAAAACCTGATAGATCATCCAAACATTGGATAGGTCTCCACCCCATTAAAAACAAACCTTTACCCATCTATGATTGTGCTCTATAGATCTTACGATCTGAAGGTCTCCTACCTAATCCTGAACAACAAACCCTTGTTCAGATCCCTGTGCCACTACCTATCCCCTGCTTCATGGCTTCCAAATATGATAAGGACTTCCCACCTTTAGAACCCAAATCTCTCCCAGATCAGAATCTTTTCTCCAAACCCTATATCCAACCTATTGAAGTCCACCCAGATGGTACTACAAAGAAACCATCTCAAGCAGAACAAGTCCTCAACTGGCACACACAGAATGCAGAAGCTCAAAACAAAGTTCTCTTCTCTATTGACCAGAAGATTGATAAAGTAAACAGCCGTGTCAAAACACAAGACCAAAGTCTTTTATCTATGAATAAAGTCTTCCGAGACATGTACACTGATCTTCAGACACGCATTGCCAAACTTGATGCTGACTTACACAGGTATATCAATCAAGGTTACAACGGTCCAGAATTCAACCAAAAAGAAAGAGAGATCAGACAACTCAAAGAGCAGCTCGACCAAATGAACAGAGATAAATTGCATTCCACCACTATCTCTTCCTACCACAAGCCCTACACTCGATCCCTCTTTTCTACATTTCCACCATATTCTCCTCCTCCACATGATGATGCCCAATTTTTCAAATCTACTGGAGAGTTATTCAGAAAATATCCTCCTCTAGCATCCCAACCAACCTAGTCCAGACAAGAACCCAAACCATCATCTTCCAGAAAAGACAAACAACCTTTATCCGACCCATATGACCCTATACTATACACTTCCATACATCGTCATTTTCACTCGGATGAAGAGTCTGATGTTCATTCCCTTCAGTCTACCTAGTATTCTGATGACACAGACACCCCCTTTGATCCTATAGATCCTATAAAAGACTTCCACCAAACCCTCATGGCTTCCAGAACTGACCCACAGCCTTCCACTCATACATATGAATCTCCTGACGAGTCTTCTAATGTTCCGTATGTTGAAGAACTCACGAATAACCCTCCTCCAGGCTAACCTCCACCAGCCAGACCTACCAATGGTCCCTGGTTTACACTTGATGATACTTCTCCGGACACATGGAGAAAGAAAATATCAAAGATGAGCGCTTGGCTTGATCTCCAATTATCAAAGCCAGAATATGACGTTGAATCAGCTCTCCGTGAATTCGTATCACGATTTACCGGTTCCTTAAGGGACTGGTACCAAGCTCTTAGTGAATATAGACAGCTTCAGTTTGTTCGAGTTGACTCTGCATCCCATGCCATGGGACTCATTTTCAGAGAATTTCTTGGTGACCCAACTCATTTCTACACACAGACAAAACAAGAATTTTTCGAAATAAAATGCTGTTCTCTGAAGAAAAAGGACATCCAATTTCACTACTCCCAGATGTCAGGAAGATACCATGTCCTTAGTGGTATCAATGATCTCAGTCTTAAACATGTCTATATTAATTCCCTCCCCTCTGAGCTTCAAGATGAACTGCACAGAAAAATAGAATCTTCAGGCAGAGCAATACCAGACATCACTCTTGGTGAAATTCACATGTTCACACTCAGCTCTGTTGAGAAACTATGTGCAACCCAGAAGGTTTTTTCGAAAATGATCAGAGAAGGAAAGAAATATGAATCTCAATGCAAACAGCCGTCCTTTCAGATCAAATGCAAATCCACAGACCAGTGCACCTGCAAAACAAAAAAGAAACATCATTTCAAATATTCCAACCGAAGATTCAAAAACAAGAACTTCAATAAGTTCAAATCCTTCCGTAGGAAAGCTAGAAGAGGAAGAAACAAATCCACAAAATGTTTCATTTGTGGACAATTAGGGCATTATGCAAAACGATGTCCTAACAAGAAATCAAATCTGCCAAACTTGTTCAATAGATTGCCCAACTTGCAGATTCCATTCCTTCTGATGCTGATGTTGAATCTGTCTTCTCCGAATAAGATGAAGTTACTGAGGAAATAGTTTTCATCATACAAGACATTGATGCTCCAGACTCTGATCCTGACACTGGACACTACTATTCCTCCGATACTAAAGACACCCCTGATGTCTTCCAAGCCCAAGCAACTAAGCCATATTCCCCTATTGGGCCTGCTGGACCACAAGCTAACATCCAGATTCTTGAAACCAAATACTCCAAGCCCATCAATGTCATTGCTTACTTTGATACTGGTGCCCACACTACCATGATGAATCCCAGAGTCCTTCCAACCCATGTCTGGACACCACATATCCAACACTTCAGAGCTACAGACGGCCAAATTTTTGCCACTAATTTGATATCAAAACACAAAATTGGTATCAAGTTATTCCCATCTTTTACCTATTGGGTTTGAGTCATTGGCACTCCATTACCGGACAAAGATATCCTCATTGGATGTAATGTTTACAGCAAATGTGAAGCCCTCCGAATTCTCCCCAATGGAATCAGGTACAAGAGAGATTTTAAACCCTTCACTCTCCTTCCAAAGATCTTCCCTTTATCTGAACTTCATCCAACCTTCCAGGATATCTAAAAGAAACTATTACGATTCTGTGCTGACAGCCACTCTACCTTCAACCGTCATTCTCCCTTATGGAAGAACCCTGACTTCTTCATACATCTCCCTTTCAAACTTAATGAAGATGTCAACCCCATTAAAGCCACCCATTCCGGAATGTCTCCCTCTGACCTACACCTAGCACAAGCAGAATGTACTGATTTGCTACAACAAGGCCTCATTGAGCCCACTTCATCTCCATGGGCTTGCCAAGCCTTTTATGTTGAAAAACGGTCTGAACAGTGTAGAGGAAAAAAGAGACTAGTCATTGACTACAAACCTCTCAACCTCTTCCTACGTGACGACAAATTCCCTGTTCCAAAGACCAACACACTATTCACCCAACTTTCAAAAGCAACCATCTTCTCCAAATTTGATCTCAAAGGTGCTTTCTGGCAAATTGGTATACACCCCGATGATAGATACAAAACAACTTTTTGTATCCCTAATGCCCAGTACCAATGGAAAGTTTTATCTTTTGGCCTCAAAACAGCCCCATCTCTTTTCCAAAAGGCCGTTACCAGGATCTTTCATCCTATTCTACACTCTGCCCTTATATACATTGATGATATCCTCCTCTTTTCCTCTGATGAATCCACCCATTCCCACCTTCTTACACAGTTCCTATCACTAGTCGATCAACATGGCATTATGTTATCTGACAACAAGAGTTCATTAGGCCAATCCCAAATCGAGTTTCTTGGCATGAACATCTCACAAGGGAAATACAACCCTGGTTCTCATATTGCCACACAACTCCTTGAATTCCCAGACTCAAACCTAACCCCCAAACAGGTCCAACAGTTCCTCGGCATTATCAATTTTATCAGAGACTTCATTCCCCGGGTTAGCCAGTATACATCCATTCTTTCCCAAATATTGAAAAAGACTCCTTCACCGTGGACCCAGTCACACACTCAGGCAGTCATTGAGCTAAAGAAAATATCTCAATCGCCTCTACCCCTTACTATTCCCTCTGATGGACAGCTCATTCTCTAGACAGATGCCAGTGATTCCCATTGGGGGGCCATCCTCCTTGAAGAAAAGCAAGGCACCCGTTCCTATTGCGGACATGCTAGCGGATAGTTCAAAGAACCGCAGACACATTACCATACGGTCTACAAAGAAATCATTGCTGTCAAATATGACATTCAAAAATTTGACTTCCACTTGAGGACACAGAACTTTATCGTTGAGATGGATAACTCCTCTTTTCCTAAAGTTCTCGAATTTCGAAACAAGATTCCTCCTAATCCTCAGCTCCTCAGGCTAAAGGATTGGTTTACCCGCTATGATTTTACTGTTAAGTATGTGAAATGCCAGGATAATATAATAGCAGACATGCTTTCTCGTCCATCCACCATCCATTTGCTCTCCCCCACAAAGAAGATACCTTTCATCTTCATGATGTCCTCAGCCTCATCTTCCACCTCACCATCAATCCCTCCAATAGGAGATTTCCCACCAGAACTGCAAAACTCCATCCCTCAAGGTCACACTCCTTCTTTTGACCAGATCACAAGCTTTGCCAAAACATACCTTCCCATTTACCTTGAAAGAATACGGGCACAAGGTGTTCGATGTGATGTTACCAACCCCAACAGACTGTTCCTTGACCCATTCATCATGCCTCCATTTTACTATTTCTCACCTGACCTTTTATGGTATCTATGGTGCTTGTCTGTTTTACATCACTTTGCTTTTGTTTTCCCCTTATAGGCTATGTCAGGATACCTCCATGATCATACCCTCACAGGTTCCATCCTATGGACATTTCTCCAATGGTTTAACCCTTTTGATACTTGGAAACGTGAACTCACCAGTCTCATGGGTAACTACAATTTGTGGAAACTCAACAAGCATGAAGCCAAAGCAGTTAATGTATTTGGATACTACACCGACCATACAGATACAACCCTCATAAAAGGTTGTTATAGACTACAAACGTCAGTTATGAGTGGCACACCACTTATAACTATCCATAATGGTATCCAAAGACCATCCAAAAATCTCTGCTCAATTTTCTTTGCAATGTCAACAATGACTTCACTGACGAATACTACATCATTCCTGATGTCCCTCGTCAACAAGGTGATCCTGAAGACCCACACTCAATTCAAAGTCACATGATTGACTCTCAAGACCCATTCGTCTACAACACTTGGCCCTGTTTGATATGTGGAGCCGAAGACTCTGACGATGAGAAACATGCTCTATGCAACCGAAGAAGTCTGTAATTTAAGGAACCCGTGACCAAAAAGCTCATGATTTCAGTTTGCTTTAATGATGTAAATTATTCGGTGTGCTTTACTTTTGGCTTGCTTTTTCTTTGTAAAAAATCGAGTGCATTTGCTTTTACTAAGGGTGTTGTAATAGTATTTTGCTTTTACTAAAGGTGTTGTAATGATAGCTTGGCATTACTTTCGTAAAGTTTGCCAAACTTTGTAATCATGTAATCATGTTTGTCTGCCACTTGTCTTGGCATGACACAGGTTACTCTTTGTTTGTTTTCGGTCTCATCCTTCTATAAAAGGAAGACCACTCCTTTGTATCAAGGCAGAAGCAGTTTCAATAAAAATCTTTAGAGTGTTTTCTATATCTCTATGGCTCTCTAAATTTTCATTTTCTTTTCTAAATGATATTGAGATGATATATAGTCTGTAATAATCCGAGTATGCTCTGTGCTTGCCTTTAGTTATGGATCCTGCACATCAGAAAAGGATTTCGGTTCTATTGACTTAAGGTCCTTGCCTGTTTTCATGGCGTTTCTTTGCGAAGTACCCTGTTTAGCCGATGGATAGGCGCCTTTGGGGAAAAACTTTGAACCCATGTTTACAGTAAGAATTAAAAAAATACAAAAAAAAAATATTAAATATATATATCAACCATAATATGCAATATATATATATATATATTTATGACATTATATAATAGGGACATTTGTAAAAGTAGTCAAATAAGGAAATTGATTATTGTTTTTAATAAAAAATATTTAAGTTATTGTTTTTAACCAAATGTAAGTTACATTATCTAAAATACCTCTGTTTTTAAAAAAAACCCCAATTTGTTTCTAATAAAACTTAAATTGTTGGCAACCATGATAAAGAGAGAGGAAACAATTTGGTTGTGGAGAGAGAGAGCCGTGATAGAGAGGAAACGATCAGAGAACAGGTGGTAACCAAAGTGCCGGCGACAAGATCAGGGTGATGTCGACAGCTGAACCATTCGATGGCCGAACGATCCGACGACCTAGGTTTACTTCGTTTTGTTTGTGACCCAATTTCGACCCAACTTCAACCAACTTCAACCCGAGTTCGACTTTAATTGTTCTAGGTACAATTTTAGTAGTGTTTGTTTGTGCTTTTGTTAATTCGTTTCCCACTCCATCATTATCTGGTTATTCTAGGCATATTCTAGTATGATAATGGCGACTCTTGTAAAATATTATACTATATCATTATGATATTGTGTTTTTGCAGTTGGTATAGCTTAATTTGCCTTAATGGCAATTAGTGTACAAAAGGTTCCATCGTATGACCTCAGAATTAAGCAATTGAATATATATGATACCTGATCCCCCATAATTATATTGAGTATTTGAGGGACTTCTTTTGCTATACCAATAATTACAAATCTTGATTTCATAGTATTTTCTCCAAATTAATAGAAACATTTTGATGGTATAAAGAATTAAAATAAAATCACTTACCAGCTTAATTATTCTAGGAAGAATAGGCGAAATTAAAATCAAATTCCAGAACCTTTTGATGTTGGGTATGAAATATCCACTGTATGCAGTATTTCATATAAGACATAAAATATCCCATGTATATCATGTTGTGCATGAAATATCCCATGTATGTCATGTTGAGCATGAAATATCTATGTATGTCATGTTGGGCATTGAATATCTCATTTATGCCTTATTTTATATAAGGCATAAAATATCTCATATATGTCATGTTGGATATAAAATATCTCATGTATGTCATATTTGACATGAAATATCTCATGTACTTCAAAAATACATGATTGTATGTACAATATCAGATGATGTGTCACATTAAACTTAAAATAACCAACTTATGTCACGTTTACCGTGACATACCGAGTAAAATATAATTTCGAACCGAAATCGAAGTTTCTTCCATTTTCACCAATAAAAACTTCAACATTGAATCAAAATAACAAAGACTCATCAACAATATCATCAAAAGAAATTGAAGATTTGCAAACCTTCAAGTTTTGAGGAGAGATTCAATCACAAACTTGAAATTTCAAAAAATTCTTCCCTAATCTTGGTTTCTTTACGATTTCCCTTTAAAATAACTATAATTTCTTGACAAAAAAACAGTTGAAAACTAAGATTTGATAAAGAGATGAGTGATAGAGAGAAAAAGAAGATGGTAAAAGGATAGTTTTGTAATTTATTGGCTATAGGGTGAAAAGAAAGAGAGCTTCTCCTTACAATCCACAAATTGTCTATTCACACTCCAATTTAAATTTTTTTATTAATGACAATTTTAACCTAAATTAAAATTACTAAATAAGACCAAAAAAAAAAAAAAATTAAAGACACTCCAAACTAATTAAATTATTAAAAAAAGAAATTCTCTCTCCTAAATCATTAGATTAAATATTATGTATTAAACTCTCTCTCCTAAATCTGTTATTACCATATTAAACACTCTCTCATAATTAATCTCTCTCCATTTTTTTTAAATAATCATATTTCCATACTTTCTCAATCAATCTCTGATTAATAGTTAAAGAAAAAAAAAAACTTATTTTTTTTTAAAAAAAAAGACATATGAAAGCTTGAATTGTTGCAACTAGATTCGATTAAACTTAGAATTTCTAACACTAATGAAAGAATTAAAGTTCTCTAGCCAATCACATACCTACAAGAGTAACAAAAAGCATTTTCATATTTCGATTTAAGGTGCTTATTTTTTGAGTTTTTTTTATTTTTATTTTAAATATATACATAAATCAAGCTTATTAGTAAGTTTTTTTTTTTTTTTTCCTAAAATTAGAGATATATATATTGGAGGAGAGAGAGTTTAATATGGTAATTAAAAATTTACGAGAGAGTATTTAATATGTAATAATTAATCTAATGATTTAGGAGAGATAATTTTTTTTTAATAATTTAAATCAAAAAAAGATAAAAGGATAATCTTGTAACAAAATGAAGTGTCTTTAGAATTTATTTTAAATTTAAATTTTGAGAATGGAGTGTTTTTAGAAAAGTAGTGTAAAAAGAAAAAATTGGATTGTCAAAAGAAGCTCTCGAAAAGAAATTATGATGGTTATAAATAATAAAAAATTAGAATTTTGTTAGAAATAATATTTCATTCCGTGGTCACTTATTATACAATAATCATTTTTGAATACCACCAGTCACCATAGACAAAAAAAGTAAATAAGAATTAAAAAATATATATTAACAAATAAATAAACAAAAAATAACATTTTTGTCTAATGGTGCAACAAGGATGAGAGAAGATCAAGAAATGAAAAGCAACAGCAATTGTTGTGGCGAGACGGATGGACATCCAAGAACCACAACCCTAATCCAAACCCAAAATGGATCAGTCTGAATTCTCATCATTATCTCCATCAGCATTTACACGAGATGGGTTCCACAGGAGGGCCCGCTCGGAGGCTAGCTTTTGTCTACCGGATGATGTGGCGATTGCTCCGATCGAATACGGGTCGCCGTATGTCAGCCTGGAGGAGATCGACGGGTCGGTGGACGACCTATTTTCAACCTACATTGACGTGGAGAAGCTAGTCGGATCTTATGTGGGTCTGGGAGCGACAACAACGACGTCGTTTAAGGGAAGGCAGAGCAAGCATCGTCACAGCAATTCTGTTGATGGTTTTGGAGAGATCATGGAAGCCAAAAAAGCCATGCCACCCAATAAATTAGCAGAGCTCTGGACAGTCGATCCAAAACGAGCCAAAAGGTTTCATTTTCATTATAATATTCTGTTTACCAGATGCATTGTTTATTTTCATTGTTTTCGTATTTAGAATTCCAGTTATAGTAAATGATACCAGACAAAATCAAGAACACCATTTTTATATTATGATTTTTAGGATATTAGCAAATCGGCAGTCGGCTGCTCGTTCAAAAGAGAGGAAGGCTCGTTATATAGTGGAACTTGAACGCAAAGTGCAAACGCTTCAAACTGAAGCTACAACTCTTTCTGCTCAACTCAATTTATTTCAGGTTTCTCGATACTTATCGACCTTTCTTTGTTTACCGAGCTCTAAATTGATGACTACTGTTTGAAGGATATTAAATGGCTACCAAGGTTAAAGTGCTAGTCTCCGAAAAACCACCTAATTTGTATATTGATATTGTTTTATGTAGAGGGATACCACGGGCTTGAGTACTGAAAATACGGAGCTCAAGTTTCAGTTACAGGCTATGGAGCAACAAGCCCAGTTTTGTGATGGTAAGTGCCAGGTTAAAATAAGATCTTTAATGAATTGGATTCGAGATAGTCATGTGTAGCGCACCCTTGAACAAAAAAGCAGTAATTTTGTCACATCGATTGGTAAATCTTTGGTTAATTTGTTGTGTTATTTACATTATGAAGCTGTGAATGAATCCCTGAAGAAGGAAGTTGAGAGGCTGAAGATGGCAACCGGGGAGATGATGAGCCCCGACGAGTCGTTTAACTTGGGAATGCATCATGTGCTGGGACAGCAACCAGCCACTCAACCGATGATGCACATGGCAGACTACCATCTACCCAATAATCAAACAAATTATCATCCTGTCTCGGATATTTTGCAGGACCATTCGATTGGTCGATTACAGGAGCTTGATATTAGTAGTAATGGATCAAATTTTATCAAATCTGAAGGTCCTTCTCTCTCTGCCAGTGAAAGTAGTTCCACTTTTTGACCCAATTTTTGGCTTCAATCTGTGAAAGTAATTCCATTGATGTTGAGTAGATCAATTTTCTAGAAACAGGGAAGGAGGATCTCTCAGGTTTTTGATTGTTTATATGTATTCTGCAGTCATTCTTAGTACGTAGATATATTGATGTATCATGTATCATTGTGCCATTCTCATTCTTTAACCAAAATCTATATACATTGCATTGAATCAATCTTGTCTCATTTGATAGATTTGAGTAAGAGATCGAACTTGGATCCGATGTTATTTATTTATTATTAATTTATTTACACAATAAATATTTATTTACCAAAATCTACACAATAATCTTGTCACAAATATTTATTTATTTATTAATTTAATCGCAAACAAGTTATTTATTTATATTTTTCTCTACTATGCAACCGATGTTAATGTTTCCTCCCATGTTTTCATAAATTCGGATCCCCAATATTTGAATCCATATTGATATTTACTTATAGTTCACAATTTTTTTTTTTGCAAGGATATGATTCATATATAAAACTAAAAACTGTATTTTTTATTTTTGTACTAAACTAAGTTCGTAAAATCATGTCAAAAAAATAAAAAAAATAAAAAAATAAACTGCATAATCTATAAAATTTGCCAATTATATTATACATTGGCTTTAATTAAACACTAGGAAGCTTTATTCTCTTGATAACAACAATAGTGGATGGACTTCCTATGGATACATAGTTCACCCAGCAATATAATCACAGCCAAATTATATATAATATCAGTTTCAGTCTTAGATATTAACTACTTTATGGCTCGTACGTGGGCACGATACACATAATGTTTATAGAATTCTCTTATGATGAAAATTATTGTATTGTACTTAAAATAGTTCCACCTTAAAATACTATAAAAATGCTCTTAAATAAAAAATAATACAATTGCAACTTTTCAGCATGTTCATAAATAAATCATATCTCATGTTGTCCCATACGTTATCAGCAAATCTCAAATGCATCACTTCTCCAGTTTTTATAATCTTAAATACAAAGACTGCAAGGAGACTTAAAAGTTAAAACAATTAAAGCTAAATGACTTTTCTAACTTTGTCTTCTTTATCATGTCGCACATACCAACATCAACATAATTATTAGAAAGCAATATAAAATGATCTTATACAATAACTAAAAAATTAAGCATTTAAGTAACAAAGATGTTTAACCTATGGAGCGGGTTTATTAGAGTTCAAGAGAGGAATTCTATTAAGAGGTTGTGTGTCCTCTTCATCAAGATTAGACCTCCTACCAATAAGAGTCTCCACAACCTTCTTTGAGGGAGAATCATTTACTACTACAACAACCTCCTTCTCATGGTCATTAGTATTAGGCCGTTTATCATCTATGACAACATTAGATGATTCCATGACGCTTTGAGTCTTCAAGTTGAAAACTTTATGGCTCCACTATTTAAGGCATAGCCAATAAAGATACCCTCATCACTCTTAGCATCAAACTTGCCCAGATGATCACGGTCATTTAAAATGTAGCACTTGCTTTCAAAAGAGTGGAAGTAGATAACATTTAGCTTTCTACCTCTCCACAACTCATAGGAGGTTTGCCTAGTGCCGGGCCTTAGGAAAACTCTATTTCCTATATAGCAAGCCGTATTGACGACTTCGGCCTATAGGTTCCTAGGGACATTATTGCTAAGCAACAGCACACAGGCCAACTCTTGAAGGACCCTATTTTTCCTCTTAACAACTACATTTTGTTGAGGTGTCCTAGGAGCCGAAA
This sequence comes from Acer campestre, assembly GCA_954870605.1. Lineage (NCBI taxonomy): Eukaryota > Viridiplantae > Streptophyta > Magnoliopsida > Sapindales > Sapindaceae > Acer > Acer campestre. Next base: position 36,642,288 of record OX940799.1, read on the forward strand.
ACTCATGGGAGATACCTAAGCTATTGCAATAGCTTTTAAAGTAGGCATTCTCAAACTATCTCCCATGGTCACTTCTAATCTGTTTAATGCTTTTAATGTTTGAGTCTTTTTCATTTTGAAGTTTAGTGCAAAGCATTTAAAACTTATCAAAAATTTCAGACTTTTCTCTAAGGAAATATGTCCACGTGTACCTAGAGAAATCATCTACACAAATAAAAATGTATCTCTTTCCACCTAAACTCTCGGTTTGCATGGGACCCATAAAATCCATATGGAGAAGCTCTAAGGGCTCCTTGGTGGAGAGATACTTGCCCTTCCTATGCATACTTTTGGTTTGTTTTCCTTGTTGGGAAGGTCCACAAACACCATTGACTTTCTTTCTAAGTTTAGGAAGGCCACACACAACATTGAACTTATCTAGGATTCGTAAATCTCGATAGTTCATGTGGCAAAGTCTTTCATGCCACAACTCAATTTGCTCATCCTTAGACATATTACAAGAGACAATTCTAGCCTCAAGACAATAGCAATTGTCATTAGATCTCATACCTTTCAATAAGGTTTGTCCATCGGGCTTTAGGATTGAGTAATCATCTTTGATAAACAAGACAAAAAATCCTTTATCACTAAGATGAGAAACGCTTATTAAATTGGCTTTCAAGCCATCAACATATAAAACATTTGACAAAGAGAGTAATCTGGCAATGGAAATGGTTCCTTTCCCTATAACTCTCTTTTTAGATCCATCACCAAAGGTTACACATCCCTCTTCCTCCATGAAAAAAGTCTCGAAGAAACTCTTGTTTCCGTCATGTGCCTAGAGCACCCATTATCTAAGTACCAAAAATTAGAAGAATTTGCCTTCAAGGCAATTTGTGCAACATGGAAAAAATAAGCATCTCTTCTAATCCACATAGGAGACATACTTTCTTTCCTAGTGGTCATAGGTACTTGGACTCTAGATGTCCTAAAATCATGCAAATTTGTTCTATCATTTCTAGGAACATGCACCTTGGCTTTACTCTTTTTCTTTTCAATCATGCTTTTAACTCTACACATTTTGATATAACGAAAGCAATTTGGTCTAATATGACCATTAATACCACAATAATGACATGTATGGATGAAGTTAGGAATCATACCATATCCTTGTGCATGCATAGGAGCCTTCCCATGTTGTTGTGGTTGAACCGGTTCATTGCTTCTTCGTTGTTGAACCGGTCTAGCTTGCTTCCTTGGTTGAGCTTGCATGATTGGTCTCTTTTCTTGATGAGCCAAATGTTGAGGAAAGTTGGCTTGGGGAGCTCTTGTAGGTTGGGCCTGAGGTTGCCTTCTTGGCGCTACCTTCACTTGTGCACTATTTGAGTATTGTCCTAATCAATCTTCTTCCTAGGAGTTAGCACCAGTGAAGCTTATTTGTTGCTTAAGCTCTTGACAAACACGGTCTTGTTGGGAGTGGAGGTCTCCTTACCATCTTCAAACCCAAGACCTCTGTTGTTACAAGGACTCTTTCCAACATCTAGCATGTGGTCAAGCTTCTTGATGCTAGAAGCCATCCTAGTCAATGACCCTTTTGCATCTTCAAACTCCCTTTTCAAACCTTCTTCATTCCTTTTAGATAAGGCTAACTCCTCTCTTAGCTTATCTTCATTCTTTATGGATCTCACCACTTCTTCACCTAATTGGTCAACTTGGGTTGGTAGCTCAAGGTTTTCTTATTTCAACCTTCGAATCTCTCTTTTATTCTTCATCCTTGAGCTTTCAAACTTAGTGATGTAGTCATGAAGATCCATTTTCTCCACATTTCCATTTGTGAAGTTAAATGAGGAGTCATCTTCACTTAAGTCATTTTCTTCTTGACTCTCTTCCTCTTCTTCACTAGTTCCTTTGCTCTTGTGGGAGGAGGCAAAGGCTATGAAGTTAGCTATGAGATCTTATCATCCGAAGTCTTAATATTCTTATCGGAGTCATCACTTTCACTCCATGTGGTGGCCATCACTTTTCCTTTCCTGTTATTCAAATTTCCACAATTGGGAGCGATGTGTCCTCTGCCGCCACACTCATAGCATTAGATCCTTTTCCTTTCACTCCTCTCTTGCCTAGGCTCAAACTTCTTAAAGGGAATCTTTTTCTTCAAGTCTCGACCCTTGGATCTAAAACTCTTCTTCTCAAACTTGACAAATTTCTTGAACCTTCTCATCAACAAGGCCATGTCTTCATCTGAGTCATCCTTCTCCTCCTTCTCAACTTTGGAGGCTTTCAAAGCAATTCCCTTTTGCTTTTTAGGAGGTGTGGAAGTAGGATCATTCCTAGACTCATAAGCTAGAAGTCTCTTAATCACCTCACTCAGCTTCATATCTTTGTAGTCACTATTCTCCTCTAAAGCCATTACCTTATACTTAAATCTTTCGGGAAGAGATCTCATAATTTTCTGCTTGATTCTCCTATCTAAATACGGGTCACCAAGTTGATGACTTTGGTTGACTATGCCCATTAACTTGATCTCAAAGTCATTGAAGCACTTGTTCTCATCCATCATAAGCATCTCGAATTGAGTTTGAATGACTTGAAGCTTAGAGTCCTTAACTACTTCGGTTTCCTCATGTGCCATCTCTAAGATGTCCCACGTCTCCTTGGCTATCATAGTGTTTTAAATCAATTTGTATTGATTCTCATCTATAGTACATAGGATGGCGTGCATCGCCTTCCTATTCCACTTAGATGCTTTAAACTCTTGCGCATTCCATTACACTCGAATTGAGTTTGGAGGACTTGACGCTTAGAGTCCTTAACCACTTCGGTTCCCTCATGTGCCATCTCTAGGATGTCCCACGCCTCCTTGGCTATCCTAGTGTTTTGAATCAATTTGTGTTAATTCTCATATATAGCACATAGGATAGTGTGCATCGCCTTTCTATTCCATTTAGATGCTTCAAACTCTTGCGCATTCCATTACACCTTAGGCTTGAGTACATCCTCTCCTCCACCCGTAAGAGTCATCATCGGTGGAGTGTAATCGTCTTCAACCGCCATCCACGCCTTATCATGGATTTGACAAATATACAACTCCATATTACTTTTCCAAGAGGCATAATTCAACCTAGTGAGTAGGGGAGGTCTCATGCTAGAACACCCTCGTTGCCTCCACTATTTCCACCGTTTCCACTCATAGTGTTTATGAATGAATGAAATGAATGCAAATGTATGAATGATCAAAAATCACACAAAATGCAAAACACACCAAAATGAGCAAGAATCACCTAAATATATCTAGGAACCCGCTCTGATACCAATTGAAACGAATTATTCTGGTGTGTATAAAACTATCTAAAGGGGGTGGGTGGGGAGGGGGGTGAATAGATTTTAATCAAGCTATATTACCAAATTTTCTTGATTACTCAATATTTAATTTTAAGCCCCAATCTAGTCACAATATAAAATCAAATATATAATGCAGAATTTAAATGACACTTGATTTTTGCATGGAAACCTTCAACAAGGAAAAACCATGGGCTATTATATGCGCCATACACAATCCTCGAAATCACTATTTGTAAAGGTGTCCACAACCTAGGTTGACCACGTCAAACCTTACACGGTCACTAACCCACCTCTAGTCCTCTACTACCCGTAGACCTTTAATAGCAACCTTAGATCAATTTGCTTGCGGCCTAAACAACCTTAGCCACAAGACTTACTTCTCAATGAAGAGATTAATCAACCTATGTGAATATGCATGATATCCAAATATGCAATTAATGCTAGGTTACACTAAATGCTTATCTAGGATTATAAGATGTCAATTAAATCAATCCTAGACATAGCTATATGAGATAAATCAATCTTAGGTATAACTATCAAAATACAACACTCAAACATTCAACACACAAGTAATCTCAATCTTGTATGTAGAAATTAATCTAAGAACATACAAGTAATAAATGAGATAAATTGCTAAGTAAAAATACTAAGATTAGATGAAATTAGTGTTCAACTTACCATAACATGTGTGTTGAAGAAGACCCATGCATGAAAACATCCTAGATGATCTTAGATAATGTTTAGATGATGTTTGATGCACATGGATATGTGTTTAGAGAATCAAAGGAGCAAACTTGGTTGCTTTTTCTCTCAAAAATCTCTCTTTCAAATTTAGGGTTCTTGATATTCAAAGAGTAGAATGAAAGAGAGTGACATAATGGTGTATTTATAGAGAGCAACAAAAGGCTTTGTGAAAAGACAAGTTTACCCCTGAAACACGCCAATCGACGGTTTCAAAACCGTCGATCCAACCGTCGAATTGAATCCTAAGAGAATAGGGGATCAACTGCGGTTTCATTCGGCAGTTTCATAACCATCGATCACAACCGCAGAAATAAGCCCAAGAGATAAAAATCAATCGGGTCTAAATGACGGTTTCAAATGGCGGTCTTAGCCGTCGATCAAACCACCGTTTCACCAATTGTGGTGAAACCAAAGGAGAAGCCAAAGGCATTCTCCGAAAGCGATCCTCGCGCTAAACTAAGCACACCATTGTTCATGCACGAACGTTTCTAAACAATGTTCGAGAAACAAATTGCTAGACACACTAACACACAACAAGATACAACAATGAAGTGCAAGTGTGAAATGTGACATGTGAAGAGAATGCACACAAGAGCAATGTACACGTATGCAAACAAGATAAATGTGTGTGTGTAACTAAGTCTCTTCAATGAAAAGTAAGCACAAGAGATATACCATTGGAGTGCTTATCCTCTTGAGGTCTTGAGAAGGCCTTTGAGCTTGATCATCAATCACCTAAGCTACATTTACATTTTAAACCCCAATTGTGGTTTGTCATAGAAATAAGTCAATCAAACTTTGAAGAACTTACAAGTTGGATATAGTTGTTTCTTGAAATTGAATTCCTTATAAATTCTATATCCTTGCTTTAATTCATGACAAATGGTGAAATTAGTTTGAATTCTTTTGGAAACCTTTGTCGTTTGTTTTGTTAAATACCATTGTTTTTAGACTTGAATGCAACATATCTTGCATGCAAAGCATTATTATCACATATTTTCATAATATAAATCTCCTTGCTTCTCTCTCAATTAATTGAGTTGCATAAAGTTCTTGTATATGACTATGCAAATGTCTTGTATGCTACTATCTTTCTTTGCTAAAATGTCGGTTGGAGGATACTCATTTGCCTATCTTATAACAAAAAGGGGGAGTAATATGTGGTAAAGGAGTTATAGTAGATTATTGGCATGTTAGGGAGATTGCTAATTTGAGGGGGAGTAACCCATTTAGGGGGAGCATTGCATTGCACATTTATTGCATGATGTTGCTTGTTTTCTGTAATGCAAATGCTTGTTTTGATTTCAATTGATCACCTCACATACACTTATCTTGGAAAGTGTAGTCATTTTGTTTTGAATGATTGGTTGTTCTATAAGAGATTGAAGACTTGAAGTTCTAGCTTTTAAATATCTCTTTGTATTGTAGAAAATCATCGTTGACCTTTAGTTTCATTTTATGTGAGGATCAATTATGAGTGGTGGTTATGTCACAAAATAGTCAAAGGGAGAGATTGTAAATTTCTCATTTTTGATTGGTTTATTTCGTTGATAAATCATAATTGGGGTTATTATGTAAGGGTATCTTAGGTGCTCAATTGTTGATGATCACGCTCAAAAACCCTCTCAAGACCTCAAGATGATAATCACTTCAAAGGTAATTCATTTGTGCTTAATTTCAATGAAGAGGCTTAGTTGCACATACACACAACTCATGCATATCTATGCTTCTTGTTTTTGGTGTGTTTCATGTATGTGCACTCATGTTCTTAACTCTCTTCATGCATATTATAATTGATTGCATCTTGTTTGAAAATTGCCATAACATCTTAGGCATTTGAGATGCATGCTTTTTAAAATAGGCATTGTACAGTCGCTGTTAAGGATGGCAATTAAACCTGAACCCGTGGGACCCGCCCGAACCCAATCCGCTTAAAAAGGGTTTGGGTTGGGATAATTATACCCGTGGGCGGGTTTGGGTTTGAAAATTGTACCCGTCACGGGTTCGGTATGGATTTGGAAAAAAAAACCATACCCAAACCAGTGAACCCATTATTATGTGTGTGTGTGTGTGTGTGTGTGTGTGTGTGTGTGTGTAATTTTAATATTGTGTTCTTATTTATTTGTGTTTGTGTGTAATTTTAATATTTTGAACTTATGGATTATGGACTTGTGTTGTGTTAGAATTCAGAACTTGAATTTACGAATTATGTACTTATGTTAGAATTTTAGAATTTGAACTACATTTTTTTTTTTAAGCTATTTATACTTTTAAGCTTAAAATGATAAATGTTCATGGGTTCGCGGGTCCGCAGGTGCCACACCCATCCATAAATCCTTTGAAGTTCGCGGGTTCGTGTATGGGTCTGGATGTTGCTTAAATCTGTGGGTGAAACCCAAACCCGAACCTGCTACATTTCGTGGGTTTGTGGATGGATTTGGATGTCATTTTCTTTCACGGGTTTGGGTTTGGTTTTTCCCAAACCCGCCCGAACCTGGTCCATTGCCATTCCTAGTCGCTGTGCGTACAACGCCTATTAGAGGTCTTGTAGCCATTTTGCTCTCAGGTGCTACATATTCGTTGTATGTACAGAGCCATACCTGATGAATTTTTTCCATCGCTGTTCAGTCGCTGTTCAAGCGTTGTACGTACAACGGTTGAAAAACGGCTCTTCAAAAACCGAGAGCATTATTTTGGAGTCGATGTTGAGTCGCCTACATGAACAACGCTCACAAAGAAATTATTCTTCATTTCCTAAGTGAGTCGCTATACAGCTGATGTACGTACATCGACTGTACTACAGCAGCTATACAGCGACCAAGACAAAAGTTTTGAAAAATAATCAAAATTTTGTAGCTTCATGTAGACCTTATATATATGTGCCACTTTCTCTCTAGGTCGTTTTTAAGAGTTCAATATCATATTTTTGAGAGATATCATTTTCCAAGAGAGAAAATCATCAAAGAACTCACCTTTGATCATTTAAACTCTTTCCCATATGCATCAAACATCATCTAGCTTCATCTAGGATGTGCTTTTGCATGGGTCTTCTTCAACACATATGACTTGGTAAGTTGAACTCCATCTTAATCCATTTTAATGTTCTTACTTAGTAAGAAATCTCATTTAGTACTTGTATGCATCTAGATTAGATTATACATACAAGATTGAAATTTTTTTGTTGATTGATTAAGTTGTTGTATTGTTATAGCTATTGCATATAGGATTGTTTTTAATCGTATATAGCTAAGTTTTATATCACATGTAGACACATGATAATTAGGATTGATTGACATGCTCATGCATGATTTGACAAGCATTAAATGTGTTAACCTAGCGTTTATGCACTTGATATTTACATAGGTTGTGTTTTCTTCATCGTGATTAAAGCCTTATGATTAAGTAGCTTAGTGCACAAGCAAGTAGGTCTAGAATCACTACTAAAGGCCCGTTGGGTAGAGTGGAAGGGTTAGTGACCAAGAATAGTTGAGGTTAACCTAGGTTGTAAAATTTCATTCAAGTAGTGGATTTGAGGACCGAGTGTGGCTAACATATTAGCCCGTGAGTTTTTCCCTGTCGTGGGTTTCTCACGTAAATCAATCGACGAGCAATTTATTGTTTTCCGCACATATATTTAGTTGATTGTATTTTGCTTAGATTGAGTGTTTTATTGAATATTAACACATTCCCCATCCCTCCCCCCCCCCCCCCCCCGTCTAAGTATATTTAACACACCTGAATAGTTTCAGTGCAAACATACAATTTTATGTGGAAAACACAAAAAGGGAAAAAAAAAAAAAACCACGGTTGCTAGAGATGGCGAGAACAATAGCACTATGAATCTCTTTGAATTACACACTCAATCTCTCTTCTCGTATACTTGCAGCTAATTTAATCGTAACCTTACTCTGGTATTTTGAGGGTCTATTTATATATGCATAGAAACCCTAATTTTTTACTATACAAGTGATGACAGATGATGAGGTTTAATTGGACTCTAAGTTGTAAGAGTCGTCTTGATCTTCTTTCCTATTCTGCTTCTTATGTATTAAAACGAGTCCTTGTTGGATTTAAACTTTGTTTCTTATAAGTAAGGTTGTTTCCTTACCAGAGTGTTCTTCTAGGTGCCTTATTTGCATAAGGTTCTTTCTTTGCGTATTTGAGTTTGGATGCATTAAATGCGACATTATCCACGTGTTGCTTCACTAGCCATTTGTTTAACCTGATCAGGCGTTGTCCTCCCGATCGGCTAGTTATTCCCGACCAATCTCGTTATCCTGATCAAACTATCTTCACTCGATCGATTTGGTTACCTCGACTGCGTTATCTTAGCCCGATCGCTTAGACGGTCCTGATTGGGTGTTAAGATCATGTATTGGTTAATTAGGGTTGGCCATCTTCCTGGTTTTGACTTCTAGTGATGTGGTGCGTCCAGTCAGCTGTATTTCCTGGTTCTTATGCTGACTTGCCATCTTTTTGAATTTTACCAATAACAGACATGATTCAAAACCCTATTCTCAGATTGAACAAATGAAAGCCTAAAGAAATGAACTAATAACAGGTTATGATGTTAAATGCCTATGATATTTCTATGATTAATACTATGGTACTAGCTATATTTGTAAGGACATGATACAAAACCCTATTCTCAGAATGAAGAAATGAAATCCTAAAGAAAGTAACTAATAACAAGTTATGATGTTAAATCCATGTGATGTTTCTATCATTAATGCTATGATACTACCTGGATCTGTAAGGACATAATTCAAGACCCTATTCCTAGAAGGGTAAAAATGATTTTAGTCCCTCTAGTTTGCCTTATTGTTCGGTTTGGTCCCCCTAGTTTCAGAATTGGCCTGTTTGGTCCCCGTAGTTTAGGTTTATGGTTGGTTAGGTCCCTACCGTTCAATTCCGTTAGGGTTTTTATAAATTCCATCAATGGGATGAGGGCAAAATGGTCAAATAACACTCAGAGCTTCTAGAAGGTTTCTGATGAAGGGTAGTATGGTAATTTTGTATTTAATAAAATAAAAAATGAAAAAACAAATACAACTAATTAAATTCAAAATTAAAAAATATATAAAACTAATTAAAAAATAATAAATAAATATTAAACTAATTAAATTAAAAATTAAAAAATATCTTCTCTTCTCTCTTCTCTCTTCTCAAACAAAAAAATAAAACTAATTAAATTCAAAATTAAAAAATATATAAAACTAATTAAAATAATAATAAATAAATATTATACTAATTAAATTTAAAATTAAAAAAATATCTTCTCTTCTCTCTTATCTCTCCCCAAACCTAATCTTTTCTGATTTCTCTTATCTCTCTCCCCAAAACCCGATCAACATTCAAACCCAGATCGGAGGAAGGAGGGTCGCGTGGCAAAAGGAAAAGGAAGGTGGTGGTGAGTTGGTGACGGCGAGGAAGGTGGTGGTGGACCCGTCGCCACCCTCTCTCGCGAATCCCTTTCTCTCTCTTGAATATCTCGAATCCCTCTCGCAAATGGGTTGATTATTTTTCTCGAATCCGTCTCTTGCCAGTGTCGATGGTGGTAAGGCACTGAGGCGTTTGGTTTTGGTGGGGGAGAGTCATGGAGACTTTGGGCTTTGATTGATTTTTATTATTATTATTTTTGAGATTTATGGGTTTTTTTTTTTTTTTTTTTGGATTGGTTTTCTTTAGCCTTGGCTGGGTAATCCACTGAGTGAAATGGATTTGGATTTTCTTTTTTCTTTTTTTGAGATTTTTGGGTTTTTTGGACTTGTGTGGGTATTAAATCAATGAAATGGACGAGTGAAATTGTGTAAATGGGATGATCTCCATTGGAGATAACGTAGAGATCTGGTGAGAAATCTGGGTTTGGTTTTCTAGTGATGTTGAATATGTTGTTACTGATGGGATCTGGGTTTAGTTGTTATTGGGTTGGGGATTGAATTTGGATTTGATGATCTGGGTGTGTAAGGATTCCCATTATTGATTGGCTTATTTCGTGAACAAACCACAAGTTGGGGTTTGAATTGTAAGGGTAGATTAGGTGATGGAAGACCAACATCAAATGCCCTATTCAAGACCTCAAGGTGACAAGCACTCAAAGGTATATTTCTTGTGCTTAGTTTTCTTTGAAGAGATCTAGAAGCACACACACACTTAGCATACTTGCATTTGTGTGCATACTCTTCACATGTCACATTACACACTTGCACTTTGTTTGATTATATCTTGTTGTGTGTTTGTTTGTGTCGTGTAATTCGTTTCCCGAATATGTTCGGAAACGTCCGCGCTTGCACGATTATGTACTTGGTTTTGCGCGAAGACCGCTCTTGGTGATAGCCTTGGCTTTCTCCTTGGATTCACCACTTTTGGTGAATCGGCAGTTTAATCGGTGGCCCTGGCCACCGAATGAAACCGCCGTTTTGGACCAGAGGTCTCTGGTCTGATTCTGCGGTTAGATCAGCGGTCTGGCCGCCGATTTGAAACTGCCGTTTCATACCTGATGCATTTATTATTCTCGGGTTGTGTTCTGCGGTTTACTCGGCGGTTTCAAAACCGCCGAATGAAACCACTATTTTCTCCCCTGTTCTCGGGATGAATTCTGCGGTTATGATCGGCGGCTTGGCCGCCGAATGAAACCGCCGATTTAGATATTTTAGGTCGGTTTCTTTCTCGGGTTCAATTCTGCGGTCAGATTCTGCGGCCCCGACCGCAGAATGAAACTGCCGATTGAGCGCTTTCAGGGGCAATCTTATCTTTTCACATGCCCTGTTCTTGATGCCTATAAATATCATACTTTCTCATTTCTCTAACTTAGTTCTCTGACTCAAAAGAACCCTAATCTTCAAAGAGAGATATTTGAGAGAAAATCAAATCAAGAACTCATTTTTACACACTCAAAACCTTTCTCATATGCATCTAAATATCATCTAGCATTTTCTAGCATAGTTAGGATGCTTGCTTGCATGGGTTTTGGTCAACACACATCCTTTGGTATGTTCTTCACTAATCTCATCTAAGTTTAGTGTTTTATTTATCAAAGAAATCTCTTATATTATTTGTATGCTCTTAGAATATATTCTAGATACAAAATAGAGATTGTTGTGTTGACATGTTTGTGTGTTGTATTTTGATAGCAACATCTAGGTTACCTTATCTATGATTTGCTAAGCTATTTGACATGTCATTTAGCCATTGACATCTAGGATTGCATTTATTGTTATCTAATCATCCTAGATAAGCATCTACGGTTACCTAGCTTTATTTGCTCATTGAATATCATTATATATTCACATAGGTTGTAATCTCTTCATTGAGAAGTAAGTCTTGCGTGTAGCTTCCGGGATTAGGTTGCTTAGATCGCAAGCAATTGAAGTCTTGTTGTGATAGACCGGGATTAGGTCGGACACCGGGATTAGGTGGTCACACAAGCAATTGGACTAGGTTCACTCATACCGGGATTAGGTAGGTGTGTGATTATATACCGGGAGTAGGTTGTAATCGTTTAACACATTTAGTGGATTCGAGGTTCGAGTGTGGCGCACTATACAGCCCGTGGTTTTTCCCGTGAGGGTTTCCATGTAAATATCAAGTGTCATTTATAATTCCGCACCATATTACACTTGTTATTGTTTTGACTAGATTGGGGTATTTTCGTAATATTGACTTAACGCGAAAATTGGGTAATATCGTTAAAATCTATTCACCCCCCCTCTAGATTGTATATTAATATATTAGAACACACCTCGAGTTATTTGTTTTAGGGTGGTTCTGGGTGATGGTGACGGCGACGATGATAGTGGTGGTGGTGGTGGTGGTGGTGGGTGGTGATGATGATGGTGGTAGGTGGTGGATGGTGGGTTGTTTGAATCTGTATTGTTGCTGATGGGTGATCTGGATATGGTGTTCTTGATGTTTAAATTATTATTATTTTTTTTTTGTTAATTGGATTTGGTTGATGAGATGAATGGTGGAGATCCAATCTCCACCAAATCAAATTTTTTAATTTTAATTTTTTAAATTTAAATATTTATAAGAAGGGTAAAATAGTCAATTCATCAAAAGTCACACTTCAAAGGGCATTTATGTCATTTTGTCTTCTGATCACGTCAGGTGGTTTGTTTTTAACGGAAATTGTAACAGAAGGATCTAACGGGCCAATCCTGAAACTAGGGGGACCAGAATATACAATAGGTTAAACTAGAAGGACTTAAATCATTTTTACCCTTCCTAGAATAAACAAATGAAAGCCTTAAGAAAGTAACAAATAAAAGGTGATAGTGTAAATTACCTATGATCAATGTTAGGGTCAAATGATTGCAAGATTGATCAAGGTGGTCATGTCTCATCTATGGTTACTTTTGTTACTCTTGAAGAAAGCAAGCAAAATTGTCAAAACCAATTTCATCAGTATAGAGAGATCATGTATGAGCAAATGGAATAAATCTCCTCACTTACCTCTGAAGTTATGCTTGTTTTAGTATTCGGTGGTCAAAGCTGAAAATCACTCCAAAGACCAGCGTAAGTTTGAACATGACTTGTGCATCTAACGCTACAAGTAGTGCCACTTACTGTCATTCCTCCATCCCACCGCGAGTTCCTCCATCTTGCGCTCCAACTTGCATCAAACACTGTCCAGCTCATCCAAGTGACGAGATTTTACCCTAAACTTGTCTCACCTATAAATACTTCCATTTATACACACATGATGAGGTCGTTTGTGTACTCAACAAAATAGTAATAATATAGATTTTGGTTGATTCTTGAAAACTCTTTTAAGCCACTTAATCCTTTTAAAATGTGATTTGATAGCAAAATAGTGAGCAAGTTCGTTCCACAGGGAATTGAGTGTTAATTAGATAAATTGACTAATCTTTGAACAATGAAGTAAATCATAACATTTGATAGATGTGTGGTTTCTAAGACCACCAATGCTAAACTACTCAAATGAAAATACACAAAATATGTTATGAAAAATAGAATACTCAACACCTTGATAAGAATTGTGATAAAATCAATTAATGAGATAGCTAGAGAATAGATCTATTAACAATTGAATGTGGGCAAGCTATCTAGCTACTTTAATGTACCAATCTCATTATGTTAGCCACTTAGAGGCTTAGATTAGTGGGGTTGATATACCCACCACTAATCTATCCTATCCAATGGGTTCTTAATCACACAAGGATTGTCAATCCACATATGAATATATAACAAATTACTCCACTCAAGATAGCAATCAACAAGTGATATACAAGTCAATTATAATGAATGAAATCTAATTAATTTGAATGAATAGAACACATAAGAGATTCATTACAAGCTAAGCTAAACTCACAACCAATTGATCCTCAAATATATCCCCTAGATTAGGGGTTTAGTTACACATATTTGCAATAAATGAAAAGAAGTAAATAGTAAGGAAATAACCCTTGGGTCACCTTCTTTAAGCTTGATCCTTCTTCTCCTTTATGCTCCTAGATGCAAGGAATGGAAGTAGAGGATATGTCTTGGAATGTGGGTGTTTTGGTGGGAAATGACTAAGGATTTTGGTGGAGAAATGGTGGGATGAGGAATGATGTAGTGAAGTAATCAAGGTTTTGTGTTGAGGGTTGGATGGATTAGATGAGTTCAAGGAGAGAAATGGAGGATGAGGAATGATGTGCCATGGATGATAGAGCTAGATCTCAGATGTGTTCTCTGTATTTTTCTCTGATCTTCGATTCTGTTGAAGATGGAGGGACGTTCTATATATATGCACTCTTAGACATGTACTGATAACTGCTTGATTCGCTAAGGTGGTGCCTTGTTCGCTATTTGGTCGCTATGGCGACCTTGGTGCGTAAAACGGTTAGATGAGAAGGTCGCCACGAAAACCATCTTTCTCGCCATTTGACAAGTGGTGACCATGAGCAATTTGTGTAGAGGTCGCCACTTGCACCTCTAGGTCGCCATGGCGACCATAAGTGGCGACCCTGCAAATGTAAGGAGGTCGCCACTTGCAACATCAAGGTCTCCATGGCGACCCCAAGTGGCGACCATGCTTTGACTGAACTAGGTTGCCATTTGCAAGGGAGGTCGCCATGATGACCCCAAGTGGCGACCCCACCTGGTTCATTTGGGGACTTTCTGTCGCCATGGCGACCAAGTGGCGCCCAAATGGCGACCTTCTGATGTCTTTGGAGAATCCTCTGTCACCATGGCGCCCATGTAGCGACCTCTCAAGTCCAAGTGGCGAAAATGCCCTGTTTCTTCCTATTTGTGAGACATTTTCGCACAAGTCCTCCACTTTTATCTCAATTGCTTCTGAAACCTAATAAAACCTGAAACACTCAATTTAACAACATTAAACACGGGGAAATGCTCGAGAATCAAGCTAAAAGAATAGGAAATGAGGGCCAAAATCATACCAATTTTGGCTTGATCAACACATCACCACTTCCTAGCCAAAAACACGCAAGACTCCAAAGTTACACATCCTCTTATCATTAAAACACATATTCCTCGTTACATCACTTAGATCCACCATCATCCGCTATAATTTTTGTAAGGAATGTGAAGAAGAAGTTTGATAGGAATAGAGATCAAGTAACAAAAGAGGGAGCTTTCTTCAAATAGAGTTTTTTCTATCCCTCACTCTCCATCTCTTTTCTTTGTTCTTAGTCATGTTTAGAGTTGTAGTCAAAGCTTGTATTTTTGTTACTTTGAACATGAACTAGGTTATTTGTGCTAGGGTCACAATGGAACCTTATTATGAATATTAAATGAAGAACGTCTTTTTATTAAGAATGCTTGTTAATTTTTGAGTGGATATTTATGTCTGCGATGCTTTTGAGTGATTGATCATCATTTGAATGAACTTTGGTTGTTGTGTTAAGGACTGAGAGGTGACACACGCAACGTGCTCGATTAAATGTCTACTACATGTTTAGTGAGATAGAAATATGTGAGCTTGCAATTATAGTATTATAGTCTTTAAATGTGTATCATTGATCTTAATGAACTTGTGTGTATTTCCAATAACCATCGAAAGATAGATTATTGTTGCATGTTAGTATATCTTTTATTGCTCGAGAGAGAATATTGGTGAAAATTAAATGAACACGACTTTCAACATTGGCTTGCTTATCTCTTTGAACTGGTACATATTTAACCTCATTTGATAGGATTGGTTTGGTGAAATCGAAAACCCTAGCCTCTCATCCCATTGCTTGAATTAATCTTGTTCTTAGTTTGCTTTTAAATTAGTTGCTTAACTTGCATTTGCTGTTAGTTTAGTTTAAATTGTAGTTGTTAGGTAATCACATCCCCCATTAATCGATTGTCTAAATAGTAGTAAGCTTGACCAATTTCGATACTTAGTATCTTAATTCAGTTGCACGATACTCTACTTTAACTATATTACATGTGCCACATGTCAGGTGACACATGGCAATTAACCAAATGAATGGACAAGATTTTTTTTCTCTCACGTGACTAAAGCTAACTCAAACCCTAATTGTTTAATTTTCTCTGTCTTCTTCTCTTTCACCTTACAAACTCCAACTCAATCCTAATTCCTTTATTTATTTGTTTTTTTTTCCCCTGTGACCTTTTTCCTATAAATTTTTTTTTTCAATTTTTCTATTGAACCTTTCAGATCCTTCGACTGGTTCGATAACTCGCTTTAATTTTTCTAGCAGCTCATGTATCTTGATTATTGTCAAAGCTCCTGGGTTCTGACTCTATTTCTCTGTGTGTATTTGAATGTCTCTGTTTGTGTTTTAGTACAAATTTTTTTTTCTGATTCATGAATTGGACTGTGGATTGTGTTATGTGTATACGGTAGAATTAATTCAATTCAATATTGGAGTAACCAAGGCAAAAGTTGCAAATTAAAATAATGAAAACAAATCTTATTCATCTATTTTGTTAAAAATAGCAGAACATTCGAACAATTTATTAATATAAAGTACATATTAAATTAATCCAATCCAACGATGCAAGTCCACATGATAGGCTCAAGTTAAACTCACCCGGCAGCCACACATCCATAAAACCAAAAATATAATTAGTTAGATTAGATTATCGTAAGAACCAAAAAGCAAAAATAACACATTTTTATCATAAAAAAATTCTATATGGACAAAACAACGACTTCATTAGTTAATTAGGAGGCATACTTTGAGCAGTCAAGTGAGGAGCTGAGCTTGAAAGGACAAGTAGTCCCACAAATTCCGGGAAGTTCATTAACGCGATCGTAGTCGAGGCCGGGGATCTTCGCCGCCTGGTCTTTGATACAGTAGCAGGCGGTTCGGACATCTTCGTTGGTTTTTTCCGCGTCATCTAGGGCTTTGATGCCGGAACAACAGCCTGGAACCACGATTCCGCCCATGACGCCATAGCTGATGCATGGAGTCAGCCAGAATGTAACCTGTTCGCATGTGATGGTTGCATGAGCAGGAACAAGAAACATGGAGACAACAAGCACAGCCATGGAAGCCAGTTTAAGAACTTGAGATGTCTTCATGGTGATAAATTAGTTATATATTTAGTTGGTTTTTCATTCTTTGGTTCGGACCATGGCTCTTTTATATAGAAAAATGTCGTGTCTTTTGATGAACTTCGAGGTAAGTGTCTAACAAAATTGTAGAGTACGTTTCCCTCAAAGATTATGATAAAATATTGAAATCTTAATCATCACGGTTAAATGAAACCAATGTGTCCAAATGTATACGTTCTCGTAAGTAATACTATATTCTATATAGTGTGAATATTTCATGTGATTAGTCACCAGGGCTAGGGATGGCCATTGGGAAAATAGGGATGGCCATAGGTCCCCCATCTCTATCCCCATTTCAATTTGGGGATAAAAATTATTTCTATACCAAGTGATCCACGTTATCATGCAAGTATGTAGTCATGTACACATCATCATTAGTCATGACTCACCATATTGACTCATGCATCTCTTTTACTCTTTATTCCCACTTCCCATCACATCACCACTCTTCTCTATCAGACTTTCAGACTTTGTTTTCTTCTTCGATCTCACTCTATCTAACTCTGATTCTATAGGTGTGGATTCCATAATAGATGAGTTTGATGAGAAGCCTGTAGATGTGGATTCCACCAAAATTCTTTGATTGTATTTACATTATATTGTATGTTTCTTTCTTTCTTTCTTGACTTTATTTATTTTGTTGGAATAAACATTTTGAGGGGTTAAATTTATTATATCTCATGACTTATTATGTATTTACGTTTTATTAATGAAATTCATATTCCTACTAAGGTTGTTTAAAAAAAAATTATAACTATTATTTAGTTCAGTCCCATCTGATAGAAAATCATGGATTCGTCCATGTTAGTTATTCACGTCACATGATATGATATTATTTAGATTTATGCGCTTGGCGCATGCCGAATCTCCCAACCCCTCATGGTTTGTATAATTTCAAATGGCATCATCGGTCTTACATCATTGGATTAGTTTTCATGGAAGATTGTCCATTTGTCCATATATATATATATATGTGAGTGAGTTGTACGTCTAATTTCGAATGGCATCATCGGTCTTACATCATTGAAAACTTTTGGTTGATACCGTATGTCGATGCAATACATGGCTGCTACGAAATTTGAAGGCCAATTGGGATCACGTAAACTGATAATTTAGACTTGTTTGTACTTGACAATTGGCATGACGACACAAAATGAAAAGAAAATTTGAATATTATTTGTGAATTGATTTTGGAACCCCATTTTCACTGTCCTATCCAATTATTGAAGTCAAAATTTTCAGCTCACGGAACCCTTTTACTCACGAATTTTCAATAACATTTTAGATCTAAAAAAAAAAAAAAAAAAAAAACTGTTATAAATCATGACAAAACTATCGCTGCATAATTTTCAAACTTTTATAGCTGGTTTGGCATTAGTCACAACTCACAACTCACAAGTCATTGCCATGTTGTAGTTAAACACCGGAAACTACTTCTATAATCCTAAAAAAACCCGACTCTCTTTTCTTATTATACTTTAGAAAAATTTCAAAAATAAACTTTTACTATATACACCCGTAGCCAATAATAACCTTATAAAAAAATTTACTAAAACACCCGATTAGTTTACTAATACATTCAAACTTATGTTTGAAAAACATTTCAGAGACCATCACTTTACTTTTTATTTAATTCAATAACTTGGGTTCACAAGACTCTAGGTCAAATTTGACCAGTTGGTGCATATGAAGGTCATCAACACTACAGCTAAAATTACCGATCATTTTTTAAGAAATTTTGAACGAGCAGCTTTTTATTGCTTGATTTGCTTCACTGATTACTTCCACAAAATCGATTTCAAAATTAGAACCGTTAAAAGAAAAGCAAACTAAACCTCATTATGCTTTTTTCTCTCTCTAATTTTATTTTTTTCAAAAAACAAATATTATATATATATATATTAGTTCCTTACACGTGGACCATTGGATTTAAATGCTTTGACTTGACTACATGCATTTGTCAGAATATCTTTTAAATCCAATAGTCCACATACAAAGAACTGATATATTTTATATTAGTTTTATAATATATATATATACACACACAAGTGAGCCTCTTATAAGAGATTCCTTATTTTAATTTCAATAAGGATCTTGATAAAATCATATCAATTTTTATGAATTTTGATCTGAATTTTTGTGTGGATAATAAGTTCAATGAATTCTACTTGTATACAAAATTTGAAAATTTTCAAGCATTAAAACTATTTCTTTCCCAATTCTTAAATTTTATTCATATGTTGATTTCAATGAATTTATCATCCAGAAAAAAAAAAATTCTAAATCAAAATTCATAAAATTCAATATGATTTTATTATGGTCCTTATTGAAATTAAAATAAAGGATTGCTTATGAGAGACTCCCTATATATAAATATAAATATATATATATATTTTCTCTCCTCGATGCGAACTGATTTTATATATAATTAATCACTTGTCACAGCATTACTAATAATTTTACTCATAATTAGAGTTAATAGACCTTCACTAACGGTAAAAAGGTGTTTATGTTTTATACATATATAAACCTAAATTTCAGCTTCGCTTATTTTCTAAAAGCCCTTCTAGTCCAAGCCGGTTAGGCTTGACTTTAGACATATGTTTCCACTTTTGCTGCTTCACCAAGCAAATGAAAATTCTCAGAATTCAGAATTTTCAAACTCATTCCAACATCATCCAAGAAAGTTGAAACTCAAAAACTTTTTCATTTTTAATTTTCTTGCCAACCACAAACAAATCAACTTAAACAAAAATCTTTTGTCTTGGCCTTAAAATTTCCAGCAGCCATAACGAATTTTATGACCCACTTCTATGTAATAATTTGTCTCATCTACCCTCTATAGAATTTTAGATATTCTACCGTATACATCTTTCATTACAAATACTTTGTCAATAATTTATCTATATCAAAAGCTCTTTTAAAAATATATTGTCAAACAATCCATTAAATTAAAAACGTTTTTTTAATTGAAAACAAAACAATATATAATTTTGGTAAATATATAAAAGTTATATTTATATAATCATCATATTATAATTTATAAATAATCTATATATATGTTAAACTGATGTAGGACAAAAAGAATGAACCGCGGTCCAGACCATGCCCTGACTCCATCAGACGAAATCTAATTTGGGCAATTATTTTATTTTATTAATTTGGGTCTTTGTTTCTTGTTTAGCAAGTTTATTTATTTTAGTTTGATTAGGAATTAAATTTAGGTTTTAGAAATAAATCAAACTTACCTTTTTGGTAAGATTTGATCTTTGTTTTTCAGTCAAATTAGGAATCATGAATCTTAGAAGATTATGATTAGTTTTGATATTTTCCTGTTTTAGTTTTTTTTAGAAATGTCGTATTCGAGTCATATTAGGATTAGAGTTAGGGTTTATTTGCTATAAATATGCTTGTAAGCCTTTTGGCCGAATTATTTCAATTATTCAATAAAATTTCAGACTTTTCTTTGAGAGTTTCTCTCGTTTTCTAGTGGATTCCAGAGTTTATCAAGAATATTGACGTTGGTCGTATTCTTTTATTATTTCCGCTGCGTCAATTGGTTATTTCAATTATTCAATAAAATTTCAGACTTTTCTTTGAGAGTTTCTCTCGTTTTCTGGTGGATTCCAGAGTTTATCAAGAATATTGACGTTGGTCGTATTCTTTTATTATTTCTGCTGCGTCAATTGGTATCAGAGCACGGATTTGCCGGGCTCGATGGCAAATAACAAAGTAGGAGAAAGAAACCCTATTGACGGTGGTCGTGGGGTAGAGGCCTTGTGGGAGGCGGTGGAGGAAAACCGACAACAGCTGACGGAGATTCTTGAGATGCTTGTCGGGCTGAACCTCAACACTGACAACATGCAACTAGTTGACAGGATATGCCCCGAAGGATTTGCCTGAGGCCAACTTGTTAATAGAAACGAAGATTGTAAGTTTCCAAAAAAGATCACAAATCCATCTCACTCCACACTCAAGGACAACATCTCACCTCCGATGTCTAATGATGCTACTTACGATGATTTCCAATCACAAGGTGAAGTTGCAGATTGCCGGAGTAATGTTCAAGAGTGCGTTGAAATTGAAGAGAATGATGATCAATTTGAGTCTTCAATTTTTGAGAATCTCACCCAACAAATGTTGGAGTCAATTGGTCTTGAGGTGGTTGACAAAGATCACATTGAATCAACAAATCTAATTGTTGAAGAAATTGACAAGACAACCGAGAACAATATTTTTGAAGATTTTGTAACAACACCGCTAGCTCTTGTTGGCCATCTGTTGGTAAACTAGAAATTGGATTTGAGGTGAAAAAAGATCTTGTCAGGTTCATTAGCACTCTTGATCCATTCCATATTTATTTTGTGGGCAAGCCCTCTAATTCAATGATAGTTGACATGGATGGTTTCGAGACCAAAGGGACATGGCGACGACAAAGGTGGATAGCTTGGATGCTCTTGGCATTTCGTTGGGCTATTACTTTGGTACCATTGTGGATCTGGGATGAACTATGGAGGGATTTTTCGGTTGGGGTTTACCACTCCCACAAGACGAATAGGGGTTCTTCTTTGTTTGTTTGTCTTCTGCATGTTTCAACCGAACTCGAGGACGAGTTCTTTTTAAGAAGGGGTGACTGATGTAGGACAAAAAGAATGAACCGCGGTCCAGACCGTGCCCTGACTCCATCAGACGAAATCTAATTTGGGCAATTATTTTATTTTATTAATTTGGGTCTTTGTTTCTTGTTTAGCAAGTTTATTTATTTTAGTTTGATTAGGAATTAAATTTAGGTTTTGGAAATAATTTGGTAAGATTTGATCTTTGTTTTTCAGTCAAATTAGGAATCATGAATCTTAGAGGATTATGATTAGTTTTGATATTTTCCTGTTTTAGTTTTTTTAGGAATGTCGTATTCGAGTCATATTAGGATTAGGGTTAGGGTTTATTTGCTATAAATATGCTTGTAAGCCTTTTGGCCGAATTATTTCAATTATTCAATAAAATTTCAGACTTTTCTTTGAGAGTTTCTCTCGTTTTCTGGTGGATTCCAGAGTTTATCAAGAATATTGACTTTGGTCGTATTCTTTTATTATTTCCGTTGCGTCATAAACCTATGTAAAAATAATTTATTTTTTGTTATGTTCATATTGCAACAACATCAATATAATTTGAAGGTAAATGGAGAAATAAATAATTGACCAAAGATCTCATCAAAAAGACATGATAAATCAAGAGACTTTTAATTGTTAACAATTGGTTTTACATACACACCCAAAAAAAAAAAAAATCCAAACAACTTTATTAGTTAATTAAAAAGAATTAAATAGAAAAAGTTCTGTACTATACGCAACCTCAATTATGTAATTTAAATAGAAGTTTTTTATTTTATTTTATTTTATTTTTATTTATTTATTTATTTTTTTTTTAACAATTATATAGAACTATTTCATAAAGAAGTCATAACTAGGAACAATATAAAATTATTTTACTTCTGAGTTTCTTAAGAAATTGGTAGAAAATCTTCCAACTCAAAGTAAAGTTTGTATTATGAATGAGAAATAAACCTTAAGTTAAGGAGAAATTAGGGTTGAATGATATTAGATTAGGAAAAAATATACCAGGATAAATCTGTCTTCAAGTTAAACCAATGAGGACAATTCAGGTGTTTTAAAATATTCATTAAATCTCAAAATCGATTATTTCATAATTGCTTTTGAAAAATAACCCCCCATCTCCTTCTCAAAATCACTGTCAAATCAAAGTAAATTCTTAAATAATCAATTTTGGAAGGTTTTAACAAACATCAATCTCTCCTAAATTTATCAAATAAGTTGATTTTATCTTATCAAAATCAAAACCAAACTAGTCCTAAATAATATTCTATTGAAAATAGTAACAAGTCATAATCGCAACTGAGTTGCAAAATTCTACAAACCAAACAAACCTTGACCAAGTTGGATCAACATAGATTCAATTTCATCTATATAAAGACCATGATATAGATAATACAAAATGTAGAAAACCAAATAACAACCACCATGACTACATTTAAGTTTTTCAAGGTGGCATTAATAGTTGTGCTAGTCTCCATCTCTTTGATTCCTCCTCATGTTAATGCAGAAGTAACATGCGAGCAAATAACATTGTGGGTGACTCCATGCATTGGCTACAGTGTCCTGGGTGGCGTTGTCCCGGCAGCTTGCTGCGAAGGCCTTAAAACGGCCATCGCGGCAGAGAAAACCAAGAAAGATCGCCAGTTGGGGTGCAATTGTGTCAAAGACTTAGCTGCGAAGATCCCTGGAGTGAACTACGATCGTGTCAATGAGATTCCTGGTATTTGTGGGACTACTATTCCTTATAAGATCACTCCCGATCTTGACTGCTCCAAGTAAGTCTTGCATAAGATATCTATTTAATTATTTCATGTGGTTTTACCCTTAAGGGAGTTAATATCAATAATATTTCTCAAATATATTTCTGGTGGTATTATATAAAAATATATATATAATAGGTGATATATTCTTATTTCCATCATCATTTTTTATAAATCAGACCTTTGATAAATCCTTGGTTACCACATCATATAATATTGTTTTTGGATATTTTTTGTGATTTGTAGCATCACTCTTTTGAAATTAAATCAAATACAACTTTTGAAGTAAAAACTTGTATCATTAAATTTTATCTAATTTCTCGAAAGTTTAGAAATTATTTTCGGATCATGTCTTTAATCCATGTTCATTTTTCAAGTTGATTAAAGGAAATAATTTTTGTACATGGAAATATGGCAGGGTCAACTAAGTCCACACAGAATGAGCTGCTCAGCAGGTGGAAGTGCACTCAAAAAGCTTTCTTAGGCTATCACCATCTTTCCTTCCTTTTTTCTTTTTTGCTTTAAAATAGTAAAATAAAGCCAATGTTAATTGTTGGCACTGTTTATTGGTTTGATCTTATGTAACTTCTTACACAAGAAATACAATAACTATGTCTTATGCTTACTTTTGTACTTCTCAATTTGACTACTGAGAGGATTAAGGGTCTGTTGGGATTTACCGAGATTAAACGATGCTTGAACTATCTAGATATTTACTCCTATAAACAGAAAATATCTACCCCATAAACACTGAAAAGGAAAAAACCCCACACATACTAATATACAGTTCATGCTTCTATGGCTTGCAAGAAAAAAATTGTTCAACTTGATAAAGCTTAATCCATCTAACGACGTTTTCAACCCAGCTCAAGTACCACTTTGATGGGCAGAATCAAAAGTTACACCAAATCTTATGTTGTGCATCATCCATCACGCCTTGGATGCTCACAAGTCACACACAGCCGGCACAATCAATTGAGCAACTTTTGATTAAACTGAGTACTAATGTCGGATCCCAAAACTTTAGTAGTCACGAACGGGTGCATTTGACTCGTAAATACTCACTCGTGTTCACTACATTTGAAAGTTTCTAAATTTGTAATAGTTCATATACTTTTCACAATATCACTCAATATATTAAATAGCTCTTAGTTACAAACATTTATTCTTTTTGTGTCAGTTTTTGAAAGTAACATAATGAAACACTAAAACCCAGCAGAACGTATCTGAGCATTACTAAGTTAAACTTGTCAGTTAAGAGGTTTAGGAAATTCCTAGACATGTTAATGTAATAAGTGTCCACTTCTTGAGAGAAACTTCAGAAACTAAACATGATCGAACATAACTCGAAATAAACAACATCCTAGTCATACAGAAAAGTCTATCTCTACCGATAAACTGATAATACAGTTCCATTGTGAAAAGAAATACACAAATATATATATATATATATATTGCTTTTCAAAAAAAAAAAAGTATGGGCATTACTATTCCTTTCCATCAAGCTAGGTTTATGCACATTATTCTCATTGCTGCAAGATTGATTTCTATAATTACTGTCATTATCTCGAACAGGTTCAACATTTGCATTAGTCGGTGGATTTGGCACATGTTCAACATCATTCTGCTCTTCTACAGAAGGCTCGTGATTTGGTATTGGATTTCTATGACTACTCTCATTGGCTTGAATAGGTTCAGCATTTGCATCAGACGATGGGTTTGGCCCGTTTTCATCAATATTCTGTGTTTCTACTGAAGGCTCATGATTTGGCATGGTATTCTGGGCTTCCATAGAATGGTCATGATTCTGGGTTCTTCTCGCTATGTCAGAGATCACAGCTTCAGCTAGGCGCAAAGCACTGGGAAGAGGATCCTTCACAATTGCATGTAACTCTAAAGAACTCGATTTAAGTGCTTCTTGCACTTTATTAACTTCAGGGGTTGGCACTGTATCATATTTGCTACATGATGCATCTAAGCCCGATTCCTCATTATTAGTTATCCTAACCGGCCCTCTTACACGTCTATGACAAGCAATGTGCTTGCGCTTAGCCAGCAGATTTTCCTTCTGAATTCCTAAAGGAAGAAACACAAACTCAGTCATAACAACCCACGTCAACCATAACATGCTAGTTGCCCTAACACACAAGTACACTAACGGTTCATTTAGGAGTGCTTTTAGTATTGACAAAGGATCTATTTAAATAATCAAAGACATTATCAGACACTTAATAAAAATTAAACATGTTTGAAAACAAAATTATACTTGGAATGTTTGCTTAGAATCTTAGATAAACCTAGAGTTTCCAAAAAGCAAATTATTACGTTACAACTTCTGTTCCATAAACCACTTCATGTGTTTTAACAAAACACTTTTTCATAAACCTCTTCAAATGTTAAACAAAAAGCTCTTTTGCTAAAAAGCACTTCCAACAAAAGTACTTCTATATTGAAACATAAAAACCCACCTTTACCTCGCTCGTTCATATTCAGATTCTAAGGGGTACTCATGGTGCAGAAAGTGCTTTTAAATAGTCCAAAGCATTTCTGGGTAAATCATATACCTTAAAATAAAATCATTGGGAAAAAAAAGTGAAATTATTTAAGAACAAAATAATACTTGGAATGCCTGGCTAGATAAACCTATAGTTTCAAAACGCACTTAACAAGCACTTTCTCATAAACCTATTCAACTATCAAATGAAAGTGCTTTTAAACTGAATTATAAAAATTAAAAACCTACCTTTATCTCGCTTGTCCATATTCACATGCTAAGAGGTACCCAAAGTGCAGAAAGTGCTTTTAAATAGTCAAAAGCAACTTAAACTAAAATCATTAGACACAAAATGCGAGCATGTTTCGGTCTTTGAGGACAAAATCACACTAGGATTATCTGCATATTAGATAAACCAAACAAGTACTTTTTTCATAAACTTCTCTAACTGTTAAACAAAAGCGCTATTCCACAAAAGCACTTCTAAAATTATTTTTAAAAATTAAATAAATAACATACCTTTACCTTTACCTTTCTCAATTCTCAGTAGCCACAGTTCTCTCTCCATCGCCTCCTCCATCGGATTCCCTCACCTTCAACAGCCTCAATCTCGTCACAACCAATTCCAAAAACGTGGTGCCCATAACGGCCCAGGCCTCCCCCGAATAAACCCTAACCAGCCGCAATGCGTCATTTCACGTGTTCATCTTCACCAATCTCTTCCTCACGTTAATGTCCCACACCACCGCCTCCATCTCATCTCTCCATTGTTCCACCTTCTCCGTCGCCACCAACTCGCTCACTGCCGCTACCAAACCCTCGACTCTGTCCCTCCATACCCTCTTCGCCGCGTCGAAAAACCTCTCTGCCGACCCTCCTCCCAGCTCCAAGTACTTGACCGTACACTCCACCGCCACCGCGCAGTACGCGGCCTTCAACGAGTCCCCAGCCCCTCCTTCTCGTCCAGGTCCGCGACCGTTTCGAGGCAGTCGAGGATCGTCTCAGAGACCAAGGCCTCCGATATCTCTGCACCGGAAATCGTGGTTCGAAACGGGGAGTTTCGAGAGGGATTTGTTGATTAACTGATCGAAGGTCGAGTGTCGAAGAAGAAACTCCATCACCCACCGCGATATGTCATCGTACAATTTTTTTTATTATTTCGATTCGATTTTTCGTACCAAAATCTCTGGAAATGAGGGTCTTCAAAACGAGTACAATTAGGGGTGGCAACGGGGCGGGTCGGAGCGGGTCGAGACCGGTCCAAACCCGTAACCCGGTTTTAGAAGACTGTCCTAACCCCGACCCATGACCCTTTCTGGTCAAAAACTGCTGCCCTAAACCCCCGTTTGACCCGGTTCATACCAAAAAAAATAAAAAAATAAATAATAACAGTAAATTTAAATTTAACATAGCTCAATAACTAAGTTTAATAAACACTGAATTCATAGGTAAAGTATAAAATACAAATCCCCAAATAACTTAAACAAAAATATAAAATACATACAACATTTTCAACATCAATAAAATATATTCGACATGTTCATGAAAATAGTTTAAATACAAAATTTCAATAACAAAATAACATCTTCACCATCACTCCGTCTTCTTAAAAAAACATGATTTTTTCAAACACGAATCTGTAGAAAAAAAAAAAAAAAAAGTTAAATTAATTAATTGACATTATTAATGTACAATATTAATTATATCATTAATTACCTCTTTACCTTCACTATCACCATCACTATCTTCTTCAAAACAAGCTTTATTTGGAGTATTTGACGATGACCCTCATATGTATATGAACAAACAACATATTTGCGTATTAAATTTTCAATAAATATAATAGACTAATATTAATTAAATGTGTATTAAATTTTCATACCTCGTTTGTCAGCCCATAACCAATTTTGAGCGTACATCAATGCTTCCAATGTGTCAGGATGCAAATTGCTGCGATGCGGACTAACCACTCTACCATCGGTGCTAAAAGCTGATTCTGAAGTAACTGTAGATACAGGAATAGCCAAAACATCTCTAGCTACCCTAGCTAAAATAGGATACTTACTTCCATTTGCCTTCCACCAAGTAAGTATATCAAAATCTATTGTGTTAGGCAAAAATTTCTCCTCCAAATAAGCATCTAATTCCGACCTAAAAGTTGGGTTGGTTTCATTCGCATATGCATCAAAACTTGATATACGTTCAGCTTGTTTCTTGGACCTACAAATGGACTTTGCCAAACGAGAGGATGAAGACGAAGATGTCGATTCACGGTAACTAGAGAATCCTTTACTCACCATATACTTTAAAGTGTACTCATCCACCAAATCACGACATATATTAAAAGCTCTTTTAATATGAAATTCGGAATCAGGCTTTCCAAAAAGAGAATCAAAATAAAACCCGATCAACTTAAGTTTATACCTTGGATGTAAAATGGTTGCCACAACCATTACCCAATGAAGAACTCCCCAATAATGTTCATGCTTTTGTATCATGTTTTCTGTCATCTTTCTTATCACTTCGCTCTCAGAAGTAAGCCAATCAGATAATGACAATCTAATTTCACAAACTTCTAGAAAAAAAGGATTAGTTGTTGGATACTTTGTACCAAAAAACATTTCAGTCACTTCATAAAATTTTCTCAAATTGTCTTCTAGTTTAGAAGCCAACTCCCAATCTTTTTCTTGTGGCACAATTTTCTATTGTCGGTCACGTGCACTTAAACAAGAGAAAACTGTTTTATATTTCGATGCAACAACGAGCATAAGATAAGTTGAATTCCACCTAGTTTTGCAATCAAGAACTAACTTCTACTTACATTCAATATTCAGTTGTCTCGCTGCATCCAAAAATCTTTCTTTTCTTTTTGGTGTTGCTACCCAATAAGCAATACTGTCACATATTCTCTCAATCTCATCCCCAATCACCGCTAACCCATCTTTGACAATTAAATTCAAAATATGTGCACAACACCGCATGTGATACAATTGTTCGTTCAACCACAAATCATTTTTATTGAGTTTTTCTAACATAAACTCAATGACTTTGTCATTTGTGCTACAATTATCAACAGTTAATGTAGACAA
Source organism: Acer campestre (assembly GCA_954870605.1). Lineage (NCBI taxonomy): Eukaryota > Viridiplantae > Streptophyta > Magnoliopsida > Sapindales > Sapindaceae > Acer > Acer campestre. Next base: position 36,670,847 of record OX940799.1, read on the forward strand.
CCTATGATCAAGATTCCAATCCATCACACACTCATGCAAAGCTTCACCAATTGTCTCAGCCGTATGTGGACATGGCATATATATGAACCTAAAATATGCTAATGCAATTAGAAACAAATGAAATGTAACAACTTAACTAAATGATATAAAATTGAGCAATAATTAAGTGAATATAAAAAATAAGGATCATACCTCAAATTCGGCTTTGCAAACACCATGACTCATCAATAAAGTGTGCCATGACAACCATATATCCCTTCCTTTGACTATTAGCAGTCCACAAATCAGTAGTTAAAGTAATTCTACAATGATTAGCCTTGAGTATACTTATTGTCTTCATCTTTTCCACATCATAAATTTGTAAAATCTCCTTTTTTATTGTATTCCGAGAGACCGACTTAAAAGTAGGTTGAAGGGCGGTAGAAAACTCTCTAAATGCTTCATGTTCCACAATGCTTAAGGATATTCATGCATTATAATCGTATTTGCTAGCTTTTTCTTTGCAATATTTTGATCAAATGCATATGATGCCACTGCATCCTTCCCACTGTCTCCTTTACTCTTTACCAATTGCAATTGCTTAATGTCGGTTTGTACTAATTTAGACCTTTGACATCTATTAAGATGATTTTGAAGATGAGTTGTGACATCATTTGGGCCACCATTCAAATATGATTTGTAGTAATTACATATTGCTTTGATCTGACCATTATTAATTTTTTGTCTTTTATAATGATGTCACACATGTGATCTTAGCCTTGAAATGTCAAGATTGGGTTCCACAACAGAACTATTTGGAGGATTATTCGATGGTTGTGCATCAACTTCTAAATGAGTTTGAGACATTGCTTACACCCTTGGAAATAACTGAAACAAGTAAATAATAATAAGTAAATAAACTTGTACAGCTTAACTTTCTAATACAACATAAGAACATAAGTAACTATCACTAATTCACTACTGACATCTCAACAAAGAATAAAATACATCAAAAGGTTCACAAAAAAGAAAAATAAAGTTATTATCATATTAACAATCACAATAGCCAAAATGAGACAACAGAGAACCAAGCACAAAACGAGACAACACAACAACAGCCAAGCAAGGGAACAAACCCATTGCAACATGTCTGCCAACAAACCTAAAGTAGGAAGAAAGAAAACAAAAGAAGGATCATAAAACAGAGGACCCAATTTCAAGTCTCTGTGTCCAGTTACTCCAGTAACTAAGAGTTTTAAATAAGTTTAGAAAAATCCACATTTTTGTGTATTTTGACCAAGATTTCACTCTTACCAGACCTTTCCTACAAAAATTTCTCAAAAATGAAAAACTCTAACATGAAACACAATCTCAATTCTCATGTATCAAGATGTCATGGAAAGTAGAACAAATATCGATTTCTATAGTAATTTAAATATCAGATTCATTCATGAATAAATAGATGATAGTTCATAGTTGATACAATACAAGGGACTTTGAAAAAGTGAATGGGGGAATTAGATCTTTTCATCATTATACAGATTTTGCAGATTACACAAAGAGCTTAAATTGAACAACAAATTGAACAAAAAGAACAAAAGTAACTGAAAGACTACAGAGAGTGAATTTTTTGTTATGAAGAAAGAGAGATGCAACAACCATCCAAACAAATTAATTTACGGAATTAATTTTGACCTAGAAAACAACTGAGGATGGTGTGATGAGAGATATAAAGGAAGAGTACCTGATTGTGTGGTGAGTGGCGACTGGCGAGCTGTAACAACGGGACTAGGGCAACGAGGCCGAGAGGAAACGAAGACAGCGACGACGCGACGCTGAGTCTAGTGAACTAGTGATGGCGAGCAAATATGAAATAATGGCGTGGGAAGAGTATGATGATTGATGAGTGGTGACCAGTGAGCAAACAACTATGTAGAAAGCGGGAAGTGTAGTGACTGACTTGAGTACTTGACTGGTGAGTGGTGAATGGTGGTGATAGTGAGAGAATGCTGCGTGGGAAGATTGAAGAGTGAAGAGTATGTTGTCTGGTGAGTAAACATAGGGTTTGCTTTTCTTTCTTTATTTTACATTTTATATTTAAAATATATATCTTATAAATATTTATTTTTTTCCGAGTAAAATGGGGTGGGTCGGGGCAAAAGGGGCTGCCCCACACCTGATCCGGTAACCCGGCCGGGTCAGAAAATATACCCCAAACCCGCCCCGTTACCTGTTTCCTCTGCCCCAAACCCGCCCTAAACGAACCAGGACCTCGCAGGTTTGGGGCGGGTCAGGGATTTTTGCCACCCCTAAGTACAATATTATCAATTTAGTTGAGTGCATTTTTGCTCACCCACACTAACTAGGGTGAACCATTACCACCCACTTCATGTGTTGACACGTGTCCCAAAGTTAACCCAAAGTCCAAAGTTAACCCAAAGTTAACTCAAAGTTTAGGACACGTGTCAACACCTGGAGTGGGTGGTAATGGTTCACCCTAGTTAGTGTGAGTGAGCAAAAATGCACTCAATTTAGTTCCTATTACTTATTTTGTATCATAACAATACACTGTATATTCTCATTTTTTTTTTTAAATAACATATAATTTTATCTTACTGTAAAAAATTAAATCTGAAAAACCTAAAATTAGCCCCTAAAAACATTATGGATTTAAGTACAAAAATTTAACTTTTATAACTAGGGATGGCAAAATGGGCTAGGTTCAGAGGGTTTGGCCCTTACCCACATGATGAGGGTTGAGCTTAAACCCGGACCTTTTCATTAAAAAGCCCACGGTAAGCCCTTTATTGTAAGCCCAAATTGATTGTGGATTTGTTTTGGGTTTTAACTTTAAACCCTCTAAAAGCCCACTTCAAGTCTTCAACTGGTCAACCTAAACTTTAAAAAACAAACACTAGCCATTCTACACTTATCTTGAAAAAAACAAATACTAGCGTCGTTCTACACTTCTCTTTAAAAAACCGAACATCAGCTCGTCGTTCGTCTCTAGCCGTCGTGCCGCCGTTGACGCATCATGACTCTTGCCGCTAGTCACTTCCGACAAAACTTCCTCATGTTGCCTTCTCACTTCCGGTCATCTTTAGCGTTTTTGTCATATGGGAATCGCTAATTATTGCCTCTCCATCGGAGCAGATCTTCAACTTTCCCCTACTTTCCAGATGGAACAAATTTCCAAATCTTCAACTTTTTTTAATTATTTGTTTAAGTATTTGAGTTTTGTTTGATGAAGAGTTGTTTTTGAATGGCACACTGTCTGTGGATTTATTAGATTCTTTGTGAAAAAAAAAAATTTGAAACAAAATTTTTTTGGAAATTTTTTAGATTTGAAGCTGATGCCTGATGATGGCGGTGGAGGGATAGAGGGGTTGATGATGGCGGTGTGGAGAGATGAGGAAGATGAATTGATGATAACGTTTTTTTTTTCAATTATTTATTTTAAATATTAAAAACACTAAAAGAGATTAAAATAAATATTAATTAGATGTGAAATGTGACATTACGGGTCAGATCTAAATTCGGGTCATAATATGGGTAATAGTACGGGTCAAATTACAAGTAAAAATGTATGTAAAAAATTAGAGTCAAAATTCGGATCCAAAATCGGATAACAATGTGTAAGTAACAATAAGGGTCAAAGGGCAGGCTTGGGTAAAGCCCTGACTTTTGCGGGTTGGGTTCCAACCCTACCCACATGTATAAATTTCTTAATTTGATAGGGTTTAAGCCCTTTTTAAATTATGCGGGCTTTTTGAAGGCTTGGGTCCAGTGAGGGCCCAAGCCCTCAAATTGCCATATTATAACAATGTTTTAAAGCAATTATGGAAATACCTCGAAATAAAACATTCTCCAAACCCTCCTCTTTTCTCTCTCCCTCCCTCATCTTTCGTCGAAGACAGTGTCGCTTGGGCGTATGCTGCTGGGAAAAACGCTACCTAGGCACGGCATTGCTTTCTCGTTCTTGTGAAAATCCATTGATTTCTAGACGAAAGAGACATTTCCAATCTAATGTTTCAAGGGTAAATTGCATAAACTTCCCTTATATTTAGGTGATAAAGCAAATATATAAAGAATGTTCATAATTACAGTCAAACACCTACTATGTTTAAATGTAGGTGTATGTTTAAATTTAAATAAAATTTTCAATTTAAGTGTATTTTAAAATATAATTGAATGTTAAAAATTAAGTTGCTGTCCTAAAATTCAATTTTATGGTAAAATTTGTATAATTAATAATTTGAACATTTTTTTTTGATAAATGAAACGGGTCAATTTTGGTCGAGTATGTTCGTCAGTTAACATCTTTTACCGGTTAACATAATGAGGACAAGAAAGCCAATTTGTTTATAAAAATAAATATATTAATAAAAAATCCTACAGTTTCCTGGTACATATGATAGAATTCTCATGTTCATCAAAACCCATGTTCATATGTCACTCTTGGTTTGGCACCATTTCTAGTCCACTTTATAGTACTTAAAAAACCCTACATTTCTACTTATAAAAGATTGATTACTTCAAGCATTCTTAATCTATAGCCATTTGGAGGTAAATGCAAACAAAGAAACTTTCAGTGAAGAAAAAGAAAGGAATTCTCAAACGTGTAAGGTATGTATGGCTCTTGTTTAAGGTGCTTAATAGTTATGATTTACCGTATTAGGGGTTAATGAATCATGGCTCTTTACCCCAAAAAATTTCCTATATTTTGTGGGTAAATTGCACTAAAGTACCCTGAATTTTTCTCTTTAGGTAAAAAGTCATATTCAACACAAAGATACCCCGTGTGAAAGTCAAACCGTTAATTTTAACGTTTAACCAACCAAATTTATGAAAAGTCAAATTTATCCTTACCATATCATCTAGAATATAATTATATATTATTTGTATTTATTAAAACAATTAAATTAAAAAATTAAAGAAGAAAACAAAACAAAACAAAAATTTCATCCTCATCTCCAACACCATTATCAAGACATTGTTATGTGCAATTCCCAAACAAATAAAAGATAGAGATTTTTTATTATTAGTTTGATAATCGTTGGATTAAATAAGATTAGATTACAGTTACTAAATCTAATTAGATGTCTTTTAGTATGTTTATCAATTTTGCTATATAAATTAGAACTTGCTATAATGAAATAAGATCATAATTAAGAGTTTATTTTATGAAAGTAAGTGTTAGTTTATTCTAATATTTTGGTTTCTTTCGAAGTAAACTAATACCTTTTCTTCTTTGATCCAATTGTATATGTAACAATTAGTATCAGAGCCTGATTATGGATCAAAGGCTAAAGCGTTTAAAGATTAATTTGGTAGCACTCCAGAAGGAGATGAGAGAAATGTTCTTGGCGTTGAATGCACGCTTTGAACAACTCCTTGATTCTCATATTCGGGTTTATAAACAAAGAGATTTGCAAGTTAACAGTTCTACAATCAAACATTAGATCAAATAATAGTATATTCTATATAGTGTGAATGTTTCATGTGATAGTCTCTTACGTCACATGATATGATATTATTGGATTAGATTTGGGTTTATGCATTTGGCACGTGCAATGACGAATCTCTCGGCCCGTCATGTTTTGTCAAATTTTGAATGGAATCATCGGTCTTACATCATTGGATTAGTTTTCATGGACAATTATCCGTGAAAACTTTTGGCTGATACCGTACGTGGAATCGTCAATGCAATACTTTTATGACACAAAATGAAATTTTAAGGCCAATTGGGATCACATAAACTGATAATTTAGACTTGTTTGTACTAGACAAGTGGCATGACGACACAAAATGAAAAGAAAATTTGAATATTATTTGTGAATTGATTTTGGAACCTCATTTTCACTTTCCTATCAAATTATTGAATTCAATATTTTCAGCTCACGGAACCCTTTTACAAACGAATTTTCAATACCCTTTTAGATCTTAATTAAAAAATAAAAAATAAAAAAATAAAAAATCTTATAAATAATGACAAAACTATCACTGCATAATTTTCAAACTTTCATAGCTGGTTTGGCATTAGTCACAACTCACAACTCACAAGTCCAACTTGCCATTTTGCTGGAAACTACTTCTATAATCCCAAAAAAATCAGACTCTCTTTTTTTATTTTACTTTAGAAAAATATATATCTATTTTAAATATATTTATCTATAAAGTGTCAATACTCACTCAATGATACAATTAATACATCCATTTTATAAGTATACCTACTATTAAAAATTTTCAAAATTAAACTTTTACTATATAAAATGGCAATAATAACCTACGAAAATAAAAGTTGAAAGGTTTAAAACAACAAAAGTAATAGAGAGAAAATGGACAAGCAGCTTTTCGTTGCTTGATTTGCTTCACTGATTACTTCCACGATATCGATTTCAAAATCAAAAATAATAATAAATAAATAAAACTCTTACGGAACCGTTAAAGAAAAGCAAACTAAATCTCATTATGCTTCTCTCTCTATCTTTTTTTTTTTTTTTTCAAAAAACAAATATAATATAATAATTTTTATCTCTTTTCACGATAAACATAAGTTTATAATAATGGCGAATTTCAATTGTGGTACATTTTGAGATTAGGACATAAACAGATTATGCACATCTGTCTCTCGGTAAAGATAGTAGTGCATCTATTTTTCACATTGGTGATGAAGGGTTCGAGTCCCATATATCATACACATTTTACAAGTACATGTGAGAAGTTTTCTACCGATTTGAAAAAGTAGATATTTGGGCTGCACATGTAATACCTGATATTGGCAAGTCCTGATAATCCTATTGTAAAAGTTGTAACACTTCAAAAAAAAAAAAAAAAAAAAAGTGGAATAGATCGACAAGTGTAGAAAGTGTTTGAATTTATTTTTAATTAATCATGTTGTCCTCATTAATTTTTTTGTTCATGGTTATTTTTGTAATAGAATATGGATATATAAATCTAATTTTTAGATGACAATATTGACACCCTTATTTACAATTATATTCATATTTAAGATGGGCATCAAGAAGGTTACTACTAGTAAAAACTTATTAGAAAATAATTTTTATTTAAAAAAATATTAAATACATCATTTATTGAAATCTACCTATGAATAAAATTTGAAAAATTTTCAATTATCTCGATTTTGTTAAATATAAAGACATCGGAAAAATAAGAGAAATATAGGAAAATTCACCACAAAAGAAAAAAAAAAGTTCTAATATTTGAAAAGTTCTGAAATTTTATTCATAGATAGATTTCAATAAATTTATTATCCATAAAAAAAAAAAAAAAAAAAAAAAATCTGATCAAAATTGATAAAAATCAATATGATTTCATCAAGATCCTTTTCAAACTCATTCCAACATCATCCAAGCAAGTTGAAACTAAAAAAAAAATTTCATTTTAAATTTTCTTGGCAACCACAAACAAATATTTTCTGTCTTGGCCTTAAATTTTCCAGCTCAAACAAAAATCTTTTGTATTGGTCTTAAATTTTCCAGCGGCCATGGGACCAATGACAATTGACAACAAATTTTATGACCCACTTCTATGTAGAGAAAAATTCTATGATAATATCAGCTTTTTTTAAAGTAAAAAATAATAATTAGTAAATATTGGGCAAAACTAAAGAACTTTTTTTAATTTTAAGAAAATTGTTGTGTCTATTGTTTAGGCTTCTCCCATAAAGCTTTTTTTGGGCCAAAAAAAAAAAAGTTTCAACTACCCTCAATAGAATTTTAGATATTCCACCGTATACCCCTTTAATTATAAATACTTTATCAATAATTTATCTATATGAAAAGCTCTTTTAAAATCATATTGTCAAACAATCCATCAAATTAAAAGCGTTTTTTAATTGAATAAAACAATATACAATTTTTTTTTGTCAAAAGTTTTACTTAATAAAAGATATACTAGTAGAAGATATACTTCAAAAGGTTTAGCTATAATAAATGAACATAGGAACATTAAAGGGTGGTTACAAGAAATATTTTGTCCTTTTTGTCCTTTTTTTTTTTTTTTTAATTCCTCATTAATTTTAGCCGTTGGATTGATATCTAAAGGATATTAAACAAAACCTTTACATCAACAAAGATTCAAACGAGTTGCAAATTGATATCTAAACGAGTTGCAAAATTCTACAAACCAAACAAACCTTGACCAAGTTGAAATCAACGTAGATTCAAATTCATCTATATAAAGACCATGATATAGCGAATACAAAATGTAGAAAACCAAATAACAACCACCATGACAACATTTAAGTTTTTCAAGGTGGCATTAATAGTTGTGCTAGTCTCCATTTCTTTGATTCCTCCTCATGTTAATGCAGAAGTAACATGCGAGCAAATAACATTATGGGTGACACCATGCATTGGCTACAGTGTCCTGGGTGGCGTTGTCCCGGCAGCTTGCTGCGAAGGCCTTAAAACGACCATCGCAGCAAAGAAAACCAAGAAAGATCGCCAGTTGGGGTGCACTTGTGTCAAAGACTTAGCTGCGAAGATCCCTGGAGTGAACTACGATCGTGTCAATGAGATTCCTGGTATTTGTGGGACTACTATTCCTTATAAGATCACTCCCGATCTTGACTGCTCCAAGTAAGTCTTGCATAAGATACCCATTTAATTATTTCATGTGGTTTTACCCTTAAGGGAGTTAATATCAATAATATTTCTCAAATATATTTCCGGTGGTACTATATAAAAAAAATATAATAGGTGATATTTTAGATATTTCCAACATTTTCTATAAATCGGACCCCTGATAAATCCTTGGTTACCGCATCATATAATATTGTTTTTGGATATTTTTGTGATTTGTAGCACTCTTTTGAAATTAAATAAAATACAACTTTTGAAATAAAAACTTGTATCGTTAAATTTTATCTAATTTCTCAAAAGTTTAGAAATTATTTTCGGATCATGTCTTTAATCTATGTTCATTTTTCAAGTTGATCAAAGGAAATAATTTTTGTACATGGATATATGGCAGGGTCAACTAAGTCCACACAGAATGAGCTGCACTCAAAAAGCTTCCGTAGGCTACCATCTTTCCTTCTTTTTTATTTTTTGCTTTAAAATAGTAAAATAAAGCCAATGTTAATCGTTGGCACTGTTTATATTGGTTTGATCTTATGTACAATTACTATGTCTTATCTTATGTTCACTTTTGTACTTTTCAATTTGACTACCGAGAGGATCAAGAGTCTGTAGAGATCTACCGAGATTAAACGATGCTTGAACTACCTAGATATTTACTCCTATAAACACAAAATATCTTCCCCATAAACACCAGAAAGAAAACCCCCCACACATACTAATAAACAGTTCATGCTTCTATGGCTTGAAAGAAAAATATTGTTCAGCTTGACAAAGATTAAACTATCTAACGACGTTATCAACCAGCTCAAGTACCACTTTGAGGGACAGAATCAAAAGTAACCCCAATTCTTATGTTGTGCATCATCCATCAAGCCTTGGCTGCTCACAAGTCACACACAGCCAGCACAATCAATTTATCAACTTTTTATTAAACTGAGTACCACTGTCGTATCCCTGATACGAACTTTTTAATTATTTTTTATTTTTTAACAATTATATAGCACTATTTCATAAAGAAGTCATAACTAGGAATTATTTAAAAATTATTTTACTTTTGAGTTTCTTAAGAAATTGATAGAAAATCTTTAGACTCAAAGTAAAGTTTGTATTATGAATGGGAAATAAACCTTAAGTTAAGGAGAGATTAGGGTTGAAAGACATTAGATTAGGAAAAAAAAAAATACAAGGATAAATCTATTTTCAAGTTAAACTGATGAGGACAATTCTGGTATTTTAAATTATTCATTAAATCTCAAAATCAATTATTTCATAATGGCAATTAACCAAATGAATGGACAAGATTTTTTTTCTCTCACGTTACTAAAGCTAACTCAAACCCTAATTGTTTTCTCCATCTTCTTCTCTTTCACCTTACGAACTCCAACTCAATCATAATTCCTTTATTTATTTTTCTCTCACGTGACTAAAGCTAACTCAAACCCTAATTGTTTTCTCTATCTTCTTCTCTTCACCCTACGAACTCCAACTCAATCCTAATTCTTAGTTTGCTTTTAAATTAGTTGCTTAACTTGCATTTGATGTTAGTTTAGTTTAACTTGTAGCTGTTAGGTAATCACATCCCCCATTAATCGATTGTCTAAATAGTAGTAAGCTTGACCAATTTCGATACTTAGCATCCTAATTCAGTTGGACGATACTGTACTTTAACTATATTACAAGTGCCACGTTTTTTTTTTTTTGAAAGGCAAATATATTAAAGGGCAAACAGCCAAGGGGAAAACAACAAACGAACAGGAGGGGGATCCCCACAAAAACAACACCCCCCAACAACAACCAACAACCCAAACAGCGAGGCCTCAAAGGGCTGCGACAGAGCACAAACAAAACCCCTGTCGCAGCCATTTGAAGCACGCCAAAACAAAAGCCAAAGCTGACCGAAAAGGGACCAAGCAGAAAGGGAAAAGAAGAACCAGGACCAAGACACCAAAAACTCACGGAAAAGACCACAAAAATAATTCATCTCCTCCATCAGAGGCTCTTTTGGCCAGGGAGTCGGCCAAAATATTATCTTCCCTATTGATAAAGATGACTTTCGCCTGATCCAGGTTTCCAAGATTGCGCCGAATTTCAAATAACAAGTTCACCAAATGAACTTGTTTTAAGGTGACACATGGCAATTAACCAAATGAATGGACAAGATTTTTTTTCTTTCACGTGACTAAAGCTAACTCAAACCCTAATTGTTTTCTCTATCTTCTTCTCTTTCACCTTACGAACTCCAACTCAATCCTAATTCCTTTATTTTTTATTTTTTTTCTATACAAAAAAAATTTCAATTTTTCCATCGAACCTTTCAGATCCTTCAACTGGTTCGATAACTAGGTCTTTAATTTTTCTGGCAGCTCATGTATCTTGATTATTGTCAAAGCTCCTGGGTTCTGACTCTATTTCTCTGTGTGTATTTGAATGTCTCTGTTTGTGTTTTAGTGCATATCATGGACCTCGAACCTTCGAATGCACGACTCGTGTGTGGGCGTGACCTGCGTACACAAATGCCGCTCCGGTTTGGACCGTGAGAGTCAAGTTGACTTTTTGCCACTTTCCTAAGTCAACATTTTTTTTGTTTTGTAAAGAATAAGGAAAGCAAGTTTACATTCCTTATCAGACTAAAAACGTGCTCTCTTCTCTGTTTTCTGGTTTTCTTAGTAAATTTGAGCTCGGTTTGAGTTCGCTGAGGGTGGTTTACTGGTTAATTCGTTGTATCCTGGGAGATGATCGCTACACACATTCGGTGTGATATATGGGGAAATCGTCTTAAGGACACCGTGTGACCTCGGATTTCTAACACGATATTCTGTGGTTTGTTCATCTTCTGTTATTGCAGGTTCATTACCAGATTGTGTTTTCGGAATTTAAAACAACAGGAAGTACTTCATTAACGCAATCGTAGTTGAGGCCGGGGATCTTCGCCGCCCGGTCTTTGATACAGTTGCAGGCGGTTCGGACATCTTCGTTGGTTTTTTCCGCGTCATCTAGGGCTTTGATGCTGGAACAACAGCCTGGAACCACGATTCCTCCCATGACGCCGTAGCTGATGCATGAGTCAGCCAGAATTTAACCTGTTCGCATGTGACGGTTGCATGTTGCATGAGCAGGAGCAAGAAACATGGAGACAACAAGCACAGCAATGGAAGCTAGTTTAAGAACTTGAGATGTCTTCATGGTGATAAATTAGTTATATACTTAGTTGGTTTTTCATTCTTTGGTTCGGACCATGGCTCTTTTATATAGAAAAATGTCGTGTCTTTTGATGAACTTCGAGGAAAGTGTCTAACAAAATTGTAGAGTACGTTTTTTTAATAATCACGGTTAAATGAAAACCAATGTGGCCAAATTTAAAATTGTCTTTTTAAATCAAGTTCATTAACGCAATCGTAGTTGAGGCCGGGGATCTTCGCCACCCGGTCTTTGATACAGTTGCAGGCGGTTCGGACATCTTCATTGGTTTTTTCCACGTCATCTAGGGCTTTGATGCAGGAACAACAACCTGGAACCACGATTCCGCCTATGACGCCGTAGCTGATGCATGAGTCAGCCAGAATGTAACCTGTTCGCATGTGACGGTTGCATGTTGCATGAGCAGGAGCAAGAAACATGGAGACAACAAGCACAGCAATGGAAGCCAGTTTAAGAACTTGAGATGTCTTCATGGTGATAAATTAGTTATATACTTAGTTGGTTTTTCATTCTTTGGTTCGGACCATGGCTCTTTTATATAGAAAAATGTCGTGTCTTTTGATGAACTTTGAGGAAAGTGTCTAACAAAATTGTAGAGTACGTTTTTTTAATAATCACAGTTAAATGAAAACCAATGTGGCCAAATGTATACGTTCTTGTGAATATTTCATGTGATTTGTCACCAGGGGCTAGGGATGGCCATTGGAAAAATAGGGATGGCCATAGGTCCCCCATCTCTATCCCCATTTCAATTTGGGGATAAAAATCATCCCTATACCAAGTGATCCACGTTATCATGTAGCCATATAGTCATGTACACATTATCATTGGTCATGACCGACCATATTGACTCATGCATCTCTTTTAATCTTTATTCCCGATTCCCACTTCCCACCACATCACCACTCATCTGTATCAGACTTTCAGACTTTGTTTTCTTCTTCGATCTCACTCTAACTCTGATTCTATAGGTGTGGATTCCATAATAGATGAGTTTGATGAGATGCCTCGTGGATGTGGATTCCACCAAAATTCTTTGATTGTATTTACATTATATTGTATGTTTCTTTCTTTCTTTCTTGACTTCATTTATTTTGTTGGAATAAACATTTTGAGGGGTTAAATTTATTATATCTCATGACTTATTTTGTATTTAAGTTTTATTATTGAAATTCATATTCCTGCTAAGGTTGTTTAAAAAAAATTATAACTATTATTTAGTTCAGTCTCGTCCGATAAAAAATCATGGATTCGCCCCTGTTAGTTACCTACGTCACATGATATGATATTATTTAAGTTTATATGCACTTGGCGCATGCCATGATGAATCTCTCGACCCCTCATGGTCATGTGTCAAATAGCATCATCGGTCTTACATCATTGGATTAGTTTTCACGGAAGATTGTCCATTTGTCCATATATATATATATATATATGAGTGAGTTGTCTAATTTCGAATGGCATCATCGGTCTTACATCATTGAAAACTTTTGGTTAATACCGTATGTCGATGCAATACATGGCTGCTACGAAAATTTGAAGGCCAATTCGGATCACGTAAACTGATAATTTAGACTTGTGTGTACTTGACAATTGGCATGAAAAGAAAATTTGAATATTATTTGAGAATTGATTTTGGAACCCCATTTTCACTTTCCTATCCAATTATTGAAGTCAAAATTTTCAGCTCACGGAACCCTTTTACTCACGAATTTTCAATACCATTTTAGATCTTAAAAAAAAAAAAAAAAAAAAAAAAAAAAAAACTGTTATAAATCATGACAAAACTATCGCTGCATAATTTTCATACTTTCATAGCTGGTTTGGCTTTAGTCACAACTCACGACTCATAAGTCATTGCCATTTTGTAGTTAAACACCGGAAACTACTTCTATAATCCTAAAAAAACCCGACTCTCTTTTCTTATTATACTTTAAAAAAATATATAGCTATTTTAAATATATTTATCTATAAAGTGTCAATACTCATTCAATGATATGATCAACACGTGCGTTTTAAAAGTACGTTTACTAATAAAAAATTTCAAAAATTAACTTTTACGATATACACCCGTAGCCAATAATAACCTTATAATTTTTTTTTTACTTATTTACTAAAACACCCAATTAATTTATTAATATATTCAAATTTAAGTTTGAAAAACATTTCAGAGACCATCACTTTACTTTTTATTTAATTCAATAACTTGGGTTCACAAGACTCTAGGTCAAATTTGATCATCAATTGGTGCATATGAAGGTCATCAACACTACAGCTAAAATTACCGATCATTTTTTAAGAAATTTTGAACGAGCAGCTTTTTGTTGCTTGATTTGCTTCACTGATTACTTCCACAAAATCGATTTCAAAATCAAAAATAAAATAATAACAAATTAATAAAACTCTTACATAATAACGTTAAAGAAAAGCAAACTAAACCTCATTATGCTTTTTTCTCTCTCTACTTTTTTTTTTTTTTTCAAAAAACAAATATTATATATATATATATATATATATATATTAGTTCCTTACACGTGAACCATTGGATTTAAATGCTTTGACTTGGCTACATGCATTTGTCAGAACATCTTTTAAATCCAATAGTCCATATGCAAAGAACTGATATATTTTATATCAGTTTTATAATATATATATATATATACACACACACAAGTGAGTCTCTTATAAGGGATTCCTTATTTTAATTTCGATAAGGATCTTGATGAAATCATATCAATTTTTATGAATTTTGATCTGAATTTTTGTGTGGATAATAAGTTCAATGAATTCTACTTGTATACAAAATTTGAAAATTTTCAAGCATTAAAACTATTTCTTTCCCGATTTTGTTAAATATGAAGGCATCGGAAAAAATTGGCGAAATATAGAAAAATTCAAGAAAAATAGTTAAAGTGCTGGAACAATTCTTAAATTTTATTCCTAGGTAGATTTCAATGAATTTATCATCCAGAAAAAAAAAAATCCAGATCAAAATTCATAAAAATCAATATGATTTTATCATGGTCCTTACTGAAATTAAAATAAAGGATTGCTTATGAGATACTCCATATATATATATATATATTACTAATAATTTTACTCATAATTAGAGTTAGGGTGCGGATATTGATACCCATAAATATGATAAACACACCCATATTTATAAGTACACTATGTCTAAAATTTAAAATTAAAACATTACTATAAACACCCATGTTAATGCCAATAGTATCCTTATTTAAATGAATGATTTCATTTTAATATAATTTATTTATAAACCCTCCTAAGTTATTAACACAGTAAATTTCCATAAATGATAAATTATTAAGTTCATTTAACTATACATTTTGGTTTCGATAACATTATTGTTCACAAAAAATCCAAATACGAAAACGGAATCGTGGATTGATAACTAGTTGGAAAACTATTACCAATATGAAACATCTCATGAACACAAAACAAATCCCTACATTCGATAATTGTTTTGAAGAGAAGAGACAATTTCCTTTCTTCATTAAACCATTGTTCTTGCACCTATATATATATATATATATTTATAATATGTACTGCACGCACTGCAAAAATATAAGCATGATATACTTTTGAATTGTACAAAATACCCATCATGGGGGTGGATGCAGTTTTTTGTTTTTTGTTTTTTTTCATGGTAACTGTTATTAATTTTTTTTGAGAAAAAAAAGAAAAAACATGAAATGTTGCAAAAGAGGTGAGAAAAATATAATATACATAAATTATGGGTGTGTTAAGTTTGAAAAATAGGGTTGAGTTATATATTTTATTTATTTATTTTTTATTTTTAATAAAATGATACAGTTGAAAATATGGGTGTAATTAATGAGTGTACATAGTATTTGATTTATTTTTAATTAAACTAATTTTTCTTTATTAGTAAATTCCTATTGAGATATTTTTATAATTAAATTTTTTATTAAAATATGGGTGTACTTATCATATTTATGGGTGTCAATAGCGGCACCCTTAAAGTTAATAGATCTTCGCTAACGGTAAAAAGGTGTTTATGTTTTATATATATATAAACCTAAATTTCAGCTTCACTTATTTTCTAAAAGCCCTTCTAATCCAAGCCGGTTAGGCTTGACTTTAGACATATGTTTCAACTTTTACTGCTTCACCAAGCAAATGAAAATTCTCAGAATTCAGAATTTTCAAACTCATTCCAACATCATCCAAGAAAGTTGAAACTCAAAAACTTTTTCATTTTAAATTTTCTTGCCAACCACAAACAAATCAACTTAAACAAAAATCTTTTGTCTTGGCCTTAAATTTTCCAGCAGCCATAACAAATTTTATGACCCACTTCTATGTAATAATTTGTCTTACCTACACTCTATGGAATTTTAGATATTCCACCGTATACATATTTCATTACAAATACTTTGTCAATAATTTATCTATATCAAAAACTCTTTTAAAAATACATTGTCAAACAATCCATTAAATTAAAAACGTTTTTTTTTTTTTTTTTTTAATTGAATACAAAACAATATACAATTTTGGTAAATATAAAAAAGTAGATTTAAATATAAAACGGTTAAATTTATATAATCATCATATTATAAATAATCCATATATATGTTAAATCGATTATTTCATAATGGCTTTTGAATAGTAACCCCCTACCTCCTTCTCAAAATTATTGCCAATTAATCAAGATAGATTCTTAAATAATCAATTTTGGAAGGTTTTACCAAACATCAATCTCTCCTAAAATTATGAAATAAATTGATTTAATCTTATCAAAATCAATACCAAACTGGCCTTAAATAATATTCTATCGATAATAGTAACAAGTCATAATTGTAACGAGTTGCAAAATTCTACAAACCAAACAAACCTTGACCAAGTTGAAATCAACATAGATTCAAATTCATCTATATAAAGACCATGATATAGAGAATACAAAATGTAGAAAACCAATTAACAACCACCATGACTACATTTAAGTTTTTCAAGGTGGCATTAATAGTTGTGCTAGTCTCCATTTCTTTGATTCCTCCTCATGTTAATGCAGAAGTAACATGCGAGCAAATAACATTATGGGTGACACCATGCATTGGCTACAGTGTCCTGGGTGGCGTTGTCCCGGCAGCTTGCTGCGAAGGCCTTAAAACGACCATCGCAGCAAAGAAAACCAAGAAAGATCGCCAGTTGGGGTGCACTTGTGTCAAAGACTTAGCTGCGAAGATCCCTGGAGTGAACTACGATCGTGTCAATGAGATTCCTGGTATTTGTGGGACTACTATTCCTTATAAGATCACTCCCGATCTTGACTGCTCCAAGTAAGTCTTGCATAAGATACCCATTTAATTATTTCATGTGGTTTTACCCTTAAGGGAGTTAATATCAATAATATTTCTCAAATATATTTCCGGTGGTACTATATAAAAAAAATATAATAGGTGATATTTTAGATATTTCCAACATTCTCTATAAATCGGACCCCTGATAAATCCTTGGTTACCACATCATATAATATTGTTTTTGGATATTTTTGTGATTTGTAGCACTCTTTTGAAATTAAATAAAATACAACTTTTGAAACAAAAATTTGTATCGTTAAATTTTATCTAATTTCTCGAAAGTTTAGAAATTATTTTCGGATCATGTCTTTAATCTATGCTCATTTTTCAAGTTGATCAAAGGAAATAATTTTTGTACATTGATATATGGCAGGGTCAACTAAGTCCACGCAGAATGAGCTGTGGAAGCGCACTCAAAAAGCTTCCTTAGGCTATTACCATCTTTCCTTCTTTTTTTCTTTTTTTGCTTTAAAATAGTAAAATAAAGCCAATGTTAATTGTTGGCACTGTTTATTGGTTTGATCTTATGTAACTTCTTACACAAGAAATACAATTACTATGTCTTATCTTATGTTCACTTTTGTACTTTTCAATTTGACTACCGAGAGGATCAAGAGTCTGTAGGGATCTACCGAGATTAAACGATGCTTGAAGTACCTAGATATTTACTCCTATAAACACAAAATATCTACCCCATAAACACCAGAAAGAAAAACCCCCACACATACTAATATACAGTGCATGCTTCTATGGCTTGAAAGAAAAATATTGTTCAGCTTGACAAAGCTTAAACTATCTAATGACGTTATCAACCTAGCTCAAGTACCACTTTGAGGGGCAGAGTCAAAAGTATTATCAATTCTTATGTTGTGCATCATCCATCAAGCCTTGTCTGCTCACAAGTCACACACAGCCAGCACAATCAATTTAGCAAATTTTTATTAAACTGAGTAATACTGTCGTATCCCTGATACGAAACTCTAGTAGTCACGAACTTGTGCATTTGACTGGTAACTACTCACTTATGTTCACTTAAAGACATCTACATTTGAAAGTTTCTAAAGCTGTAATAGTTCATATATTTTTCACAATATTCAATAGCTCGAGTAAAAACATTTATACACCTATTCTTTTTGTGTCAGTTTTTTCTGACTCAAAAATATACTTTTCCTGAACTAGAGCACTCCAAGCTAATCATGACTTTGAGCTACTACATACACTTTATTCATGGAACATGAAAACTTCTCATAATTTCTGAACAAGATAAAATTGTACACAATTTCCAACCACAGTCGTATGTTGCACACAGTTACATCTACAACATGGTATATTCTTAACTTCATTAAATTTAAGCTTTCCTTCTCAACCAAAAAAAAAATAAAAATAAAAATTATCTTTAGTTGGAACTAGAACAGGTTGATAAACAAAATATCGGCAATAAATTTCAAAGAAACATCCCAACATTTACATCTTAACATAATGAAACACTAAAACCCAGCAGAACGTAAAGAACTCAATTTAAGTGCTTCTTGCACTTTATTAACTTCAGCTAGGCGCAAAGCACTGGGAAGAGGATCCTTCACAATTGCATGTAACTCTAAAGAACTCGATATAAGTGCAACTTGCACTTTATTTGCTACATGATGCATCTAAGCCCGATTCCTCATTATTAGTTATCCTAACCAGCTCTCTTACACGTCTATGACAAGCAATGTGCTTGTGCTTAGTCAGCGGATTTTCCTTCTGAATTCCTAAAGGATGAAACACAAACTCAGTCATAACAACCTACATCAACCATAACATGCTAGTTGCCCTAACACGCATGGTTCATTTAGGAGTGCTTTTAGTACTGACAAAGGATCTATTTAAACAGAGTAATACTATACAACCCAAATAATTAACCCAAATTTTAACTCGAATGATATGGCAAATAAGTTGTCATCACCACACACAACATGGGATGATGTGGTTAATGAAAAAACCACTTACCACATCATTTGGATTAAAATTTGGACTAAATTTTTGGGTGGTCTAGCATTAGTGATTTAAATAATCAAAGACATTATCAGACACCTTAATAAAAATTAAACATGTTTGAAAACAAAATTATACTTGGAATGTTAGATTAGAATCTTAGATAAACCACTACAAGTGTTTTAACAAAACACTTTTTCATAAACCTCTTCAAATGTTAAACAAAAGCGCTTTTGCTAAATAGCACTTCCAACAAAAGTGTTTCCATATTGAAAAATAAAAACCCACCTTTACCTGGCTTGTTCATGTTCAGATTCTAAGAGGTACTTATGGTGCTGAAAGTGCTTTTAAGTAGTCCAAAGCATTTCTGGGTAAATCATATACCTTAAACTAAATCATTGAGAAAAAAGAAAGTGAAATTATTTGAGAAAAAAACAATACTTGGAATGTCTGTCTAGATAAACCTATTGTTTCGAAAAGCACTTAACAAGCACTTTCTCATAAACCTATTCAACTAACAAAAGAAAGTGCTTTTCCTCAAAAGCACTTCTAAACTGAATTATAAAAATTAAAAACATACCTTTATCTCGCTTGTTCATATTCACATGCTAAGAGGTACCCAAAGTGCAGAAAGTGCTTTTAAATAGTCAAAAGCAACTTAAACTAAAATCATTAGACACAAAATGCGAGCATGTTTCAGTCTTTGAGGACAAAATCACACTTGGATTGTCTGCATATTAGATAAACCAAACAAGTACTTTTTTCATAAACTTCTCTAACTGTTAAACAAAAGCGCTATTCCACTAAAGCACTTCTAAAATTATTTTTAAAAATTAAATAAATAACAAACCTTTACCTTTACCTTTCTCAATTCTCAGTAGCCACAGTTCTCTCTCCGTCGCCTCCTCCATCGGATTCCATCGCCTTCAACAGCCTCAATCTCGCCACAACCAATTCCAAAAATGTGGGGCTCATAACGGCCCAGGCCTTCCCCAAATAAACCCTAACCAGCCACAATGTGTCATTTCGCGTGTTCATCTTCACCGATCTCTTCCTCACGTTAACGTCCCACACCGCCGCCTCCATCTCATCTCTCCACTGTTCCACCTTCTCCGTCGCCACCAACTCGCTCCCCGCCGCTACCAAACCCTCGACTCTGTCCCTCCAAACCGTCGAAAAACCTCTCCGCCGACCCTCCTCCCAGCCCCAAGTACTTGATCGTACACTCCACCGCCACCGCGCAGTATGCGGCCTTCAACGAGTCCCCGAGACTCAGCCCCTCCTTCTCGTCCAGGTCCGCAACCGTCCGAGGCAGTCGAGGACTGTTTCAGAGACCGAGGCCTCCGATATCTCTGCACCAGAAATCGTGGTTCGAAACGGGAAGTTTTGAGAGGGCTTTGTTGATTAACTGATCGGAAGTTGTGTCGATGAAGAAACTCCATCACCCATCGCGATATGTCATCATCCATTTTTTTTATTATTTCGATTCGATTTTTCGTACCAAATTCTCTGGAAATTAGGGTTTTCGAAACGAGTACAGTCTTTTTTTTTTTTTCATCATTGTTTGCCACGTCAGATTACTATACCGATTCTATGGTATAATCTCATTTTTTTAAATAGGGATATTATTATTTCCCGGCGAGGTATACCCTATTGTTAAGATGAGGACAGAGTTTAAACTTATTGACCGTTCTTTCCCCTAAAATCAAACTTATGTTAACTGACCCCCTTTTGACATACTTTTCATCCTGTTAATGTATTTTATGCTCCTTTGACCATTAAATGAAAGGGCATTAACGTCATTGAGCATCTCTTTTTTATTTTGTTATTTAAATTTAATAACAACAACAACAACAACAATAATAATAATATCACAATTCTTCTTCTCTCTCTCTCCAAGTCAATGACCACATTCAATCATCATCATCATTCTTCTTCTTTCTCAAACCCTAGCCACCCAACTACCGGCATCTCTGTCTCTCATACCACCACCATCTCTTTCACTGTATTTAGACCACAACCATCTCTCTCACGCACACACCACCATCGATCGCTGTCGAACGAAACCCAATTCGCCGCCAATCGAAATCCAAATCCAAAATCACTACAGTGATGAGGTTTGGGTTCTGGTGGTGGCCGATCTCCTCACAGGGTGTTTGGGGTAACCATCGGTTTGATTTGTGATTAGAGTTTGACAACTAATCAATTTTGATTTGGGTTCGATTTGGTTCGGATTCGATTGGGGTTCAATTTGGTTCGATTGGGGTTCAATTTCGATTTGGTTTGGTTTGGTTCGATTTGATTGGGGGTTCAATTTCGATTGGGGTTCGATTTGGTTTGATTTGTGTGTTTGACTGGTGGTGGGTGGGTTTGGTTTCCGGTGGTGGTGGTGGTGGTGGTGGGTCGGTCGGATTGTGTGGTGGTCGTGGAAGAGGCAGAGGCTTCAAGAACAACCCTTTTGTGGGCTTTTCAGTAATGACAGTAATCAATAATCAGGGGACTTTTAATTGCTTGTTTAATTCTTTTTTAATTTTTAATTTTTTTTGAGATTGTGTCATGAGTTTTGTGTGATGGTAGTTGGATGGTGGTGGTGGCGGTGTGAATTTGGTGGTGGTGGCTCGGTTGGGTTTTTTGGGTTAGTGATCTTAGTGGAAGTCCAGATTAGATCTCCACTGTCCATCTCATAAGATGGACGATGGAGATCTAATACTTCCACCAAGAACACAATTTCTTTTTGTTTTTTAATTTTTTTTTAATTTTTTTTAATTTTTTTTTAATTTTTAATTTTTTGTTTTTAAATACTTTTTAAATTATTTTAATTTTGTTTTATAAAATTAAATAAAAAAATCTTCACCGTCCATCTCAGAGATGGATGGTGGAGATCATCTTTTTTATTGTTTTTTAATTTTATTTTTCTGTTTTTTTAAAATATATTTTTTATTTAATTAATATTTTGACGGTTAAATGATAATTATATAGAGTTAATTGCAGGATAAAACGGTTATTTACTTCGGTTTTAATGGTCAAAGGGGTATAAAATACATTGACTAGATGAAACGTGTGCCAGTAGGGGGTCAGTTAACATAAGTTTGATTTTAGGGGGAAGAACGGCCAAACCATGTTCTCGTCTTAACAATAGGGTATGCCTCAGGGGAGAAAATAATAATATCCCTTTTAAATAACATATAATTTCAGCTGACTATAAAAAATTTAATGTGAAAAACCTAAAATTAGCCTCTAAAAACATTATGGATTTAAGTACAAAAATTTAACTTTTATAACAACGTTTTTAAGCAATTATCGAAATATCTCGAAATAAAACATTCTCCAAACCCTCCCCTTTCCTCTCCACTTTTCCCTCCTCTCTCTCTCTCTCTCTCTCTCATCTTTTGTTGGAGAAAGCATCGCTTGGACGTATGCCGCCGGGACAAATGCTACCTAAGCGCGGCATTTCTTTCCCGTTCTTGTGAAAATCCATTGATTTCTAGACAAAAGAGACATTTCATGTCTAATGTTTCAAGGGTAAATTGCATAAATTCCCTTATATTTAGGTGATAAAGCAAAATATACAAAGAATGTCCATAATTATAGTCAAACCCCTACTATGTTTAAACATAGGTGTATGTTTAAATTTAAATAAAATTTTCAATTTAAGTGTATTTTAAAATTTAATTGAATGTTACAAATTAAGTTTTTTTTTTTTTTTAAAACGGCACAATTTATTAAAAATAAGCCACTAAGGGCAAAGTAAGAAGCCAACACATACAACACAACACAACACACCAGGTGGACCACCACAATCTGAAAGCAAACAGAGTGGCACAAAATACTCTGTCAAGAACAGACTTTGAAGAACTAATACAACACAACACACCAGGCAGACCTTCACAATCTGAAAGCAAACATAGTGACACAAAAAAACTCTGTTAACGGCATCTGAAAACACAACACAAAAAGATAAAGGGTCATCAGACCACATACATAGGCATATAAGCCCCACGCCTAACAACCAAAACCTGTTACAGCATCACAAAACACAACATACAATCAAGAGCAAAATAAGACAATCAAACATCTCCCCACTCTAATCTTTCGACCCCACCACTAGATTCGGCTTTAGCTAAACTATCTGCAAATGCATTCGAATCCCTTGGCATGAACTTGATATCGAAATTATTCGAAGACTTAAGAAATTGACGAATATCATAAACTAAATTAACAAGTTGAAGATTTCCAAAATCTGAACCCTTTATCCAAGCCACCGCAGATTTCAAATCGCTAAAAATTGTGATGCATCGATGAACAAGAGAAACTTTATCAGAAATCAGTTGACATGCTCTATGTATGGCCATGACTTCTGCAGAAATAGCATCAAACACACCCACATAATAGGAAAATAAACATAAAATCCTACCACTAGAGTCACGGAGAACACCACCAATTCCTGCCTCTCCCAGGCTGCCCTTTGCGGAACCATCCACATTGAAACTCAACTCAAAATCAGACGGAGGAGACCAACTGGAAACCTTCTTAACCTTTGCAGCAGGAATGTCAACACATCTATCATTTACGTCTAAGATAAGAAACGTTAAATCAACATTGGAACCACATCCATGATTTTTAAACCATAAAGCCACCCGAAACTTAATAGTATCCAAAATAACACCCAAATCCATAACTTTTCCACAGAAAACCACCTCATTACGGCATTCCCAAATTGACCAAATTACTGCAAAAAATAAGGTGTTCCATGCTCTTCTTCTTGACATCAATGGACACAAATTGTTCCAGCAAACAGCCCACTCTCCAACAGAAGATGAAGTACATGAAGAAACACCCCACCAGCCTATACTAATTCTCCAAACCTCATTAAACCTTGTGCAATGGAGAAATAAGTGATCTATTGATTCAATCCCTCCACCACACAAAGGACAGTCAAAACTAACCAACTGCTGCACACCAAAACTAAGCAACACCTCTCTAACCAAGATCCTCCCCTTCAACAATTGCCAAGCAAAAACCTCCACCTTTGGAGGACAAAGCCCCTTCCACAGAAAATCACAAAACGGAACAGCCCTATTATTATTTTCCTCTAAACTCCTCCTAAATGAACTGACTGAAAATATACCATTAGAAACATAAGACCATGCCAAAGCATCTGAAATATCAACTCTTAACTTTATATTTTCTAGACACAACTTAAAACAATTCCATTGATCCAACTCCCAATCAAACACAGCTCTTCGAAGATTTACATCCCAGACCCACCTAGAATCCACCCAACTACCAAACTCGAAAACCATCTCATTCTTATTAGTTTCCAAAGCAAAAATTCTTGGGAAAGCATTCATAAGAGGAACCGAATCCCAACTTACGTCCTGCCAAAACTGAATCTTTTCCCCACTACCTATCACCACTTGAAAACCATTTTTAACTATGTTATAAGCTCTGTGATTTTCACTAAAAAACTTGTTGATGCTTTTAACAAAATGAGACCCAGACTTTACTTCACTCTCATTCCACATCAATGAATTGTATCTGAAGCCATACTTGGCACATAGAACTTTCTTCCACAAAGAAGAGTCCTCCCTCCCAGACCTCCATACCCATTTGGCCATCAAACTTAAACTCTTGTCTATCATCATTCCAATCCCCAAACCCCCAAACTTCTTATGCTTACAAATAGAATCCCAATCAACAGAATGGATTTTCTTATGATAAAGACCATCATTCCAGAAAAAGTTTCTTTGCAATTTCTCCAACTTCTTAGCCACCACCACGGGAATAGAAAAAAACCGACATGAAATATGATGGGATACTAGACAACACTGCCTTGATAAGTACCAATCGACCCCCTTTTGAAATAAATCCTCTCTTCCAAGGAGCCAAACGCTGTTCAACCTTGTTAATAATAGGATTCCAAAAAACTACTCTGCTCGGGTTACCACCTAAAGTAAGTCCCAAATAAGAGATCGGTAAAGATGACTCCAAACATCGAAAAGTTGCCGCCCAATTTACCTCACCATCTCCTTTCTTGCCAACCCTAACAAGGCAAGATTTGTGAAAGTTAATCCTTAAACCGGAAATTAATTCAAAACATCTCAATATCCTTTTAGCATTACGAAGATACTCCAAATTAGGTTCTAAAAATAATATTGTGTCGTCAGCAAATTGCAAATGAGAAATATGAATCTCTCCATTACCAAAAGCCGCCCCACTAACCATACCCAATTGCTTTGCTTTAATCAACATAGCACTCAAGACTTCCACCACAATATTAAACAAAAATGGGGATAAAGGATCACCTTGACGAAGCCCTTTCTCCATTGAAAATTGCTTGGTTGGGCACCCATTTATTAAAACTGACAAAGAAGGAGACGATATGCACCATTTTATCCAATTTTTCCATCTCAATCCAAAGCCCATTCTCTCCAAAGTTTCAAGCAGAAACTCATGGTTTATGCTATCGTATGCCTTTTCAAAATCTAATTTAACCAATAATCCTCCATTTCCATTTTTCTTCCAAGTATGGATAACCTCCTCAGCAATTACCACGCTATCAACAATCTGACGATTCTTCAGAAAAGCCATCTAAAAGGGACCTATCACCGACTTCAAAACTACCTTCAATCTATTAGCTAGCACCTTTGCTAAAACTTTGTATAAAGAACCCACTAAGCTTATTGGCCTATAATCCTGCAAGGATTCCGGACATTTAATCTTTGGAATTAAAGCAATAAAGGTGCAATTGAAATCTTTTATCACTGAACCATCCTGATAAAAGGCATGTAAGAAGTTCATGAAATCACCTCTGATCAGCTCCCAATTTGCCTTGATGAAATTAAGATTAAGACCATCCGGGCCAGGTGCTTTGTTACCGTCACACTCACACAAAGCTTTCCAAACTTCGTCAATAGAAAATTCCGCTTCTAAATTCATCATTTCTTGATCTGAAATTTGATTCACAAGCAGCCCATCCCAACTTGGTCTAAAACGATCCTTTTTCTTGAAATGATCTTCAAAAAATGAAAACACCCCCTCTCTAACTTGAGAAGGACCCTTACAAAACCTACCTGAAATAAATAAATCTCATAAACAATTCACCTTCCGCCTAACATTTGACAAGATGTGGAAAAACTTTGAGTTCCTATCGCCTTCCTTCAACCACTTCACCCTTGAAATTTGCCTCCATTTTTGTTCTTCCAAGCGAAGCTCTCTCCATAACTTAACCAAGCAAGAAGACCGTTCTTTTCTCAACCCAGCTGACCAACCATGAGACAACGCATTTCCTTCAATCCTAGCCAGTTCCTCCTCCAGACCTTTAATAATATTATCATCAGCTTTTCTAATCTTTGAGAATGCTTTCATGTGTCGTCTAACAGCCTTGATTTTAAGCTTCAAAATAGAACCAGCTGAAGATCCCATAATACTATTCTTCCAGCAATTCCTCACTCCTTCCATAAGCTCTTTGTCATCTAACCAACTATTCAAGAAACGAAATGGCTTTGGACCCCAATCAATTCCAAATTCCCCTAGAATTACAGGATTATGATCTGACAGGCTCCTACCAAGCCCCTTCTGAACAAGTTGAGGGAACCAAGATAGAAACAGAGGATCACACAAGAATCTGTCAAGTCTAGCCCATGATTCAACTTCCCTATTATTAGACCAGGTAAACGCCATACCTGGTCTAATAATAGGGAATGTTACAAATTAAGTTATTGTCCTAAAATTCAATGTTATGGTAAAATTTGTATAATTAATAATTTGAACATTTTTTTGATAAATGAAATGGGTCAATTTGGGTCGAGTATGTTCATTAGTCAACATATGTTACTAGTTAACGTAATGAGGACAATAAAGCCAATTTGTTTATAAAAATAAATATATTAATAAAAACATCCTAGAGTTGCCTTGTACATATGATAGAATTCTCATGTTCATTAAAACCCATTATCATCTATCACTCTTGGTTTGGCGCCATTTCTAGTCCACTTTATGGCACTTAAAAAACCCTACATTTCTACTTATAAAAGATTGATTACTTCTAGCATTCTTAATCTATAGCCATTACTCATTAGGAGGTAAATGCAAAGAAAGAAACTTTCAGTGAAGAAAAAGAAAGGAATTCTCAAACGTGTAAGGTATGCACGGCTTTTGTTTAAGGGGCTTAATAGTTATGATTTACTGTATTGGAAATTTTGTTAATCGAGGTTATAATATCAAGGATTAATGTTTTTATTTTAAAAGAATTTTTTTTGGGGGGATTTTATTATTTAGGGGTTAATGAATCAGGGTTCTAGTATGTTGGGATTAAGATATTTATTTAGCAAAAAAAAAAAACAATTTTTTTCTTTATGTTGTGGGTAAATTGCACTAAAGTACCCTGAATTTTTCTCTTTAAAGTCATATTCAACACAAAGATACCCGGGTGTTAAAGTCAAACTGTTAGCTTTAACGTTTGACCAACCAAATTTATGAAAAGTCAAATTTATCCTTACCACACCATCTAGAATATAATTATATATTATTTTTATTTATTAAAACAATTAAAGAAAAAAATTAAAGAAAAAAACAAAACAAAACAAAATTTTCATCCTTATCTCCAACACCATTAGCAAGACATTGTTACGTGTAATTCCAAAACAAATCAAAGATAGAGATTTTTTATTATTAGTTTGATAATTGTTGGATTAAATAAGATTAGATTGCAGTTTCTAAATCTAATTAGATGTCTTTTAGTATATCAATTTTGCTGTATAAATTAGGACTTGCTATAATGAAATAAGATAATAAGAGTTTATTTCATAAAAGTAAGTGTTAGTTTATTTTGATATTTTGGTTTTTCTGGACGTAAACAGGTACCTTTTCTTCTTTCTTCTTTGATCCAATTGTTTATGAAACAGTTGGTATCAGAACTTGAATATGGATCAAAGGCTAGAGCGTTTGAAGATTAATTTGGTAGCACTCTGAAAGAAGATGAGAGAAATGTTCTTGGCGTTGAATGCACACTTTGAACAACTCCTTGATTCTCATATTCGGGCTTATAAACAAAGAGATTTACAAGTTGATAGTTCTACAATCAAACATTAGATCAAATAATATTATATTCTATATAGTGTGAATGTTTCATATGATTAGTCACTTACGTCACGTGCTATGATATTATTGGATTAGATTTGGGTTTATGCGTTTGACACATGCAATGACGAATCAATCACTCGGCCCCTCATGATATGTCTAATTTCGAATGGAATCATCGGTCTTACATCATTGGATTAGTTTTCATGGACGATTATCCGTGAAAACTTTTGGCTGATACTGTACGTCGATGCAATACAGAGAATTGTTTTAAGGCCAATTGGGATCACATAAACTGATAATTTAGACTTGTTTGTACTTGACAATTGGCATGACGAAACAAAATGAAAAGAAAATTTGAATATTATTTATGAATTGATTTTGGAACCTCATTTTCACTTTCCTATCCAATTATTGAAGTCAAAATTTTCAGCTCACGGAACCCTTTTACTCACGAACTTTCAATACCATTTTAGATCTTATTTATAAAAAAATAAAAATATCTTCTAAATCATGACAAAACTATCACTGCATAATTTTCAAACTTTCAGAGCTGGTTTGGCATTACTCACAAGTCCAACTTGCCATTTTGTTGTTAACTACCGGAAACTACTTCCATAATCCCAAAAAAATGAAAAACCCAACTCTCTTTTCTTATTATACTTTAGAAAAATATATATCTATTTTAAATATATTTATCTATAAAGTGTCAATACTCACTCAATGATATTATTAATATATCCATTTTATAAGTATGTCCGCTATTAAAAATTTTCAAAAATAAACTTTACTATATACACTCGTAGCCAATAATAACATTATAAAAATATTTACTAAAACACCCGATTAATTTATTAATACTTTCAAACTTATGTTTGAAAAACATTTCAGAGACCTTCACTTTACTTTTTATTTAATTCAATCACTTGGGTTCACAAGACTCTAGGTCAAATTTGAT
Organism: Acer campestre; assembly: GCA_954870605.1. Classification (NCBI taxonomy): domain Eukaryota; kingdom Viridiplantae; phylum Streptophyta; class Magnoliopsida; order Sapindales; family Sapindaceae; genus Acer; species Acer campestre. The sequence goes on from OX940799.1 coordinate 36,699,985, forward strand.
TAGTTGGTGCATATATACGAAGCCACGAAGGTCATTTTTGAAGAAATTTTGAACAACAATAGAGAGAAAAGAAAATGGACGAGCAGCTTTTTGTTACTTGATTTGCTTCACTGATTACTTCCACAAAATCGATTTCAAAATCAAAAATAAAATAATAATAAATAAATAAAACTCTTATGGAACCGTTAAAGAAAGGGGTAATTACCCTAGTGGCTATCAACTCTTGCCACCACTATTAAAATGGCCACCAAATGGGGAATTGGTCTTAAACTGACCATTTTTGACAAACATTGTTACACTAGTGGTTATTCCATCTATTTCCATCCAATTCCATCCAATGAGTGGCATTTTTGTAAATATGAGGATGACATTAATTTATTTTAGATGGTTTTTGGAAATCAATTTTTTCTTTTGTTTTTTGAAACAAATAATTATATTTAGTGTGTATATACGTATATTATATCTCAAATATATATATATATATATCTATTTCTTTTTTTGAGAAGATTGAGGCTAAAAATTCTAAAAAATATATTTGAGATAAGTTAAAAAGAAATATATATATATATATTCTTTTTTGAGAAGATTAATGCTACCAAATCTAAAAATTCTGACACAACACAAGTTACTCAATTAATATAGACAAATTAAGTATTCTCTCTCTAGGGTTTTTTGGTTCCTTCTCTTAAACCTCTAAAACCCTAGGTGTGAGTAGTTTGGCCGATCTCTAGTGATCGTTGATTTCACTCTCGAGGAGTGCAATTTGGTCTCTTTCTCTTATCTTTTTCTTTTGCATGGGGAGAATAATGAGTGCCGATGAGGTAGCGAGATTGTGTAAGGCCTTGTCGTTGAAAGATAGTGAAGGTCCTTTGATGCCTCTTCAGGCTGAGATGACTAAGAACGGAGTGGATAGGATGGGTTTTAGATTAGTGTGGAAAATCCTTTCTAATAGGCTTGTCAACCGTGAGGCTTTCATGAATGTGATACCTCGTATTTGGAAGAGCATGGAGGAGTTTGAAATAGAAGTCATCACAGGGAACATGTTTTCCTTCACTTTTGGTAATGCGAATGATCAGTGGCTTGTTTTACAGGGAGGGCCATGGAGTTTTGATAAAGCTCTTTTGGTACTAGAAAAACCGACGGGGAAGGGTGATATTAAAAGTATGTGTTTTAACAAAGCTGCTTTTTGGATACAGATACATAACGTTCCATTGGTTTGTATGACAACAGAAATAGGAAGATTCCTTGGTAGCATGATAGGCGACGTGAAGGAGGTAGATTCCGGAAAGTCTGGGGATTGTGTAGGGAAGTACATTAGGGTTCGTGTGGTGGTGCAGGTGGACAAACCTTTGCGACTTATTTTACGGGTGGATGTGTTGAGGGATGGGTCAAAAACGGTCATGCTTTTGAAGTACGAAAGATTGCCTGATCATTGTTTTAGGTGTGGACATTTAGGTCATATAGTCAGAGATTGTTTGGAACCTAAGGTAGGTGAGGGTCCGGAAGATTTTGATCAATTGTATGGTCCGTGGCTTCGTGCTGCAAGCCCCAAGAAGGTTTCTAGTTTCCGTCAGAAAAGGGAAGGGTATAGACAGGAGGAACGGACTGATACACATGGCATTCTGGGAGTTCCTCCAGGTGCTGTGTCTAGGCGAGTTTCGAAGGTGGTGGCCACTGATGGCTTTGCAAAACAGGGTTTGCATGGTGGAGTGCTGGACCCAGGGTTGGGTGATATTGTTGTGACTAAAGGTTCGGCTGCTGATCAGGTTTGTAGAAATATTTTGGGGTCGCTGCAGGAGAACAAGACCACCTCTTCTTTACGTGGAAGTCAGACCTGTTCTACACCTCAGGTTGTTTCAATAGAAGCTGTTGATGTGGTGGAAACGTTAGAGGCAGGGGTTGGGTCGGAACGTCGTTCGGTTGATAGTGGATTAAAATAGGGTCTAGGTCAGCATGTTGGGTCTGGTCAGGTTGAGGATAAGAATGATGGAGTTGTCTTTGAGATGGAGGTTGATAGGAGGCTTGAGGGAGCTTCAGAAGGAGGTATTAGAGAGGAGGCGGTGGCTACAAATCAGACTGGGCCGAAAACCGGGAGGTGGAAACGGTGGACAAGGGATGGAGGTCGAAAGGTGGCTGATAGGGAGGGCGACCCAGTTCTGGGTAAAAGAGGTTTGGATGTTTCAGTTTTGGATTTGGATAACAAAAGGAGAGTGGTTTCAACGGAGGGATTCCAATCTTCTGACAATGATGATTTATCGACGGGTTGGTCTCTACAGGCTTGCCGTTCGCAATGAAAACCCTGGTGTGGAATGTTCGAGGACTGGGTAGTTCTCGGGCATTCCAGATCCTGCTTAGGTTTAAGCAGGTGTATAAACCGAGCATGATCTTCCTAATGGAAACAAAGGTTGATAATGTTCGGATCGAGATGTTGAGGATAAAGTTAGGTTTTTCTGGAAAGCTCGTAGTGAATAGTGAAAGCAGAAAAGAGGGACTGTGTTTGTTGTGGGATGACATCATTAATATTAACCTGTTATCTTATTCCAGATTCTATATTGATGTACAAATTTTGATTTATCGGGGCAGTCCATGGTGGTTTACGGGGTTCTATGGTCATCCTGAGTCATCTCAGAGGCAACATGCTTGGACTCTTCTGAGACGGCTTCATGGTATGTCTACTCTTCCTTGGTTATGTGCAGGTGATTTAATGAGATTCTTGAGGATTCAGAAAAGCAGGGGGGGCTTTTGTGGCCGCGTCATTTAATAGAGAATTTCCTTTCAGCTTTGGATGATTGTGGGTTACAGGACCTTGGCTTTTTGGGACCAAGTTTCACGTGGTCTAATAGAAGAGAAGGGTCTGATATGGTTCAGGAGAGGTTGAATCGCTGTGTTTGTGATTTTCAGTGGTCCAATATGTTTTCGGGGGTTACGGTGGAGCACTTGGAATTTTGGAGGTCGGATCATCGACCGATTCTAATAGATAATTCGGTTATGGTGGGTGGAAATATTCTGCTGCAGCGTGGAAAGAGATTCCACTTTGAAGAATGTTGGATGGGGCAAGAAACTTGTTCGGCAATAATTAATAGGGTGTGGGGTGTGGAAGGCAGACCTTTAAATATGGATGAGCTGGCTGTTAGAATTGATGTTTGTGCGAGCCAACTGCAGCAGTTTTATAAGGAGAATAGAGCTCGATCGAAGACCGAAATTGCAAGGCTACAGCGGGAGCTTCGTGAGGCCTCTGTAGTGGTTCAACCGGGTTCATGGCAGATTATTAGTGGTATAGAGAGAGAGCTTAATGTTCTTCTTGGAAAAGAGGAGGAGTATTGGCGACAACGATCCCGTGTGAATTGGTTGCAAGGGGGTGATAAGAATACAAAATATTTTCATGCCCAGGCTTCTTCTAGACAGACAAGGAATATGATCAAAGGCTTGTATGATGATGAGGGTAATTGGAGAGAGTCCAAGGACGATATTACTGCTGTGATTGATAATTACTTTACTAGTATGTTTAACACTAATAACCCGTCCTTTGCCAATTTAGAGAAGGTTTTGGATTGTGTGGATCCTTGTTTACCACCTGAGAAGGGAGTTTTTCTGGATGGTAAATTTACTTCTGCAGAAATTTAAAAAGCAGTGTTTGAGTTGGCTCCATCTAAGGCTCCGGGCATTGATGGTCTTCCTGCTATCTTTTATCAGAAGTTTTGGCCTTCAGCGGGGGATAAGGTGGTTGCGGCCTGTTTAGGTGTTCTTAATGAAGGGGCTTCGTTGAATGTGATTAATGAGACCCTCATTGTTTTGATTCCGAAGGTGAAGAGAGCGGTGCGAATGTCTGACTTTCGTCCCATTAGCCTTTGCAACGTTATATATAAGATCGTGGCTAAATCCCTTGCTAATCTGCTTCGTCTAGTCATCGGGGATGTGATTTCGGATACTCAAAGTGCTTTCATTCCGGGGAGGCTTATTTCGGACAATGCTATCTTGGGGTTTGAATGTATGCATGCGCTAAAGAGACAGAAAAAAGGGAGGAAAGGGGCCATGGCTATTAAGCTTGATATGTCGAAGGCCTATGATCGCGTTGAGTGGATTTTTATCTCTCGCATGTTTAAGAAGTTGGAGTTCTCGGATGCGTGGATTGGTAAAGTTATGCACTGTGTTACGTCTGTTATGTTCTCCTTTCTGTTTAATGGAGAGGTTTGTGGGTCCATTAAGCCTTCTAGGGGCCTTCGCCAGGGAGATCTTTTGTCTCCCTATTTATTCCTTATTTGTGCGGAAGGGTTATCTCGATTACTGGCAGGTTTCCGGTGTAGTAGGGGGGGTCCGAAAATTACCCATTTGTTTTTTGCTGATGACAGTATGCTTTTCTCTAAAGCTTCGGATAAGGATTGTAGGGTGATTAGAGAGGTTCTGGATTGTTACACGAAGGCTTCAGGCCAGGTGGTTAATTTCCAGAAGTCTGCTCTGTGTGTTAGTAAACGGGTGAGTAATCTGCATGCCAAACGTCTTGCTAGTATTCTTGGTGTTAATTTGGTGGGCTGCCACGAGCGCTACCTTGGTTTGCCTAGTTTTGCGGGTAAGAATAAACAGGAGCTTTTTAAAAGTATTCGAGACTGTGTCCGGAGAGAGATTACGGGGGTGGCGAAGTAAGTTTTTCTCTGCTGGAGGGAAAGATGTTCTGCTGAAAGCAGTTATACAGGCCATTCCCACTTACGCTATGTCTTTGTTTAGATTGCCCATTTGCCTAATTTCGGATCTCCATAGGCTAAGTGCCTAGTTTTTGTGGGGTTCGGATGATGATAAGCAGAGAATCCACTGGGGCAGCTGGTCCCGTTTATGCATGAGTAAGGATTGTGGTGGTTTAGGTTTTAGGGATTTGGTGGTGTTCAATCAAGCTCTGTTGGCTAAGCAAATTTGGAGACTTCATCATTTTCCGGATACACTTGTTGCTAGAGTTTTAAAGCACTGTTACTATGCGGATTGTTCTGTGATGAATGCTAAGTATGGGTTGTCGGGTTCTTATGTCTGGAGGAGTTTTATTTGGGGTAAGAAATTGTTAGAGAAAGGGGTTAGATGGCGAATCAGATCGGGGGATTCTGTCCGAATTTACCATGATCGTTGGCTTCCTCGTCCTTCGACTTTTAAGGTTTTTTCTCCTATTGTGTTGCATCCGGAGGCCTTGGTAAGTGAGCTTAAATCTAATTCTGGTGGGTGGAATGTGGAGCTTATTCGAAATTCTTTTTTGGAGGATGATGCGGACCTTATACTTAGCTTGCCTTGCTCGGATTTGAGGCGTAATGATTCGTTGATATGGCATTTTGACAGGCTGGGGGCTTTTACGGTTAAGAGCGCTTATCATCTTGGTTGTTTGGATTTGTCTGCTTGCTCCGGTTCGGGGTCAGGTTTAGGGTCTTCGGAGTCTTGGTGGAAATACCTTTGGCGTTTGAAAGTGCCCCATAAGGTTAAGGTTTTTATTTGGAGAGCCTGCAAAGATTGGTTGTCTGTGAAGGTTAACTTGGTTAAGCGTAAGATGGATGTTGAGGATTGGTGTCCTTTTTGCCGCAGTGAGTCTGAAACCGTTTTCCATGCTCTGTGATCCTGTCCCGCTCTGAAGGCTGTTCGTAATTGTTTGAGGAAGTTTTCTTCAGCTGCTGTCTCTCGTAATATGCATCTGTTGGATTTCCTTGTTTCTTGTAAGAGTCTTGGTTCGGTGGCTAATTTGGAGGTTCTTTGTGTGGTTTTGTGGAGGATTTGGTTCAGGCGTAATATGGTGGTGCATGATTCTGGTAACATTCTTGCTGCTGATATTGTGGGTTGGACAGAAGTTTTTTTGGAAGATTTCAGACAGAGTGCTTCTCCTGCTGGGATTGTTGTGCCCGAGCATGTTCCAGCTATGGTTTCGTGGAGACCCCCTGATGATGGTTTGTTTAAGCTTAACATAGATGCTGCTCTTGATATGGCGCGTAAGAGGTCGGGGTTTGGGGCTATCATTCGGGATTCAAAGGGTCAGGTTTTGGCTTATTGTGCTCAAAGTGCACCGGGTATTCTCTCTCCTCTTATTGCGGAGGCGATGGCTGTCCTGCTGGGTGTTCGGTTTGCTTTCCAAGCAGGGATTTGGCCTTGTGTTATTGAAACGGATTCTCAGGTGGTGGCTTCTTTGCTGTCTTCTTCTTCAGTGCCTTTTTCGGAAGTGGGTTTGATCATTGAGGATATTTTATCTTTGTTTCGTAGTGTTGGTTTTTGCAGTGTTATTTTTAGTCCTAGAAAAGCTAATATGGCGGCTCATGGTCTAGCCAAGCTTAGTTGTCTCTTGTTAGTGATGTTTTTTGGATGGAGGATGTTCCACCTAGTGTGGCTCCGATTGTGTTGGGCGATATGCCTACACTGCTGTAATCCGCCTTTTGTTCTTCTATGAAATTTCTCTTCTTCAAAAAAAATCTAAAATTTCTAAAAAGCATATTTTAGATAAGTTGAAAAGAAATATATAGATATATATATATATATATATTATTTTTTGAGAATATTAAGTCTACAAAATCTAAAATTATAAAAAAGCATATTCGAGATAAGTTGAAAATATATATATATATATATGTTTGAGATATACTATATGTATATACACACACTAAATATAATTATTTGTTTCAAAAAAAAAAAAAAAAAATTGATTTCCAAAAAATATATAAAATAAATTAATGTCATCCTCATATTTACAAAAATGCCACTTATTGGATGAAATTGGATGGAATTGGATGGAATGGTCACTGGTGTAACAATGTTTGCCAAAAATGGCCAGTTTAAGACCAATTCCCCATTTGGTGGCCTTTTTGATAGTGGTGGCAAGAGTTGATGACCACTAGGGCAATTACCCCTTAAAGAAAAGCAAATTAAACCTCATTATGCTTCTCTCTGTGTATCTTTTTTTTTTTCCAAAAAACAAATATAATATATATATATATAATATACGGTTCTGTTCACATCAATGCGTACTGATGTAAGTCCTAATGCATATTGACTATTGATTATGGAGAAGTTTTGACAAGTGCATACATTTTTGAATCAAAGTATGTAAATCTAATGGTCCACATCCAACGCACTGATGAAGTTATATCAGTGCGCATTGACTTGAACATTTATATATATATATATATCTCCTCAATGTGAATTGATTTTATTCATATCACATATCAGTTCAACAACTATCAACTATTATATTCGCATTCTTTAGCTAAGTCAAAGTCTTCTTAAATTTAATCATTTTTTTTTTTTTTACAATATCTATTAATTCAGGACCAGGTATTTTTTTTAAAGCTTTCGTCATCAATAGGATTCGAGCAGCTGACCTAGGAGTCATTTGCCCAAGCCCCAAGCTCGTCCATCTACCAACTGAGCTACGCCCCTATTGGCTTATTAAACTTAATGACTCACAAGTTTTGTCCTAATTTTAAGAGTTCAGTTCGGTCCAAAGGAGAGAAAAACTATATATATATATATATAATCACTTGCCACAAAATTATTAATAATTTTACTCATAATTAGAGTTAATAACACTTGGGCATGTTGCCAATGTGGTCGGACTCCCCTGGGAGCCTCCACCACCACGGTTCAACGCCCAATGTGTACGTGTATATATTTAGATTATTTCCTTGGCCATTAATCCCAAGGGTAGGTGTTGTCCTACCAATTGTGGGTGCTCTCCCCATTTGTGGGAGCTGTAGTCCGTGCAATCTTACCAGGTCCCTGCAGTTGTTGTATATTCAAAATAATAATAATAATAATAATTAGAGTTAATAGACCTTCACTAACGGTGACAAGTGATTATATATATATATATAATTAGAGTTAATAGTCCAAGCCGGTTAGGCTTGACTTTAGACAAAAGTTGTTTCAACTTTTGCTGCCTCACCAAGCAAATGAAAATTCTCAGAATTCAGAATTTTCAAACTCATTCCAACATCATCCAAGAAAGTAGAAACTCAAAACCTTTTTCATTTTAAATTTTCTTGTCAACCACAAACAAATCAACTCAAACAAAAATCTTTTCTGTCTTGGCCTTAAATTTTCCAGCTGCCATGGGACCAATGACAATTGCCAACAAATTTATGACTGATTTCTATGTAAGAGAAAAATTATATGATAATATCAGCTTTTTATTCCAAGTAAAAAATAATAATTAGTAAATATTGGGAAAAACTCAAAAACTTTTTTTAATTTTAAGAAAATTGTTGTCTATTGTTGGGCTTCTCGGAGCAACAATGAAAAAAAAAAAAAAAAAAATTGTCTCAATTACCCTCTATAGAATTTTAGATATTCCACCATATACCTCTTTAATTAAAAAAATTTGTCAAAAATTATCTATATCAAAAGCTCTTTTAAAAATATATTGTCAAAACAATCCATTAAATTAAAAGTGTTTTTTAATTTAATACAAAACGCAGTATCCGGTTGAGGAAAATATTCCTACTTTGGTTCCGCAATTTTCAGAGGAGATTCAAATTCCTCCAGTTGTTACAACAATTTTGGAAGAAGAATCTGGAGATCACTTTGTCAATGATAGGTATATTGTTGTGTCTATTGTTTGAGCTTCTCGGAGCATCAACGAAAAAAAAAAATTATCTCATCTACCCTCTATAGAATTTTAGATATTCCACCATGTACCTCTTTCATTACAAAAACTTTGTCAAAAATTATCTATATCAAAAGCTCTTTTAAAAATATATTGTCAAAACAATCCATTAAATTAAAAGCGTTTTTTTAATTGAATACAAAATGTAGTATCCGGTTGAGGAAAATATTCCTACTTTGGTTCCGCCATTGTCAAAGGAGATTCAAATTCCTCCAGTTGTTACAACAGTTTTGGAAGAAGAATCCATAGATCACTTTGTAAATGATAGGGATTTTACCAATTCAGTCTCTGCTCATTTGGGAAGCAGTAATTCTAGGAATCCAGGTAATAACTTCTCAAGGAAGGATGACAAGTATGCGGAAGCTCAGGATCTAGTTAATCTCGACAATAATTGGATTCCCGTGGTGAGAAAATCGAATAGAAGAGTGTGAAACAATTTATAGGTGTGCACAATATTAATCTAGGAGAGGGGGGGGGGGGGGGGGGGTTGAATAGATTTGATCCAATTTTACCCAATTTTCGTTAATAGTTAATTTTCTGAAAATGCCCCTATCTAGTCAATATAAAATATCAAGTGTAATAAGTGCGGAATTATAAATGATACAAGATATTTACGTGGAAACCCTCACAGAAAAAACCATGGGCTAGTAAGTGCGCCACACTCGAACCTCGAATCCACTAATGGTAAGATGAATACAACATAATCCTGGTATAACTTACCACCACTACCTAATCCCGGTATAAGTGGACCTAGTCCAATTGCTTATGATTTACGCAACCTAATCCCAAAAGCTACACAAGTCTTACTTCTCAATGAAGAGATAAAATGCCTATGTGAATATATGAAATGTTCAAAATGCAATTAGAGCTAGGGAACCCTATATGCTTATCTAGGATGACAATATTACAATTAAAATAATCCTAGATATCAATAGCTAAATGACATGTCAAAAAACTTAGCTAAGCATAGATTATGAAAACCTAGATAGCTATCACAATACAACTCTCAAACAATTAATACACTAATCTCAATCCTGTATCTATAATATATTCTAATGACATACAAGTAATAAATGAGATTGCTTGTTAAGAAAGATACAAAATATGTGAGATATTAGTGAAAAGCTTACCAAGCAAAGTGTGTTGAAAAACATATGCAAAGATGACACCTAGATGATCAAGGATAATGCTAGATGTTGATTGATGCTCATGGAAAAGTGTTTGAGTAAACAAAGGAGAGTTCTTTAGTGAATTTTTCTCTTGGAAAAATATGCTAAGTAAAATATCTGATTTTGAACTCCTTCAACTAACCTAAAGGCAAAGAGACATATATATAGGGTGCCAAAATGAAGTGACATCGTTTTGAAAAGTGGCACAACTTTTTCCTTAGGCGCTGTACATAGAGCGACTTGTACAGCGCCTACCTGGGAAAAATGAAGAACATTCTTCATCGGCGCTGTATGTAGAGCGCTTCTGAACAGCGACTCAACAACGCCATAACTCTATTCTTCTCGGGAAACAGAGTGTCGCTGTACGTACAACGCTTTGTACAGTGACCAAATTTAATCTATCAGGTATGTATAGTGCCTATCCCAAACCTCACCAAGTCTCAGATGGGCGTTGTTCGAACAACACTTGGTACAGCGCTTTGAACAGCACCTTTCATAATGAATGCATCCTAAATGTCTAAATGTGACAAGGCAATTAACAACACAAGATGCAATCATTTGAGCAAGCATGAAGAGATAATTTAAGAACATGAATGCACCTATGGGACATATATAACATACAAGATAAACATATATGCATGAGTTGTGTGTGTGTGCAACTATATCTCTTCATTTGCAAGCAAGCACTAGAAATTTACCTTTGGTGCTTCTTCTTTTGAGGTCTTGAGAGCCTAAGCTACCGTTACATCAAAACCCCAATATGTGATTTGTCCACGAAATACGCTAATCAATAAATGAGAACTTACAGAGTGAAACAAACTTTCAAGTCTTTAGCTAATTTCAAGTCTCAATTGAGTAAGGAAAGTTCTAAATGCCTCCTTGTTGCTGAAACTAAGATTCGCCATGATTCTACGACTCCATCGGCCAATGCAGAATTACATCATGTTGCCGATGCAAAATTACATTGTGTTGTTATTTCTAATTGGGCCGCATCGTTTGAGGCATAAGGGAATGACTAATTTTATGCCTTTTTAGGTTCTTGTTTCCTTGCCAAATGTTGAGGTCTATGTACCTTTTTAGATAATTGTTTTAGGGCATACACACCACCTTGCTTTCGCTTTTCTTTTTCCTTTTTATTTTATTTTAATAAAAGAACTTGATCTAAAAAAATATACATTTTTTTTTGTCAAAAATTTTACTTTTTTTTGTTAACAATATCTATTAATTCGGGACCAGATATCTTTTTGAAAGCTTTCGCCATTGATAGGATTCGAGTCGTTGACCTAGGAGTCATTTGCCCAAGTCCAAGCTCATTCATCTATCAGCTGAGCTCGACCATCTACCATTTAGGAGTCAAATGTTTTACTTAATAAAAGATCTACTAGTAGAAGATATACTTCAAAGGGTTTAGCTATAATAAAGGAACTTAGGGATATTAACAATACAGGGTGGTTACAAGAAATATATTTTTTTTTTAATTCCTCATTTATTTTAGCCGTTGGATTGAAAACTAAAGGATATTAAACCACCCTTTATTGTTAATGTTACTGTATATGAGTTAGTGCTGGTAAAACGGGCCAGGCCATAGCTGGCCGCCAGGCCTGGCCTGTTTTGGTCACGGGCCCGGCCCGACTAGGCCCAAGCCTGTTAAGCCAGCGTGCTGTGCTGGGCCCAGGTGGTGTGGCTTGCAGGCTAGGCTTGACGTGGTTCTGGTTCGAACTAAAGGAAACGGAACCGGAACAGAAACCAGAACCAAAACCGAAACCGAAACTTGTCTACACCGGTTCCGGTTCTAATATTTTCAGAACCGACCAGTTCGAACCGGATTCCGGTTCCGATTTTTATAAAAATAAAAAAAAAAATGTTAGAAAGGACATTGTAAAGTATTGAGCCATGACCCATAACCTTTGTCCAAGTAATTATGTTTTCCATTCCCTTCTCCTCCTTTTTATATAGGTTAGGCATCTCATTCACTTATTTGGTTTTCCAATGTGGGATGTGGGATAAGGGATAAAAAGTCATATTATGCATTTTTAACAAATATTTATCAAAATTTTTTCCTTTAATTTAAAACTATTTGTTAAAAAAATGCATAATATTTCAAGGGTTCATTGACTTCATTCAACTCTTGTGTACTTCTACAAAATGTTAAGAGAGCAAAGGTCAAATTATCAAAAGCATGCTAGTTAGTGAATATTGATTCAAAGACTGGACACAGATTTATCAATGTAGGCAATGACTTAAGAGAGTACACTTCAAAGCTAGAAGTGAGTGCGGTGTAATATAATTGTAAGAATCCATTAACAACCATAAATTAATAATCCTCTAAAATGTCTAAGCACGGCGATAACATAACCATCAAGACAGAATAATAACAAATACACAATATAATATATAATAGAGCAACCAAAACTTAATCATTTAGATGTCACTTCACCATATTATGCATGTCGTAATAACACTGATTCAAATGTTTGCTCTCCAGATCAAATATTTGTTTTAATTTTTAAGGAAAAACAATTGATAAATATTTGTTAAAAATGCATAATATGACTTCTTATCCTTTATCCCACATCCCACATTGGAAAAATAGAGAAGTGAATGAGATGTCTAACCTATATAAAAATGAGGAGAAGGGAATGGAAAACATAATTACTTAGACAAGGGTTATGGGACATGGCTCAATACTCTACAATGTCCTTTTTAACATTTATTTTTTTTATAAATAAAATGTAATATTTTGTAATGTTAAAAAAAATAATACCGGTTCTGAACCGACGGTTTTGAAACCGAAACCGAAACCGAAACCGACCTCGGCCTATGCAGGTTCCGGTTTCAGTTTCGGTTCCACCCAAACCCGGAACCGGAACCGGAACCAGAACCAAAACTGGAACCAAACCGGAACCAAACCGGAACGGCGCCAGGCCTAGTGCAAGCCAGCCCGACACGGCCCGCCAGGCCTGTGGGACTAAATGTTTTTTGAAAAAATGAATTCAAAAGCCCGTTAAGGCCAAAATTCAAAATTTCAATTTTTTTTAAAACAATTAAAAGCCCATTAAGGCCTTAACAGACTGGCCTGGCACTCCCTGGCATAGGCCATGTGCCCAGGCCGGGCCCACCTTCCCCCCAAACAGGCTAGCCCGACATGGCCAGTCTCCTTAACAGGCCGTACCTGGCACGGCCCATTAGGCCAACGGGCCTGAGCCTAATGGGCTGGGCCAGCCTATTTTGATACCACTAATATGAGTCAAAACCTACTTCAAAAGCTCTACTTGAAAAGTGGTCCCAGATACACTCTTAGAGCATTTCCATTGAGGCTTTCTAAACCCCATCCTTAGCTAAAATAGCTAGTGGGGATGGTTTTAGAGCACTCCAAGAGGCTCTCTAAATGGCTCCCTATTTTAGAGAACCACCAAGAGGCTCTTCAAAAGTAGGGAGTCATTTCAAGCTCCCTATCTTCTCTTTCTTATTTTTTTAATATTTTAAATTGATTGATCTTCTCTCTCTTATTTTTACAATTTAAAATAAAACAAATTTATTTATTTATTAAATTCCAAAAATATTAAAATATTAAAATATTAATAACTAGCTATGGTAGAGAGGATGGTTGGAGACTTGGAGTGAGTTGCTAGATAAAATAGTTTTTTAGCTAAAATAGCTAAAATTTAGAGAGCATGGCTGAAGATGCTCTTAGTAATAAATTTCTTACACTCACATCAGGACTTGGCTACTATACCTTTATATGTATGATAGCTATCAATTTTGGGAACAGTTCATGGTTAATTTTGAAAACAACTTTAATATTTGAAAACTACTCTAACGTTGAACTTAATGATAAAGTTGTTCCCAAAGAGAAGGTGGTATCATACAAACATTTTTGTTTTTTTTATGAGTACGTAGCCAGTCACCTCACGTCTATAACATTATCGATTGGAATCATACTCATGATTCCCTCAAAATATGTAAACCATTCTAAATAATATTCTATAACAGTAACAAGTCATAATCACAACGAATTGTAAAATTCTACGAACCAAACAAAACCTTGACCAAGTTTAAATCAACATATATTCAAGTTCATCTATATAAAGACCATGATATAGAGAATACAAAATGTAGAAAACCAATTAACAACCACCATGACTACATTTAAGTTTTTCAAGGTGGCATTAATAGTTGTGCTAGTCTCCATTTCTTTGATTCCTCCTCATGTTAATGCAGAAGTAACATGCGAGCAAATAACTATGTGGCTGACTCCATGCATTGGCTACAGTGTCCTGGGCGGCGTTGTTCCGGCAGCTTGCTGCGAAGGCCTTAAAACGACCATCGCGGCAAAGAAAACCAAGAAAGATCGCCAGTTGGGGTGCAATTGTGTCAAAGACTCAGCTGCGAAGATCCCTGGATTGAACTACGATCGTGTCAATGAGATTCCTGGTATTTGCGGGACTACTATTCCTTATAAGATCACTCCCGATCTTGACTGCTCCAAGTAAGTCTTGCATAAGATATCTATTTAATTATTTCATGTGGTTTTACCGTTAAGGGAGTTAATATCAATAATATTTCTCAAATATATTTCTGGTGGTATTATATAAAAAAAATATAATAGGTGATATATATTTTCGATATTTCCATCATCATTTTTTTATAAAAGGGACCTCTGATATATCCACCCATAAATCCTTGGTTACCACATCATATAATATTGTTTTAGGATATTTTTGTGATTTGTAGCATCACTCTTTTGAAATTAAATAAAATACAACTTTTGAAACAAAAACTTGTATCGTTAAATTTTATCTAATTTCTCCAAAGTTTAGAAATTATTGTCGGATCATGTCTTTAATCTATGCTCATTTTTCAAGTTGATCAAAGGAAATAATTTTTGTACATTGATATATGGCAGGGTCAACTAAGTCCACACAGAATGAGCTGCTCAGCAGGTGGAAGCGCACTCAAAAAGCTTCCTTAGGCTATTACCATCTTTCCTTTTTTTTTCTTTTTTGCTTTAAAATAGTAAAATAAAGCCAATGTTAATTGTTGGCACTGTTTATTGGTTTGATCTTATGTAACTTCTTACACAAGAAATACAATTACTATGTCTTATCTTATGTTCACTTTTGTACTTTTCAATTTGACTACCGAGAGGATTAAGGGTCTGTCGGGATCTACCGAGATTAAACAATACTTGAACTACCTAGATATTTACTCCCATAAACAGAAAATATCTACCCCATAAACACCGGAACGAAAATATCCCTTCAAATCATGTAGATGAATGAGATGTGTGTGTGTGCAATCTAAATCTCTTCAATTGAGAGTCAAAGTCAAGTAAATTACCTACCTTGAAGCTCTTGATGCCCACAATGAGGTTCTTAAGCATTTGATGATGATTTCTTCAATCCTAAGCTACCCTTATATATATGAACCCCATTGTGATTTTGTCAACGAAATAAGCCAATTAAAAATGAAGCACTTGCAATCTCCCTCTTTGGCTATTTCGTGACAAAATCAACACTCACATAGCATTCTCACAAAAACAAAAAATTTATTGGTCAACAAAATTTTCGACATTACAAATATAGCCCTATACTAAGTCTTGAGCATCTTCAAGTCAATCCAAGGCTTGTAGAAAATTCCAACCTACACACAATCAACAAGGAAGATACCTTTCAAGATTAAATGTGTGAGATGTGCTTGTAACAAGAGTAATTGCCAAAAAAATAGATACAATCAAATAATGTAATCATGCAGTGCAATGCAACTCTCCCTAAATGCATCAACTCCCACATGGGTTACTCTCTCTCTCTCTCTCTCTCTCTCTCTCTCTCTCAACTCCCCCTAAATGCATTGCCAAGAAAAACACAAAATCTCCCTAAACTTACTCCCCCTTTTGTCATGAGATAGGCAAAGAGAGTCTCCCCTAATAGGTAAGCATTAGCAAGGAGAGCTTGTAGCACAAACACATATGCATAATCATACAAGCAATTTTATGCAACTCAATTAAGTAAGAGAGATTCAAGGAGTTTTATTTTAAGAAAAATGTGTGACAAGGATGCTTTGTATGCAAGACATGTTGCATTCAAGTTCAAAAACAATGGTATTTGGCAAAGCAAACAACAAAGGTTTTCCTCAAGGAATTTAAACCAATTTCACCCTTTGTCATGGAAAAAGCAAGGATATAGAGTTTAAGCATTTCAAATTTTAAAGAGCAAATATGTCAAACTTTATATGCAAAATAAGACATGAGTGACTTTGCACCCTACTTGATTTTTTCGGGTGAGATACCCGTATAATAGTAGCCTTGTTCTACAAATAAAGAAAGAGAAACTTTGGATTTTAAGATCCTTATTAATGCAAGTCTCAATATTTGCTTTTGCACACAAATTTTCATTCAAGATAAAGCAATCAAGCATATCATACTTTTCACATTAAGCATGTCAACAAAAAGAATCATCATGTCATGAGAATCAATTAAAGGTCATTCAAAAAGTAATTCTAAAGTACATCTCCTATTCCAAAAATACATGTTTGAGCACAAATATGACATGGATTGCAAGCAAGACAATGTAGCACACTTATTTGAGAAAATACATATAAGTATGTACAACCAATCATATCAAGCAATTAACTAAGAGGTATAAAATATATCAATGTAGCACAATACATGATCATGCAACTTTACTATCTTTGTTTGAGCTCCCCATATGGGGTCAAAACATACCACTTCAACCCAAGTGACAAATCCTAATAGACTTGCTAAGATTCCCAAATCTAAGAGTGTCTAAGGGCTTTGTAAACAAATCTACTAGTTGGTCATTTGTTCCCACATATTCCAATGCAGTGGTTTTGTTCTCAACTGGCTCTCTTATAAAGTGGTGTATAATGTCAATGTGCTTTGTCCTAGAATATTGGAGGGGATTTTTAGAAATGTTAATGGCATTCATGTTATCACAAAATAAAATAAGAGTACCTTGATCCAAGCTATAATCGGCTAGCATTTGTTTCATTCACATCAATTAAGTGCAAACACTACTAGTGGCAATGTATTCCGCCTCGGCCGTGGATAGGGAAATAGAGTTTTATTTCTTGCAAAACCAAGAAACCAAATTGTTCCCAAGGAAAAAGCAACCACCAGATGTGCTTTTCCTATCATCACAATTTCCCGCCCAATCAGCATTACTATAACCAACAAGAGTTGGATTAGTGTCAAATGAGTACTAAATCCTATGGTTTGAGGTACCATTCACAAACTGAATGATCATCTTTACCGCAACAAGGTGAGATTTCTTGGGATTAGCTTGGTACCTAGCACACACACCAACACTAAATGCTATATCGAGTCTACTTGCGGTCAAGTAAAGCAAGCTTCCTATCATGCCACGATATAGACTTTGCTTCACATCGTTTCCACTAGCGTCTTTGCTTAGTTTCAAGGTGGTGCTCATGGGTGTGTCACAATGTTTGGCATTCTTAAGACCAAACTTCTTCACTAGGCTCTTGGCATATTTAGCTTGGGATATGAAGATCACATCATGCATTTGCTTAATTTGCAAGCCTATGAAGTAATTTAGTTCACCAACCATGCTCATTTCAAACTCATGAGACATGACATCAACAAATTGTTAAACTTTCAAGTTGTTGGTGGAACCAAATACAATGTCATCAACATAAATTCAAGCTATGAATAGCTCATCTTTAGTGCACTTGATGAACAAGGTCTTGTCAACACTACATATAGAGTAACCATTGTCAACAAGATAGAAAGTGATGCACTCATACCAAGCCCTTGGTGCTTGTTTCAACCCATATAAAGCCTTCTTGAGGTGATAGACATGAGAGGGATGGTGTGGATCCACAAACCCCTAGGGTTGTTTAACAAACACTTACTCATGCAAGAAGCCATTGAGGAAGGCACTCTTGACATCCATTTAGTGTAATTTGAACTTTTACACACAAGAAATGGACAAGTCAAGCCTAATGGACTCTAAACGGGCAACGGGAGCAAATGTCTCCTCAAAGTCATTACCCTCAATTTGAGAGTATCCTTGTGTAACAAGCATTGCCTTGTTTCGCATAATGTTGCCATCCTCATTGTATCAGTTCCTAAAAACCCATTTAGTGCCTATGACATTGGTGTTTTTAGGTCTAGGAACAAGAGTCCAAACCTCATTTCTCTCAAATTGGTTTAGCTCTTCTTACATGGCAAGAATCCAATATTCATCATTCAAGGCCTCATCTACCTTTTTGGGTTCTATTTAAGAGGTGTGACAAGTGTAGCTAATTTGATTAGCTATTTGACTTCTAGTCCTAACACCCTCTCCAACATTCTCAATGATATCATCCTTATCATGGAGTTTCCTAACCCAAGAAGCAAGTTCATTAGAGTCTAAAAGGAGGAACTCTATTAAGAGATAAATCATCCTCTTCATCTAGGTTTGACTTCACATCACTTGAAGTCTCACCACACTCCTTCAAGGGAAGGTCATCAATCTCACAAACATTCTTCTCATGGTCATCATGTTTGGTCCTACAATCATCAAAGAAATTTGATGATTCCATCACACTTCGAGTCTTTAGATTAAAAACTCTATAGGTCTTGCTATTAAGTGCATATCCAATAAAAATACTTTCATCACTCTTGGCATCAAACTTGCTAAGTTGATCACGGTCATTAAGTATATAGCACTTGCTTCTAAAGATGTGGAAGTAGCTCACATTGGGTTTTCTACCTTTCCATAACTCATAGGATGTTTGTTTAGTCCCGGGCCTAGGGTATACTCTATTCCCTATGTAACAAGCCGTATTGATAGCTTCGGCTCAAAGATTTCTTGGGACTTTGTTGCTAAGCAACATGACTCGGGCTATCTCTTGGAGGACTTTATTCTTCCTCTCAACAACACCATTTTGTTGAGAAGTCCTAGAGGCCAAAAATTCATAGGAAATGCCTAAGCTATTGCAAAAGTTTTCAAAGCTAGCATTTTCAAACTCTTTCCTATGATCACTTCTAATTTTCTTAATGTTTTTAATGTGAGAAGTTTTCTTATTTTGAATTTTGACACAAAGCATTTTAAATTTCTCAAAGGCTTCGGACTTTTCTCTAAAGAAGTAAGTCCATGTGAACCTAGAGAAGTCATCAACAACAACAAGAATATACATTCTACCACCTAAGCTTTCGGTTTGAATGGGACCTATAAGGTCCATATGGAGAAGCTCCAATGGCTCTTTGGTGGAAAGGTATTTGCCTTTCTTGTGCACACTCTTGGTTTGCCTTGTTGGCAAGGTCCACAAACACCCTCAACCTTTTTCGTAAGCTTGGGAAGGCTTCTAACAATATTCAATCTATCAAGGACTTTCAAGTCCTTATAGTTCATGTGTCCAAATCTTTGGTGCCACACTTCAACTTGCTCACTAGTGGACAAGTTACAAGAGATGAGATTAGACTCAAGACAATAGCAATTGTCACTTGATTTCTTGCCTTTCAACAAAACTTGCCCATTTTCCTTAAGAATAGAGCAATCAACCTTGCCAAACATAACCGAAAGCCCTTCATCACTCAAATGTGATATGCTAATAAGATTGGCTTGTAAGCCATCTATATAAAAAGCATTGGGCAATGAGGGCAAACCGAGAATTATCTTTCCCTATAACCTTTTTCTTTAACTCATTACCAAAGGTGACAAATCCACCATCCTCAATTACAAAAGTTTTAAAGAAACTCTTGTTTCCGGTCATGTGCCTAGAACACCCACTATTAAGGTACCAAGTGTTAGAGACATTGGCTTTCAAGGCAACTTAGGCCACATAGCAATAATATTCATCATTTCTATTCATCCTAGGTGAAACATGGTCATTCCTATGAGCCATTGATCCAGTGTCTAAATTTCCTAGGTGCATGCGTTGTGGCTCTTCTAAGCATATTTTTCTCAATCATGCTTTCTCTTCTACACAATTTAATATACTTAAAACAATTAGGCCTAATGTGGCCTTCAATTCCACAAAAATGGCAAGTAGGAGTAAAATAAGAATTCATACCATAGCCTTGTGCAAGCATTTGTGGCCTCCTTTTATTTTGAGTTACTCTTGGTTGGTGAAGCAACTCTCTCTTTTGTGGTTGAGCCAAGTTGGCATGTCGAAAGACCCCAAGTTGAGCTTGTGGGATCCTTAGTTGTAGAGGTCTTGGTTAAGGAAGTCTTGGTTGTGGAGGTCTAGGTTGAGGAGCTCTAGCTTGTGATGGAGCTCTTGTTGTAATCCTTGCTTGTGCTTACTTTGAGGATTCACCAACTTCCACCCATTTAGTTGATTGTTGAGGGGTTTGAGTGTTTTCAACCTTTTTGCTCTTAAAAAAGGTTGTCTTTTTCAAGGAAGTGGTCTCCATTTCTTCTACATATCATAACCTTTTCTTGTCACTTGAACTCTTCCCATAAGATAGCATCTTGTCAAGCTTCTTGGTTCTAGAAGTCATCTTAGCAATCAACCCCTTCACTTCCATGCTCTTTCCTTAAGTTTTCTTCATTCTTCTTGGCCAAGACTAGCTCCATCTTCAAACTTTCTTCCATCTCTTTAGCTTTACTCATTTCCTTACTCAAATGAGTTACCTTGGAAGTTAATTCAAGCTTCTCCTCTTTTAACTTTTGTATCTTCTTTTTCTTCTTCAATCTAGAGTTCTCAAAGAATCTCATGAAGTCATCATAGTCCATCTCTTCATCAAATTCAAAATTTGAGTTTGAAGAGTTGTCTTCACCATTTGAGTCACTTTCTTCTTGCTTGTCCTTTTCCTCTTCTTTGTCACTCATAACTTCATTGCTATTTTGAGAGGATGAGAAAGCAATGAAGTTGGTAACTTGGTCATCATCATCATCTGAAGACTTGTCTTCCTCTTCTAGGTTATCACTATCACTCCAAGTCACCGCCATGGCTTTTCCTCTCTTCTTCTTCAAGTTAGCATACTCGGGAGCAATGTGTCCAAAGCCACTGCACTCATAGCATTGGACACCCTTCTTGTGATCTTTCTCTTGAGTTTGCTCCACTTTCTTGAAAGAAGCCTTCTTCTTCACAAAGTTTCCCTTGAAGCCAAACCCTTTCTTCTCAAACCTCATAAATTGCTTGAACTTCTTTGCCATCAAAGCAATTTCTTCATCCGAGTCTTCTTCATCCTTTTCTACCTTAATGCTCTTCAAGGCAAGACTTTTTTGCTTCATTAGAGGTGTAGATGTAGGACCCTTCCTAGATTCATAAGCCAATAGCCTTCAAATTACTTCACTTGGCTTCATTTTTGAGTAATCACTATTTTCTTCCAATGCCGTCACTTTGGATTCAAACCTCTTGGGAAGCGATCTCATGATCTTTTGCTTGATTCTTCTATTCGAGTAGGGATCACCAAGTTGGTGACTTTGATTCACTATATCCATAAGCTTCACTTTAAAGTCATTGAAGCACTCATCCTCCTACATACTTGGAGCTTGGAGTCCTTAACCACCTCGGTTCATTCATGAGTTGTCTCCAATATATCCCAAGCTTCCATTGCTATTCTTGTAGCTTGAATGAGTTTGTATTGGTTGTCGTCCATGGCACATAGGATTACGTGCATTGCTTTGTTGTTCCATTTTGAAGCCTTAAACTCTTGGTGGGTCCATTGTGCTTTCGGCTTGGGGACTTCCTCTCTACCTCCCGTAAGAGTCATCATAGGTGGTGTGTACCCATCTTCAATCACCATCCATGCCCGGTCATGAATTTGCCACACATATGCTTCCATGATGCATAATTGACCCCATTGAGCAAGGGAAGTCTAGTGCTAGAGGCACCCTCACCTCCAATTCCATTTTCACTCATTGTGTTTGGGTGAGAATGATATGAATGCACACAAACAAGCTAAACAAACAAAATGCAAAAAAAAAATAAAAATACAAACAAATGCAAAAGACTCTAACAAGAGCAAGGGATCTCCTAATTATGGTAAGGAACCCGCTTTGATACCAATTGAAAATAAATATAAATGAATCATAATATAATCTAGAAGGGGGTGAATAGATTTTAATCCCTTCTTACTGATTTTTGAGATTAGTCAATATTACAAAATCAACCCTAATTAGTCAACAACTAAAATCAAGTGTAAAAATGTAGAAAGTAAAAAACACAGAATTTTTTACGTGGAAACCCACACGGGGAAAAACCATGGGCTATTTTGTGTGCCACACAAGAACCTTAATCCACTAATTGTAATGGTGATTACAACCTAGGTTGACCACATCAAACCCTATACGGTTACTAATCCACCACTACTACCCACGGGCCTTTAAAAGTGAATCTAGTTCATTGCTTGCAAACTACCAAAAGGTAAATACAAGACTTGTCTATCAAAGAGAAGAGATAAACACAACCTAAGGTGAATATGTGCAATATTCAAGATGCTAAAATGCAAGGTTAGACATTTAAGCTTATCTAGGCATGGATGAACATGTTAGAGACATTCCTAGATATCATGTGACTATATGGCATTCATACAACCTAGCTATATGTGCAAATCAAACCCTATAGGCAATAGCTATCACAAACAACTCACAAAACATAATAAAAATGCAATCTTGAAACTAGTTAAGTCATAAATGAGCTATCTTGAAACTAGTCAAATCATAAATGAGCAATCTTGAAAAGTAAGAACATGTGAAAGATGAATATGATGTTTTAGCTACAAGTCATGTGAGACATATGAAGAACCCATGAGAAATCATACCTAGAAGAAGCTAGATGATGAATGAACCATGAATGAAGAATGGGTTTCTGTGTTTTGAATGATAAAAATCACTTCTTTCTCTATTATCTTACAAGTCACTCTTTTTGCTTTCAAAAACACAAGTTATCAGCTCTATAATGTCTAAGAAGACAAGACAACATATTTATAGTGAGATGCACATGAGATGATGTCATTTTGGCTTTTGAATATGAAACGTCGCACACGATCACTGCGCGTACCTCTGGGTAGGTAGGGTGCCTAGGTCACGGTACGCCAAGCGTAAAGCCTCTGGACTTTAACGATGTGTGGGCTGCTGCACATGTAAGGTGCCTACCCAATGGTACGCTAAGCGTGAAGCCTCTGGACTTCAACACCGCGTGGATCGCTCCACAAGCACACTACCTATGTCGCGGTAAATTCTGCATGAAGGCGCTGGACTTGGGTGCCATGTGGACCGCTCTACAGGCAGTATGCCTAAGCCGCGGTATGCACTATAAAATGAATGTAAAATGTGCAAGTGTGGAGTGAGTGCATGTCATGCAAGAATTAAACAAGAAATACACGTAAGGAAATTCAAATCATGTAGATGAATGACATGTGTGTGTGTGCAATATAAATCTCTTCAATTGAGAGTCAAAGTCAAGTAAATTACCTACCTTGAAGCTCTTGATGCCCACAATGAGATCCTTAAGCATTTGATGATGATTTCTTCAATTCTAAGCTACCCTTACATATATGAACCCCATTGTGATTTTATCAACGAAATAAGCCAATTAAAAATGTAGCACTTACAAATATTTCACAATTATTAACTTTGGAGTTATTCCACTAAAAATCCAAGGTTGTACTCTCGTAACTGTAGATGTTTTACACAACCAATTTTATCAGTGTCCATTGATATAGCTATTACATATGGCATGATCCTCCATAAGTAGTTCATAATTAGAGCTAGGTCATGAAGTCTATTATATCTCTCTAATTATATCTTTTTCTTTAAGTAGCATTGATTCTCTTGAATGACTATATCCTCCATTCATTTATGGAAAAAAAAAAAAAAAAAAAAAAAGCACTCTTAATCGTTCAAGCCCCGAATCAACCCTTAAGGGAACTACTTATCTACTTCTCACAAGAAGGAGTGGATTCCACTATTATGTGTATACCTTCCCAGCCATAAGCCAAACTGTGATTCCAAGATACGGAGATATTGACCGAGAATGATATTCTGATCTCACCAATGGTAAATCAAAAACCAAGATATAACCAAAAGGAGTCAGTAAGACACTCAGGTTTTAGATCACCCATATATAGCCATCATTAGTTGATATATATGAATCTTTTCAACTAACGGATCTTAGTGACAGATTCATATAGATTGTGGCACAGTCCTATATGATCACATCATATAAAGTACCTTTATTCTCATAACACCATATGAGTAGTCTAGGATAAGACCACCGTACACTACGGAATGTACCGTACCTATAGATTAACCACAAATAAAGCAAATAAAGTACTCAGCTTTATTTGCTTTCTACAGACTACTTAGATTGCATGTCTTAAACTGAATTCCTCTGTATATGACATTCATATACTCAGTTTGAGATTACATCTGGCAATCTTGGATGTTTGCATATATAATATAAGCGTATGAATTAATATATCTGAATGAAATAACTACTTTTTTATTATTAAATTTATAACATTTACATATTACAAGCTTTAGGGCATAAATCCCAACACTGGCAAGTCAGTTGGAAGCCAAGCAAAGGGCTTCTTTAGCCATGGAGGAGGCCAAAACCCTTAAAGATTTGCTCTCTACAACTCAAGAATCAATGCTTCAGGCTGAGCAAAAAGCTGAGAAGGCCAGGTCATCCTATGAGCGACAGGTTGAAGATCTTAACCGATTGGTCATTATCGTTGAGGTGTTGTCGAGAGAGGCTAGGCTGGAGCTAGAAATTCAAGGGGTCGACTGTTTCAAAAGATCTCAAGTGTATGATGTCTTGCTCCTTAGATAATTTCAATGTAGGATGGTCTCCGCTGAGGAATTCTTCAAGGTGAAGAACAGGGCAACCGATAGGGCTAGAACCAACTAGAGCTTATCGATTAAGAGACATGTGGATAAGTACCTAGAGGCCCTTCAGATTCAGATGAAGGAGTGGAGGGCATATTGTCATAGCAAAGGCAAAGAGCCTCATCCCATGCATTTGGAAGTTCCCACTGAGAGTGGCTTCTCCACTTTTCACGCATGTTAGAAAGCAGAGATAAGAGCCTGACGTTGGACCAGTGGTGGGAAGGGACTACAGTGCCTGGATGGGCGATGAAGTGGATGAGATAGTATGGCCCTTGGACGCAAGCCTTCTAAGTGAGTACGAGATGGTACCTAGCAAAGGTGTTAGTAATAGCGGCTGTCACCCCTTAGCACCGGCTCCATAGCCATTTTATGATGTGACTAATCCAAGCCTTCTGGCATATAGTTGTATATTTTTTAACCTTCATGTACATCTTTTTCATGAAATGAATGTTAGCTTAACTTGATTTACTTTGCACTTTCTGAATGCCTTTATCGATAACTTAACCAACTTAACCAAACAACATATTTTCATTTATAATCAGTTTCCTTTTTTGAACCGAGCATGCCATAGCTAAACTGAGTATCTTATTAACTAGTAATTAGTTAAGTAATATGTTCAAATTTCTTCATTCAAGTCGAATGCGTCATAATCGAGCCGAATATCTTATTAATTGGCAGTTTAGAAATTCATTTCAACGGCTTTAATTTATTCAAATCGAGCATGCCATAACTAAGCCGAGTCTATTATTAACTAGAAATTAGTTCATTATTAACGGCTTTAATTTATTCAAACTGAGTGCTATAATTTGAGTTTCATTCAAGCCGAGTGTGTCGTAACTGAGCCGAGTATCTTATTACCTAGTTGTTAGGATTTTGCTTTCAACGGCTTTTTGCTTGATTTTCTTAACCCAGGTGTTACATCGAGGCTCACCCCGATTATACACTTAGGTCCCTGCACAAGTTACTTGGGACATCTCCCGGTTTTGTCTGCTACAGGGGTATGCCAAATCGTTGGGGTTTTGTATACTAGCCAACATAGCTACGCATCTCACCAGTTTCCTTGGTGGTGTTCCCGAGTAGTTTCCTAGGTAAAATGGTGCTTCGGACTTGCGTTTTTACTAACTGATGCGCTTGTATCAACTCAACTCAGCGGGCATGCTAATTTAGCTTCTCTGCCCCTCGGGCACTTTCCATCTGCTTTTCACGTTTTCATGGTGCCCGAGTTCTTATTTTTGGAAGACCCCTTTCAGGTCTTGTTTCTTTAAGGTATCGACTAGGATCTTATCTGAGGAAATGTCACGCAAGGGATTTTATTGACTTTTCTGCAAAAGTGAGTTAAAACACAAATAGTAGCAAATTGCTAGAAAACCAAAAAAGACTAAAAAAACTAAAAAAGCTAAAAAGCAAAAAACAATTTATCAAAAGCCAATTAAACTGTAGGAAAAAGTCTCTCCTTAGGAGAGTCCCTTAAGGATAAAACGCTTTCAAATACTGCACATTGCACGGTCAGGGTAAGACTCCTTATCCGGGTTAGGCAATCAAATACGCTTCATGTTCTGCTATACTGTCTATTATGTACGGGCCTTCCCATTTATCAGTGAGGGACCCTACTGCCCTATATTGGTGTTCGAGGATACCCTCATTAGCACTAGGTCTCCAAGTTAGAATTTTAGCACATAGACGTGTAAGTTATAATATCTGGCTCCTCTTTGTTACTACGTTGTGTTTCTTACTTGGGACATGTCTTTTACCGCTTCTAGTTCGTCCAAGCTCTGTAGTAGCATGCTAACATTATGATATGGGTTGTACAACCGAACCCTTGGAGAAATGTAAGACATTTCCGTCGGGATGACGGCCTCAGTTCCTAAGGCTAAGGAAAAGGGTGTCTCTCATGTAGAGGTTCTTGTGGTTGTTCGGTATGCCCATAAAACTTCATAAAGCTTGTCAACCCAGTTTCCTTTCTTCGCGTCCAGTTTTGCTTTCAAAGTATGCTTGATCACCCTGTTCACTGCCTTAGTCTACCCGTTGGTTTGAGGATAAGCGGGAGAATCGTAGTAATTTGAGATCTTATGGTCTTTGCACAGCTTCTTGAATTTTTCATTATTAAACTGAGTACCATTACCAGTGAAGATTGTACTTAGGACCCTAAACCAGCATGATATATTCTTCTTGACGATGTTAGTGGTGAAACAAATATTACGCAGTGTGTATAAAACTATCTAGAGGGGGTGAATAGATTTTAATCCGATTATGTAAGTGCCTCAGTTTTTATTGGCTTATTTCATGACAAACCACATTGGGATTGGTGTGTAATGGGTAGCTTAGGTTATTGTGATTGGCAAGCTTCTAGACTTCCCAACATGACTTTAAGAGCAAGAGCGAAAGGTAATCACTTGACTTGCCTCTTGAAGAGATCTAGTTGCACACACTCACAACTCATGCATATTTCTAATACTTGTATGTTATGTGTTTTTATATGTGTGCATTCATGTTCTTCAATATCTCTTCATGCATGTTTTATTGATTGTATCTTGTTCATTGAAATGCCATGACATATTAGGCATTAGGATGCATTCAAATGTTTCACTTGCATTGTACACATAGTGGATTACATGGCATTGTCACCATTTGTGTGGTGTTGCCATTTGATGGTGTTGCCATGGCGACAGAATGATTTTTTTCTTGAAAAATCAATCAGGTGTGAGGTCGCTATGAAAGGTCGCCCTGAGACAAATGGTGATAAAGAAGGATTTTTTTGTGATGCATCAGAGGTTGCCATTTGACAAATGGCGACCTCGAAGAAAAAGTGGTGTCGCCATTTGACAAATGGTGACCACAAATGTTTGTCCATAAAACGACATCATTTTGATTGCATCTCTTTATATATGTTGCCTTGTCTTCTAAAACGGCGTGTGAGCAAAAAATTGCATCTTTCAAGAGCCAAAGAGTGCTTTCAAACCAAAGCCACCAAGATTTGATTTTTATCACACAAAACACAAAGACCCATCATCCTTTCATGATTCATACATCATCTAGCTTGTTCTAGGTATGATTTCTTATGGGTTTTCATTATTGCTCACATGACTTGTAGTTAGAACATTATTTGCATATCTTCACATGTTCTTACTTTACAAGATTGCATCTTTATTACTTGACTAGGTTCAAGATTGCTCTTTTATTGTGTTTTGTGAGTTGTATTGTGATAGCTTACATTTAGGACCATTTTGCCCTCTAGCTAAGTCTATGTGATTTGCATTTAGACATTGTTGATTAGGACTCCATTGATTGCATTTGTTAATTGCATTTAGTGTCCTTGCCATGTTATTTGACAACTTGTGCTGATTGACCTTTTTAATTGATAATTTCTTGATTGCATTAGTTAATTGCATGTTTTAAGGTCTTGCCATGATTATTGACAACATGTGTTGAATTGGCTTTGTTTGTTAACAATTAGGTTGTAAGAAATCTCTACAACTAATTGACACCTCATGCATGTACATGTAGGCTTTGTTGATAACTAGGATGTTTATTTGCATTATAACATCTAGTTAAACATCTTGTGTTTAGTCTAGCACTTGTTGCATTTGTGCATCGTTATTATCATACTCACATAGACTTTTAATTCTCTTCATGAATCAAAGTCTTGTGGATACTGGTGGGTAGTGCTCAAGCAATTGGTCGAGTGCCACTGTAAAAGGCCCGCCGGGTAGATTAGGAGTTGCTCATGCCAAGATTAGTGTATCAGGGGATATCACTAGGGATTGAACCAAAAGTGGCGAGTGGTAGTGTTCATAGCCTGAGGTTATCTATGGTGAGAGTCCGAGAATCACTTGAGGGTGTAAATTCATTTTCATATAGTGGATTTCGTTGACCGTGTGTGGCGCACATATCAGGCCATGGTTTTTCCCAGTTGGAGGATTTCCACGTAAAAATCAAGTGTTCTTTTATTTCCGCATTTTATACTTGATTTTATTGTTTGTGTGATTGAGGTTATACTTGTAGTATTGACTAATCCGAAAATTTGGTAATAACGGATTAACAACCCATTCCCCCCAATAGTATTGACTAATCCGAAAATTTGGTAATAACGGATTAACAACCCATTCCCCCCACCCCCCCCCCCCCCCCCCCCCTTTCTCCCTCTAGGTTGTTTAGACATACGCGGGCAATATATTTATATTTTCAAATTATTACCAAATTTTCGCGATTAGTCAATTTTACGAAAATAACTCCAATCTAGTCAAAGCAATAAATCAAGTGTAAAGTGCGGAATTTAAATGACACTTGATTTTTATGTGGAAACCTTCAACAAGGAAAAACCACGGGCTATTATGTGCGCCACACACGATCCTCGAAATCATTATTTATAAAGGTATCCACAACCTAGATTGACCACGTCATACCCTACACGGTCACTAACCCATCTCTATTACCCGTAGGCCTTTAATAACAACCCTAGATCAATTTGCTTGCGGACTAAGCCACCTTAGCCACAAGACTTACTTCTCAATTAAGAGATTAAACAACATATGTGAATAAAATGATATTCAAGAAAGCAAGTAATGCTAGGCTACACTAAATGCTTATCTAGGATGAAAGATGACAATAATCATAATCCTAGATATCAATTTTGCTATATGTCATGGCATATAACTTAGCTATCAAAGATTAAGCAAACCTAGGTAATATCTATCAAAATACAACTCTTAAACATTCAACATAATAATCTTAATCTTGTAAATATAATATGTTCTAATAGCATACAAGTGATAAATAAGATTACTTGTCAAATAAGACACAAAATATGTAAGATATAAGTGACCAACTTACCAAGCAATGTGTGTTGAACAAAACCCATGCATAGATGGCACCTAGATGATCATGAATGATGCTAGATGATGTTTGATGCACATGGATAAGTGTTTGAGTGATTAAAGGTGAGTTCTTTCGTGAATTTTTCTCTCTGAAAAATATGCTAAGTCAAAAATCTGATTTTGAACTCTCTAATTCGACCTAAAGACAAAGAGGCATATATATAGGGTGTCAAAATGAAACTATGGAGTTTTGATAAGTTGACATAAATTTGCCTTCGGCGTTGTATGAGTCGCTGTACGTAGAGCGACTTGTACAGTGCCTACCTGGGAAAATGAAGAACATTCTTTATTGTAGCTCTACGAACAGCGCTTATATAGAGTGACCCAACAACGCCAAATCTCCGTTCTTCTCGAGAAATAGAGTGTCACTATATAGAGCGTTGTACATGCAGCGCTTTGTATAATGACTATATAGCGACCCAATAAAATAAATCAGGTTTGTACAACGCTTTTCCCATAAGCCACCAGGTCTCAGATGGGCACTGTACAAACAGCGCTCTCAACAACGCTTTGTACAGTGTCTTCCCAAAAAGCATGCAACCTAAGTCTAAACATGTCAAGGCAAGTAACACACAAGATGCGATCATTTAAACATGCATGAAGAGATATAATGCACACAAATAAAACACACATCATACAAGGAAGTAGAGATATGCATGAGTTGTATGTGTGTGTGTGCAACTAAGTCTATTCATTGCAAGTGAGCACAAGAATTTTACCTTTTGTGTGCTTCTTCTCTTAAGGACTTGAGAGGGCTTTTGCTGTACATGAGCACCAACAATCAAAAGCCTAAACTACCTTACATCAAACCCCAAATGTGGTTTGTCACCAAAATAAGCCAATCAAACTTGAGGAACTTACAAGTGGTGTTGGCCTCAATGATGTGCATGAGGGCTTTTGCTTCCACCCATTTGATGAAGTAGTCTACTACCACAATTGCGTGTTTCACTCTTCTTTTTACCCTAGTAAGCATCGATCCTATGAGGTCAAGGCCCCAAATGGCAAATGGCCA
The DNA here is from genome assembly GCA_954870605.1 of Acer campestre. Classification (NCBI taxonomy): domain Eukaryota; kingdom Viridiplantae; phylum Streptophyta; class Magnoliopsida; order Sapindales; family Sapindaceae; genus Acer; species Acer campestre. The sequence continues at coordinate 36,730,461 of OX940799.1, forward strand.
AAGAGATGTTAGGCTTCTAAGCAATTCAGGTGGTTGCCAAATATCATTGGCGATCTTCTGGCAAGTCTCACAGCTCTCCACGAACCTCTAAGCATTAGAAATCATGGTTGGCTAACAAAACCCTTGTTTGAGTACTTTATGTGCCAAACTCTTACCTCTAGTGCGATTTTCGCACAGGCCATTATGGACATGTTTTAGGATATGTTCGGCTTCTTCATCCCCTACGCATCTTTGTAATGCTTTTGAGAATCCCTTTTTGTACAGTTCTCCACTGATAATGGTGTATCAGGTTTACTTATACTTAATACGCTTCGCTTCCAAGGTGTCTTTTGGTAGAATATCTTCTTCTAAGTACCTCATGAGTTGGGTCATCCAATTGCTTGACTACTCGTGGGTTTCTGCTATAATGAGTTATTTCGGTTCAGATATACTCGATCTGGTTAAGTGTGCGACTGGGACCGTCTTGGATCTGATATAGGTCGTTACGAATGCTAGTTTGGATAGAGCATCTGTCTTCTCGTTTTCTTCTCATGGGATATGAATGATTTTATACTCTTTGAAGTGCCTAAGCAACCTTTTTGTTATACCCTCGTAAGCTATCATACATTCGTCTCTCGCTTGGTACTCATCTAAGACTTGATTGACCACAACCTATGAGTCACTGAAGACTTCTACCTCGTCTGCTCCTAGTGTGATGCTCACTCTCAAACCAGCTAGCAAAGCTTCATACTTAACTTGGTTATTGGTTGCCTTGAAATTGAACCTCATGGCACATTTTATGGCATCCCCTTCTGGGGTAGATATCACTATCCCTGCCCCGCTGCCATGTGTGTTTGTCAAATCATTTATATGTAGTCTTCATCGGAAACTCTTCTTTTGCTTTTCTTCCCTCATTCTTCTCACTTCCGTGTCTGGCTTGGTGAATTCGGCAACAAAGTCTGCCACTGTCTGACCCTTGAGCAATGCTTTTGGCGTGTACTTGATGTCAAATTCACTCAGTTTTACCGCTCACTTAGTCAATCTTCCTGACAATTCTGGTTTCTGCAAGATCTATTTGAGTGGACAATTGGTGTACAGTGCTTGGAAATATGGCATAAGTTTCCTAGCTGCCACAACTAGTGCATGTTAGGGTTTTTGCCCTAAAGCTTGTAATATGTAAATGATGATTAATTATAAATAAAAGAAGTAGTCATTTTCATTCTATTTATATGTCTCATATTTTTATATCATATGTGCTAAACATCTAAGATTGCCGGATGTAATCTCGAACTAAGTATATGAGTGTCATATACAGAGGAATTCAGTTTGAGATGTGCAATCTAAAGAGTCCGTAGAGAGCAAATGAAGTTGGGTACTTTATTTGTGATTAATCTATAGTTGCAGTCCATTCCGTAATATACAGTGGTCTTATCTTAGACTACTCATATGATGAAATGAGAATGGAGGCAACTTATATGATGTGATCATATAGGACTGGACCACGATCTATATGAATCTCTCTCCAATATCCGTTACATGTGGAGATTCATATATATCAACAAATGATAGATGTATATGTGTGATCTTAATCCTAAGTGTTTTACTGACTCCTTCAGGTTAGATCGTGCTTTTTGATTTACTATGGGTGAGATCGGAATAGCATTCTTGATCAATATCTCCATATCTTAGAATCACGGTTTGGCTTGTGATTAGGAAGGTCTGTACACAATATTGGAATCTACTCCTTGTTGTGAGAAGTAGAAAAGTAGTTCCTTTAAAGGTTGATTCAGGGCTTGAACAATTAAGAGTGCTCTCTTTCTTCAGTAAAGGAATGAATGATATAATTGTTCATTAGAGAATCAATGGTACTTAAAAGAAAAGATATAATTAGAGAGGTATAATAAACTTTATGACCCAGCTCTAATTATGAACTACTTGCAGAGGATCATACCATATGTAATAGCTATATCGATGGACACTGAATTTTGGTTTGTGTAAGAACATCTACAGTTACGAGAGTATAGCCTCGGGTTTATAGTGGAGTAACTCCGAGGTTAATGATAATGAAATATTAATTATAGGGTAAGGATTATTGGAGCTCAAGACTATGGGTCCATTAGGTCCCCTTGCTAGCCCGGAACGTTGATGGTAACAAGGGTCACGGATAATTAATTGGATGGTCCAATTAATTTTGTTACAAAAGTAACAAGGATTTAATTTAGGCAATTAATTAAATGATGTGATTATTTAATTAATGATTAATAATTAATTAAATTAAATAATATGATTATTTAATTATATTAATAATTATGAATTATTAATAGAATTAATTATTTTATGGAGGTCAAGGGTTCGAGCCAAGACCAAAACAAAGATATAAAATAATATTGATTATTTTATCTTTTGCAGGTCAAGGGTTCGAATCAAAGTGACAACATTGAATTAAATAGGATTTAGAATCCTATTTAATCTAGGTCACTTGTAACCCTATCATGATATTGATATATAGATATAAATATCAAGAGATTTTGTTTTTAAGATTTGATTTTAAAAACAAGATAAAAAGATATTTGTTTTTTAAATATTTGATATTTAAAACAAAACCTATCAGATATATCAATAGTTGTTAGTTTCTTTAAAACTTTTTAATTAAATGTAACTGAAAGAAGAAAAACAACAGAAACGTGAAAGACAAAAAAGAAAAGAAGAAACAAAAGAAAGATAGGGTGCAGCCAAAGAAAAAAAAAAAGGTTTTTGTTCTTATTTGATAGAGGGTGGCCGAACCCTGCCAACACAAAGCAATGGTTGTTTTTGTGTGTTTTCTTCTACCTCCATTCAATCTCCTAAATCCCGTGACGTGCCCACACACAGTCGTCGGAACCCGGGAGATAGCGAGGAAGATCCGATGGTTCAAATCGGAAAACAACATAAATAAAAATAAAGAACGAAGGAGTTAGCCTTGAGGTATGATTACAAATCCTACTTTGTTTTATTCTTATATATCATACAAGGTTAATAAGTCGCTTAAATAATTTTTAAAAACCTAAAATTTCTTCCGCTACGCTACTCTAGGGCCTACAGTGCAAAGGCCATTTTCTCAGCAAGTGAGTACCTTGTTTCGACAGGCAGCAAAGCCTTGCTAGTGTAGTACACCGACTTCTAGACTCTTTCCTCTAATCGAATCAATATGGAGCTAGTTACTACTTCCGTAAGGGACAGGTACAAATACAAGGTTTCCTCGACTATTGGCTTCGAGAGGATTGGCGGCCTAAAAACTCCTTCAATATCTAGAAGGCTTCCTCACATTCCTTACTCCACTCAAGCCCCTTCCATCTCTTTATTGCTTTGAAGAATGAAGTGCACTTGTCTGTTGACTTGGATATGAATTGGTTGAGTGAAGCGAGGCTTCCAGTCAACCTTTGGACTTCTTTTAATGTTTTTGATGAGACCATGTTTGCAAGGGCTTGGATCTTTTTGGGATTTACTTCAATCCCCTTTGGTGGACCTGGAAACCGAGGAATCTCCCTAATTGTAACCTGAACACACATTTGTTTGAGTTATGCTTCATCTTATATCTTCTTAACACGTTGAAGGTTTCCCTTAGATCCAACACATGCCTTCCAGCTATGACGTTCTTTGTTAACATGTCGTCCACGTAGACTTCTATGTTTTTCCTAATTTGCCAAGCGAATATTTTGTTTACCAACCTTTGATAAGTTGCTCATGCATTCTTTAGGCCAAATGGCATTACTGTGTAACAATACAATCCTTGATTGGTTGTAAACGCCGTTTTTTCTTCGTCTGGCTTATGCATTCGAATTTGGTTATATCTGGAATAAGCATCTATAAAACTGCGTAGTTCATGGCATGCTGTGGTGTCCACCAACTGATCTATCCTTGGAATGGGAAAGTTATCCTTTAGACAAGCTTTATTTAAACCCATGAAGTCCACACATCCTCCACTAATTGTTCTTTTTCTTTACTAGTACCACATTGACTACCCATCGAGGGTACTTTACTTCCCTGATCGATCCCGCGGCGAGTAACTTTTTTACTCCCTCTTTGATTGCCGCGTTTCTCTCTGGATTGAACAATCGCCTATTTTAGACTATTGGCCTAGATTCCTGGTCGACGGCCGGTAGTGGGATATCACCTTCGTGTCTGTCTCCAGCATATCTTCATGACTCCAAGTGAACACATCTTTGTATTCTCTCAGCAAGCTAGTCAGATCATTTTTTATGCTTTCGTGCAAACTTGCACCTATCTCAACCACTTTAGTCGGCTTGTCATTGTCTAGGATTACGTCTTCTATCGGCTCATCCTTTTGGGCCTCATGCTATTCCCTTGGGTCAAGTTCAAATCCTGTTGGTATCTCCGCTTGGGCCTCCGATTCATCCATATTTTGATCGGCTGGTTGAACCATACATATTTGGTGGTCCTCTCTATCTTCTCTGTCTCTGTAAACTGACAGATTCACCCTCTGTGCCATCTCTTAAGACCCTTTAACCACGCCTACCCCATATTCCATCAGGAATTTTATCATTAGGGAGTAGGTGGCTGTGACCGCTCTAGTTTTGTTCAGGAATGGTCGGCCCAGCATGGCGTTATAAGGCCAGTTGTCTCTATCTACCACCATGAAGTCAAGCAATACTGTTTTCTAGTAAGGAGCCTTTCCAACCTTTACTGGAAGTTTTGCCATCCCTAAAGATATCACCTATGCTCCCCCAAATCCTCTGAGTGGGGGTATGAAAGGGTTGTAGCTCTTTCTTGTATAACCTCAGTTGATCGTACACTCATATACTTAGAATGTCTGCCGAGCTCTTATTATCAATCAGCACCCGGTGAACTTCTTTATGACTGATATGAGCACTTATAACCAACCCGTCGTTAGATCTGACATCCACGCCATATGAGTCGGCCTCAGTAAATATTATTGGGTCCTAGCCTTCCTTGATTCTTTTCGGATCAGGCTCATTGGAATATACATCAAAATCCCTCCTCGCCTACATTGCTTCTCGGATTTTGTGTCCTTTCTCTATTACTTTTTTTAGTTGACAATCCACCGAAGATGGTGTTTATCGCCCCATCGTCTTTAGCTTTCTTCAGGCTCAACTTTCTTCCCCGACCCTCTTTCCGGTTATCTTGTTGTGGGTGACCGTCCGCTTTCTCGGTCTTCTTCAGGATGATATCTTTCAAGTGCCCCTCTCGGATAAGGGTCTCAATGTGGTCATTGAGCTGGAAACACTTGGAGGTTTCATGCCCGTTTTCCTTATGGAATCGGCAATACTTCATGGTATCCCTTCAAGCAAAATGTGATTGCCTATGAGGTTTTTTTGACATGTTCTTCTCTTCTAGGATCGCAAGGACTTCCTCCTGCTTTTTCTTTAAAGGGGTGTAGTTTGTGTACCTTCCTTGGAACTTTTCTCTTGTTTGATCAATCTTTGGATCATAGTTTTGATAACCATCCTGACCATCCCAAACTTTGTTCTTCTGCTTTAGGTGCACTTTAGTCATTGTGGGTTAAAATTGTGGTCAACGGTTAGAGTTAACAGAAGTCAACTAACGGCAAGGGACGTCAATTATGGGTAAAAGTTTCATATACATGCAATTATGCCTAAACTTAGGGGACATTTGTGCAATTAGTCCTTATAATAATGGCAAATTTCAATTGTGGTACATTTTGAGATTAGGACAGAAACAGATTATGCACATCTGCCTCTCAATAAAGATGATAGTGCACCTCCTTTTCACATTGGCGATGAAGGGTTTGAGTCCCACCATACGCATTTTACAAGTAAATATATGGACCGCACATATAATAGCTGATATTGGCAAGTCCCGGTAATCCTATTGTAATAGTTGTAACACTTTAAAAAAAAAAAAAAAAAAAAAAAAGGTCAGAATAGATCGACAAGTGGAGAAAGTGTTTGAATTTATTTTGAATTAATCATATTGTCCTTATTAATTATTTTGTTCATGGTTATTTTTGTAATAAAATATGGATATATAAATCTAATTTTTGTATGACAATATTGACACCCTTATTTATAATTATATTCATATTTAAGATGGGCATCAAGAAGGTTACTACTATTAAAAACTTATTAGAAAATAATTTTTATTTTTAAAAATATTAAATACATCATTTATTAAAATCTACCTATGAATAAAATTTGAGAATTTTTCAATTATCTCGATTTTGTTAAATATAAAGACATCGGAAAAATAAGAGAAATATAGGAAAATTCACCACAAAAGAAAAAAAAAATTGTTCTAATATTTGAAAAGTTCTGAAATTTTATTCATAGATAGATTTCAATAAATTTATTATCCATAAAAAAAATAAAAATAAAAATCTGATCAAAATTGATAAAAATCAATATGATTTCATCAAGATCCTTTTCAAACTCATTCCAACATCATCCAAGCAAATTGAAACTCAAAAAAAAAATTCATTTTAAATTTTCTTGGCAACCACAAACAAATATTTTCTGTCTTGGCCTTAAATTTTCCAGCTCAAACAAAAATCTTTTGTATTGGTCTTAAATTTTCCAGCAGCCATGGGACCAATGACAATTGCCAACAAATTTTATGACCCACTTCTATGTCAGAGAAAAATTCTATGATAATATCAGCTTTTTTTAAAGTAAAAAATAATAATTAGTAAATATTGGGCAAAACTAAAGAACTTTTTTTAATTTTAAGAAAATTGTTGTGTCTGTTTAGGCTTCTCCCATAAAGCTCTTTTTCGGCATAAAAAAAAAAAAAAAAAAAAAAAGTTTCAACTACCCTCAATAGAATTTTAGATATTCCACTGTATAACCCTTTAATTACAAATACTTTATCAATAATTTATCAATACTTTATCAATAAAAATAAAAAAAAATAAAAAAAAAGTTTCAATTCCCGATCTTGACTGCTCCAAGTAAGTCTTGCATAATAAATCTATTTAATTATTTCATGTGGTTTTACCTTAAGGGAGTTAATATCAATAATATTTCTCAAATATATTTCTGGTGGTACTATATAAAAAAATATAATAGGTGATATTTTTGATATTTCCATCATTATTTTTTTTATAAATCGGACCTCTGATACATATATATATATATATATATATATCGGTTACCACTTCATATAATATTGTTTTTGGATATTTTTGTGATTTGTAGCACTCTTTTGAAATTAAATAAAATACAACTTTTGAAATAAAAACTTGTATCTTTAAATTTTATCTAATTTCTCAAAAGTTTAGAAATTATTTTCGGATCATGTCTTTAATCTATGTTCATTTTTCAAGTTGATCAATGGAAATAATTTTTGTACATGGATATATGGCAGGGTCAACTAAGTCCACACAGAATGAGCTGCACTCAAAAAGCTTCCGTAGGCTACCATCTTTCCTTCTTTTTTATTTTTTGCTTTAAAATAGTAAAATAAAGCCAATGTTAATCGTTGGCACTGTTTATATTGGTTTGATCTTATGTACAATTACTATGTCTTATCTTATGTTCACTTTTGTACTTTTCAATTTGACTACCGAGAGGATCAAGAGTCTGTAGGGATCTACCGAGATTAAACGATGCTTGAACTACCTAGATATTTACTCCTATAAACACAAAATATCTACCCCATAAACACCAGAAAGAAAAACCCCCCACACATACTAATATACAGTTCATGCTTCTATGGCTTGAAAGAAAAATGTTGTTCAGCTTGACAAAGATTAAACTATCGACGTTATCAACCAGCTCAAGTACCACTTTGAGGGACAGAATCAAAAGTAACCCCAATTCTTATGTTGTGCATCATCCATCAAGCCTTGGCTGCTCACAAGTCACACACAGCCGGCACAATCAATTTAGCAACTTTTTATTAAACTGAGTACTGTCGTATCCCTGATACGAAACTCTAGTAGTCACGAACTTGTGCATTTGACTGGTAACTACTCACTTGTGTTCACTTAAAGGCATCTACATTTGAAAGTTTCTAAAGCTGTAATAGTTCATATATTTTTCACGATATCACTCGATATTCAATAGCTCTTAGTTACAAACATTTATTCTTTTTATGTCAGTTTTTTTTTTTTTTTTTTATCTTCTTTGAACCACTGCAATATTTCATTATTGGGGAAAAGGCATGACTCGAACCCACAACCTCCTTGGATGTAGGTGTGAGGTGATTACCACTAGCCAACCTTGTCTTTTTCTGTGTCAAAGTTGTTTAGTCAAGAATACACTTTTCCTGAACTAGACTTCGAGCTACTACATACACTTTATTCATGAACAAAATTTATACATGTAACCTCAAAAAGAGTTATAATTAATGGAATATAATCACAAACGCAGCTGACTATGTTTAAGAGTATCAATAACGTGTCATGTTCCGCCACTTGTCCTTCAAATCAACCTGGACAAAATGAAGTCCAACATCAATACATGGAAATAGAATGTACAAAATACAAAGACATTGGAGATCCATGCATACACATCAAAATTACCTCGGTTCTCTCGGAAAATGCTTCAGGATTGGATCTGAGAATTAACTTCCAGTTCCCTCTACCAAGCCTTCATACAAGAAAGAAAAGAAGAAATAATCAGAATACAAATCTGGTACAGTAGTGAACATGTCATTTACATAAAAGCATCAGCAATGGGTAGTCAGCTATAAGCCTTGTCCTTAATATAATGATTTAATGCTTTTATCTTAACATAATCACTTACTCTTGTACGCCTTTCCTTAAAGCATCTTCTTCCTCTAGACTCCATCTTTTCTTTATCCTCCTCCTGGCGAGTTTTGCCGCTTCATACTTCTTCAGTGGAGACACAACCTTCCTCTTTGGACTAGGCAAGTGAAATCGATGGATATGATTGGACGGTCCTCCCGGTGAGCCATCAATTGAATCATCCCACTACAAAAAGGTTCTCACTATGTAAAACTAATCTATAATAATGAAACCACAAAATTAGAAAATGTAGATTCAAAGTACAAAACTGTCCACAAAATATACACTTGAAAAATAATTCCAATGTCCTAATTAAAAATGTCAAATATAATTGTCATATTTCACTGTCAGCATAAATCCAAAAGAGGTTTTATGTTATGAGGCCATATGTGCGAGACAGGATATGTGAACAAATCCTTTCAAATTAAAACTCGCATTATTCGCAGAAATTTGTGGCTGATATTAAAAAAATACACAATTAATTGACAGAATCCATGAACTAATATTTCTGTATCAAACTACATGAAAACTTCTCATAATTTCTGAACAAGATAAAATTGTACACAATTTCCAACCACAGTCGCATGTTGCACACAGTTACATCTACAACATTGTATATTCTTAACTTCATTAAATTTAAGCTTTCCTTATCAACCATACAAAAAAACAAAAAAACAAAAAAAAAAAATTATCTTTAGTTGGAACTAGAACAGTTTGATAAACAAAATATCGGCAATAAATTTCAAAGTAACATCCCAATATTTACATCTTAACATAATGAAACACTAAAACCCGGCAGAACGTATCTGAGCATAACTAAGTTTAACTTGTCAGTTAAGAGGTTCAGGAAATTCCAAGACATGTTAATGTAACAAGTATCCACTTCTAGATAGAGACACTTCAGAAACTAAACACGATCGACCATAACTCTAAATAAACAACATCCTAGTCATGCAGAAAAGTCCATCTCTACCGATAAACTAAAAATACCCTTCCATTGTGAAAAGAAATACAAAAAAAAATAATAATAACAAAGAGATGACTGGATAATCCCAGGATAGTCATTACACTACAGAATAAAAAAGATTTATATCATATAGATTTGACAAAAACAACAAAATAACAGCTCTCGGAATGAATATGATGGTAAAATGCAGACATCATCTACATGACATCATGTAATCTGTGATATAAAAGAAAACACAAAGACGCACCTCGTATGTATGGGCAGTACCATTCCTTTCCATCAAGCTAGGTTTATGCACATTATTCTGATTGCTGCAAGATTGATTTCTATAATTACTGTCATTATCTCGAACAGGTTCAACATTTGCATTAGACGGTGGATTTGGCAAATGTTCAACATCATTCTGCTCTTCTACAGAAGGCTCATGATTTAGTATTGGATTTCTATGACTACTATCATTGGCTTGAACAGGTTCAGCATTTGCATTAGACGATGGGTTTGGCCCATGTTCATCAATATTCCGTGTTTCTACTGAAGGATCATGATTTGGCACAGTATTCTGTGCTTCCATAGAATGGTCATGATTCTGGGTTCTTCTTGCTATGTTAGAGATCACAGCTTCAGCCAGGCGCAAAGCATTGGGAAGAGGATCCTTCACCATTGCATGTAACTCTAAAGAACTCAATTTAAGTGCTTCTTGCACTTTATTAACTTCAGGGGTTGGCACTGTACCATATTTGCTACATGATGCATCTGAGCCCGATTCCTCATTATTAGTTATCCTAACCGGCCCTCTTGCACGTCTATGACAAGCTATGTGCTTGCGTTTAGTCAGCAGATTTTCCTTCTGAATTCCTAAAGGATGAAACACAAACACAGTCATAACAACCCAAATCAACCATAACATGCTAGTTGCCCTATCACGCAAGTACACTAACGGTTCATTTAGGAGTGCTTTTAGTACTAACAACAGATCTATTTAAATAATCAAAGACATTATCAGACACCTTACCTCTTCAAATGTTAAACAAAAGCACTTTTGCTAAAAAACACTTCCAACAAAAGAATTTCTAAATTGAAAAATAAAAACCCACCTTAACCTTGCTTGTTCATATTCAGATTCAAAGAGATACTCATGGTGCTGAAAGTGCTTTTAAATAGTCCAAAGCATTTCTGGGTATATCATATACCTTAAACTAAAATCATTGAGATAAAAAAGTTTGATTATTTGAGAACAAAATCATACTTGGAATGTCTGCCTAGATAAACCTATAGTTTCAAAACGCACTTAACAAGCACTTTCTCATAAACCTATTCAACCATCAAATGAAAGTGCTTTTCCTCAAAAGCACTTCTAAATTGAATTATAAAAATTAAAATCCTAACTTTATCTCGCTTGTTCATATTCACATGGTAAGAGGTACCCAAAGTGCTGAAAGTGCTTTTAAATAGTCAAAAGCAACTTAAACTAAAATCATTAGAAACAACATGCGAACATGTTTCAGCCTTTGATAACAAAATCACACTTGGATTGTCTGCATATTAGATAAACCTATAGTTTAAAAATAAAAATAAATAAATAAACCAAACAAGTACTTTTTTCGTAAACTTCTCCAACTGTTAAACAAAAGCGCTACTCATCAAAAGCACTTCTAAAATTATTTTTAAAAATTAAATAAATAACATACCCTTACCTTTCTCAGAAGCCACAGTCCTCTCTCCATCGCCTCCTCCATCGGATTCCGTCGCCTTCAACAGCCTCAATCTCGCCACAACCAATTCCAAAAACGTGGGGCCCATAACGGCCCAGGCCTCCCCCAAATAAACCCTAACCAGCCGCAATGCGTCATTTCGCGTGTTCATCTTCACCAATCTCTTCCTCACGTTAACGTCCCACACCGCCGCTTCCATCTCATCCCTCCACTGTTCCACCTCCTCAGTCGCCACCAACTCGCTCCCCGCCGCTACCAAACCCTCGACTCTGTCCCTCCACACCCTCTTCACCGCGTCGTAAAACCTCTCCGCCGACCCTCCTCCTCCCAGCCCCAAGTACTTGACCGTACACTCCACCGCCACCGCGCAGTACGCGGACTTCAACGAGTCCCCGAGACTCAGCCCCTCCTTCTCGTCCAGGTCCGCGACCGTCTTGAGGCAGTCGAGGACCGTCTCAGAGACCGAGGCCTCCGATATCTCGGACTGGACCGACCGGAGGAGAACCGCCTTCTTGCACCGGAAATCGTGGTTTGCTACGGGGAGTTTCGAGAGGGCTTTGTTGATTAACTGATCGGAAGTCGAGTGTCGGAGAAGAAACTCCATCACCCATCGCGATATGTCATCGTCCATTTTTTTTATTATTATTTCGATTCGATTTTTCCTACCAAAATCTCTGGAAATTAGGGTTTTCTAAACGAGTACAATCTTTTCAATGCATCATTGTTTGCCACGTCAGATTACTATACCAAAACTACGGTCCACATAAGTCACGTGGACCAATAAGAAATGTTTTTTTATTGAATTTCTTTTGTATAATTTCACCAACATCCCTACTGTTGAAGAAATTATCAATTTAGTTCCTACTACTTATTTTGTATCATAACAATACACTGTATAACCTCTCTTTTTTTTTTTTTTTTTTTTAAATAACATATAATTTCATCTTACAGTAAAAAAAATATGTGAAAAACCAAAAATTAACCCCTAAAAACATTATGGATTTAAGTATGGAAATTTAACTTTTATAACAACGTTTTGAGCAATTACCAAAATACCTTGAAATAAAACATTCTCCAAACCCTCCTCTTTTCTCTCTCTCCACTTTTCCCTCTCCTCTCTCTCTCTCTCTCATCTTTCATTGGACACAGCACCAAGGACAAATGCTACCTTGGCACGGCATTGCTTTCCCATTGTGAAAATCTATTGATTTCTAGACAAAAGAGACATTTCCTGTCTAATATTTCAAAGGTAAATTGCATAAACTTCCCTTATATTTAGGTGATAAAGCAAAATATACAATACCAATAATTACAGTCAACCCCCCCCCCCCGACGTTTAAATTTAAATAAATTTTTTAATTTAAGTGTATTTTAAAATGTAATTGAATGTTAAAAATTAAGATATCGTCCTAAAATTCAATTCTTTGGTAAATTTTGTATAATTAATAATTTGAACATTTTTTTGATAAATGAAACCGGTCAATTTGGGTCAAGTATGTTCGTCAGTCAACATCCATTAACGTTATGAGGACAAGAAAGCCAATTTGTTTATAAAAAGAAATATATTAATAAAAAAAAAATCCTAGAGTTGCTTGGTACGTATGTTAAAAAGTCTCATGTTCATCAAAACCCATGTTCATCACTCACACTTGGTTTGATGGCATTTCTAGTCCACTTTATAGCGCTTAAAAAACCCTACATTTCCACTTATAAAAGACCGATTACTTTAAGCATTCTTAATCTTTAGCCATTTGGAGGTAAATGCAAAGAAAGAAACTTTCAGTGAAGAAAAGGAAAGGAAATCTAAAACATGTAAGCTATGCATGCCTTTTGTTTAAGGTGCTTAATAGTTATGATTTACTATATTGGAAATTTTATTAATCATGGGTTCTAATATAAAGGATTAATGTTTTTATATTATTTTTTATTTATTAAAACAATTAAAGAAAAAAACAAAACAAAATTTTCATCCTCATCTCCAACACCATTATCAAGACATTGCTACGTGCAATTCCAAAACAAATAAAAGATAGAGATTTTTTATTAATAGTTTGATAATTGTTGGATTAAATAAGATTAGATTGCAGTTACCAAATCTAATTAGATGTCGTTTAGTATCTTTATCAATTTTGCTTTATAAATTAGGATTTGCTATAATGAAATAAAATCGTAAGAGTTTATTTCATAAAAGTTAGTGTTAGTTTATTCTAATATTTTGGTTTCTCTCAAAGTAAACAAATATCTTTTCTTCTTTGATACAATTGTGTATGTAACAGTTGGTATTAGAGCCTGATATGGATCAAAGACTAAAGCATTTGAAGATTAATATGGTAGCACTCCGGAAGGAGATGAGCGAAATGTTCTTGGCGTTGAATGCACGCTTTGAACAACTCCTTGATTCTCAGATCCGGGTTTGTAAACAAAGAGATTTGCAAGCTAATGGTTCTACAATCAAACATTTTGTTTAAGTTTGCAAAACATCAATGACTGATGTTCAAGCATCAAACATGACAACGAGGGTGTACAAACGTCCAAATCAACAATACTTTCAATTTCAACTTGTTCAATTCAAACAAACACAAAGAGGGTCATTTTGAATAAACCAATGATGTACAAGAATAGCTCTTCATTAGTTAAAAGATTGAGTCCGGAGGAATTGAAGAATAGGAAGGAGCAAGACTTGGCTTCAACAGTAATAAGAAATGTAGACCTAATCATAATGCAAGAACCTTGAAGTAAATGAGTTAGAGGAAGAAGATGAAGTAAACATGGACACAACCTTTGAGAAATTGGCTAAAGGGGTAGGATGATTAAAATAAAAAATAAAAAAATCCAATCAACATCATTAAGGACAAGGATTTTTCAAGAGGAAAGGAATGTCACATGCAAGTCCAAAACAAATAAAAGTTAGAGTTAGTTTTTTAGATTTTTATTATTAGTTTGATAATTTTTGGATTAAATAAGATTATACTGCAGTTACTGCCTTTTAGTATGTTTATCAATTTTGCTGTATAAATTATCACTTGTTAGCGAACAAATCATTATGCGTGAAAGCGTTGCTGGATAGAACACAAAACAAACACAATAATAAATAAAGATAAAATGAAGAGAAGTAATCAAATCCAATCACACACAGCATAAGAATTTACGTGGAAACCCAAATTAGTGAAAAAACCATGGCCATTAGGACGACAAGAGAAAGTTATACTATGTAGTAAATTGTTACAACCACACACTTATAATTCTCTCTCTAAAATACCCCAAACCAGATTACACCTAATGCTCATTTTGAGATCTCTCTAGTATTTGTTATTTTGCTCCACACATAATAACCTAACTATTATGGTCTATTTATATGAATTACAGGGAGTTTAAACCTATAAAGAAATCTATATCCTAGTCGTACAAGATTTACTTGTTTCACATAAATACTATTTCCTCTTTATGATAAGTCTTCTTGTAAGGAGAAATCTTTTTCCTATAATCATAAGAACTTCTAGAAACAACATATTTCCTTTTCATGAATATTTCCTGATTCAATGCATGCTTGTGATTAACTACGATTCAAGTTGCAGTTGGCCACCCGCTTCCTAAACCGTGTTGAACTTAATCACTCAGAAAACCGTGATCCATGTGCTGCATCACCGAAAACCGTTGTCCCTATCGCTGTGAAAGCCACAGTGCCACCCACAGTGTAAGACACTGGAATTGGACCACTATCCATGTCGCTATGGAAACCCCATAGCACTGATTATCGATGTCATTACCGCTGTCAAATCCACAACGGTTTTGACAACGGTTTTCAATGTTCTTCCTTTCTTTTGTTCTTCAAGTCTTCAAGCCTCCTTCAAGCATAACCTCATAATCCCAAACGATCTCATGTCTCCAGAAAGTCTCCGCATTGGTTGTATCTTGTCTGGTAACCATTGGAAATTCAAGTCATATCCAAAAATCCTCCCCTTATGGCAAGAATTCCCAAAACTTATCCACAGCTACGATCCTCATTACTGAGAATCAACATACCCATCACTAGGTATAACCACTTAGGAACACCCATCCTAAGATTTCACCGGCACATATAGAAATTTACCTTGCTAAAATTGTGGTGCAACTCCTCACATTAGGTTCCCAAGGAGTTCGCTCAGCCATCGACATCCTTGTCTATCACACACCTTGCATCACCTCATAACCAATGCCCATGAGCAATTGTGGACCCACTATTAGCAACACATCCTCAATTATGGTAGCTAACGATCATGCCATTACGATGTTTTATACCCCTTTCGAGGGCATCACCCTAGTCATCATACTCAAGAGAGACGATTACCGGATCACCCTCTTTGGAGACCTTATCCGCACTTGTTTTCTTATTTTGACAATCCTTCCTTACATGTCCAGACTGTTCACATCCTCAACAAGTGACTTTCCATTTGGAGTTCCCCTTTTTCCTGTCAATCAAAAGAATAAAGTTATCAGAAGATTTGCCTTCACTTTTTAGCCTTCATTCCTCATAGATTAGTTTGTTCGCTACATCTCCAAAATATATGGTTGAACTCACATGTATCAAGATTGGCTTCATGTGCGCATAGGACAATGGAAGGAACCAGATGAGTCTTAGACCTTTGTCTTCCTCATTGATTTTAACTCAAATCGACTCTAATTATGAAACTATTCCATTGAGCACTCCCAGGTGATTGGAAATTTTCGTACCTTCAGACATCTGTAGTGTGTGAAACTGCTCCTGCAAGTAGAACTTGTTATAGACACTATTTGCTTGATACAGTTCTTCAAGCCTCTCTCAAAGTTCTTTCGCTGAATATGTTCCATGAATATTTGCAATAACGTTCTTAGCTAGGCACAATCGTATCGCACTCGTAGCCTTTTCATCCAAATCCTCCCAATCATCATCGCTCATCTTAGGTTTTCCAGAACTAGTACCAGCCATTTCTTTGTCAGAGTCTCTAGAGCCATCATGGTTTACAGGGGTTGACTTGCCTTTTAACACCTTGTGTAAACCGTATTGGATTAATAGATCTTTGACTTGAACTTGCCATAAGCCAAAGTTAATCTTTCCGTCGAACCTTTCAACCTCAAATCTCATCATCTTCGACATAATAGTTTGTTAAGACCACTATCAAGCAACCGTGGCTCTGATACTAATTGTTAGTGAACATGTCACTATACACGGAAGCGCTGCCGAATAGAACACAAAACAAACAAAATAATAAAGAAAGATAAGATGAAGAGAAGTAATCAAATCCAATCACACACAACACAAAAATTTACGTGGAAACTCAAATCAGGGAAAAAAACCACAGTCGTTAAAACGACAAGAGAAAGTTTCAATATATAGTAAAATTGTTACAATCACACACTCATTATTCTCTCTCTGAAATACCCCAAACCCAATTACACCAATGCTTGCTTTGAGATCTCTCTAGTATTTGCTATTTTCCTATAATTAAAAGAACTTCTAGAAACAACATATTTCATTTTCTATGAATATTTCCTTATTCAACACATGCTTGTGATTAACTATAATTCAAGTTGCAGTTGACCACCTGCTTCCTAAACCATATTGAACTTGATCACTCAGAAAACCGTGATCCATGTGCTGCATCACCGAAGGCCGTTGTCATTGCCGCTGCAAAAGCCATATCGCCACCCACAACGTAAGACACTGGAATTGACTCGTTGTCCATGCCATTGTGGAAACCCCAAATCACTGATTACCGCTATCAAAGCCACAGAGGTTTTGACAACGGTTTTCACTGTTCTTCATTTCTTCCATTCTTAATGCTAAAATGCTAAAAACTCCAAATGACTACTTCAAACGGCGGCTATGGCCGCCGAATATGACTGCCGAAAAACTTTAGTAGGTTATTTTTTGGTCGAATTTCAGGGGCAGTCTCGTCCTTTCACCCTGGTTTCCAACTCTAGCCTTCATACACTATATAAACACCTTCTTTTTTTCTTTCCCAGCAGCATCCACACTCCACACTCATTCTTCTTCATTTTCTTCCACACCAAAAGAGAGAGAAGAGCTTTCAAGGGCATCCATGGAGGTTTTTCCTCCATGAATGCTCCCCATCTCACCTTATACCCATCATCCACCCATCTAGGAGTAGATTACAAGGAGAAATGAGGGTATTTTGACTAATTTTGAGCCAAGCATGGTTAAAGGAGATTAGCACATTTTGGAGGGGCTCTCCACTTGGGTTATCTCTATTATCTCATCTCTTAGTAATTCTTTTTTTCTTGGATGTGTAATCCCAACTTGGGAATATTTGTAAACCTATATTTGTGCTCAATATATGTGTTGATTGTTTTTATACCTAATTTGTATTTTAATTAATTCTTGCTTTTATTGACTATATCTCTTATCTTGAAATGCTCGTGTATAGAGATTGGAAAGTAATATGTATTCATGTATGGGATTGAGAGTAGATTAATGTAATTTAAGAGTAGTTGTAATCAAATATCTCATTTGTATGTGTATGTTGATGGAAGGCCGAAATTGCATGTTCATAGATGGGTTTGAGTGAATTAGAGTTAGGGTTGTGCCTTTGGAAGGCCTTTCCAGGCATAGTCTTGACTAATTAACTAAAAAGAATGGATGAAACTAATAATTGTCATATTAGAAGAGTTTTGGTTCATTGTTCTTGTTAATTAATTAGACTTTGGCTATTTCTCACTCTAAGGGCTTTAGGTGAGTTATGGTTGGAGATACAATTACTCTTTCCACATTCATTAAACTTAACGTTGTCGTTTTTCATTACAAAGCTATTATTGAGGCTCAATGTAGTTTTGTTTGTAGAATCGGTTCACATATGTTGGTTGTGGTTTCGTGTTTGAGAGGTTCTCAACACGCTCTTTAACCGTTAGCTCTATGAATGAATATAAATCGGGTTGAGGAAAGAACGAACCCTTAACTTGAATTGGATGTACTTAATGTCTAACAATCACTAGATGTGCACTTATGTATGGTGAACTTGTTAACCGTTATGTGATCATTTTCATACATCTTTCATATCCACCCTTTTATTTGTCTTTTTAAACACCATTCTCACCCTTCCATATTCTCTTTGTTTTTATTTGCACTTACTTACATTTCCTTCACACAACACACCTGCATTGTACATACACTCCACACACACCATTCTCACCACTTCCGTGTTCTTATTTATATGCTTTCAATAAACACTAAAACTTGCCTCTTTAGTAGTATTTTGCTAGTTTATAGCACATTGTATAGGAACTCTTAATATAAATAATCTTTTGATAATCGCAATTTGGTAACGACACAAAAAACGTGTATCACAAAGCTTCCCCAATTGCATTATTCTTCAGAATTCTCCAATTTCTCTTGTATATGTTAATAACCATAGTGAGACTTATTGCGTTGGAGCTTTTAATGACGTGTTTAAGATTTTGATGATGCATAATAGGACTTTCTATGATGATATAACCCACAATGTATCAATTTGGAAGAGAAAGGAGATTGTTGGATGAATCATTCACACATCAACTGGAGTCGCCAATAGAAGGTGTCTAATAGAATAACCAAGTATCAATAAGCTAAAGACAAGAATCCGAATTAATAAAAAAATAAAGGTAAATCCAAGTTAAGCCTACTATCCACTAAAAGAAATAATTTAAGATTTCTAAATTTATTCAAACCTCTACTTACGATAGAAGAAATTCAAATCTCCAATGACCTGAAAAATACATAAGATAAACAAAAATTGAGAGATAGAGAGGCATTCACAATTTATTCAATTAATATTATGATTTCTTACAGGTGAATAATGAGATCACCAAAATTCATAAGTTGTTTCAGAAAGGATCCTACATATTACTTTAATATCATAATCAATATAAATAGTCAAAATTAAAATTTTCTTCAAAACATAAAATAAATTGACAAATAAAAAAATAACAATAACATAGCATTATTATACCTAGATATCGATATCACTGTCATCATTGTTTCGCATGATTTCCTCATCATCATTGTTATAACTTAGTAATATTTCATCTTCATTCACATCATCAATATCATCCATATCATTATTTTGGCTAGGGAACACAACATTTAGATCTAATGTATGTGCCTTAACATCTTCTCTATGAAACTAATGATCATCTACATCTTCCTCTTCAACTTCAAGAATTATTGTTTCAACAATAAGACAACTCGATAATTTCTTCTACCTCTTCCTCCATCTCAGGCACATCCCATATATGTCTATGTTGAATTTTTTGAACAATTTTCCAACTTGATCCAAATTTATGATCATTTACATAAAACACTTGGTGTGCTTGAATTGCAAGAATATAAGGATCACTCTCGTACTATTTGTGACTGACATCAATGCAAGTATAGTTGTAATCGTTTTGATTTTTTTTCTTTTCACATTTGTTTCAAACCAATCACACTTAAATAAGACATCTCGATAATTAAACATATAATTCAACTGAGTAACATCCTTTAAAATGCCATAAAAATCAACTGTGGCATTTTCATGTTCCCCATCCACAACTAATCCATAATTTTGGGTTACATGTCTTTTATCTCATTCTTCAATGTTATACCGAACATCATTTATAATACAACTGGGATATGATTCCACACGATTATCTAGACCACAGGCTAATGCATACAAGTCATTTGTGGCTTCTAGTGACCTATAATGTCGCAAAGATTTCATCTATAATTTTACAAATATGCAATAATGATATATATTTAATTATATTGAATTCAAATAATAATAATAATAATAACAATAATAACTAAACAATAAGAATTACTTACGAGTTGTGCAAACCATTAAGCAAACTCTTTTGATGCTTTTCAATCAAATTCAGGTTGATTTTCTGTTGTGATTGCCTATAGTGTTTAAGATAGACACAAAAAAAAATAAAATAAAATAAAAATTACGTATCTACTATAAATAAAAGTGTAATTGTTTTGAAAAAGCGAGAATATAACTTACTCCATGTATGGCTTCAATTCTTCATTGTTATTCAAGACATACCAATGAGTTTTATTTATATCTTGTTGTGAATATTATACAAAATGTGTTGCACCAAATGGACGTACTTTTTGAGAAAATATAGACATCGTTCAGCATTTTGACTTGAGCGAGACCCGTCATCATTTCGATCATCACGGTTAAACTTAGTTTCAATTCCACGAAGATAAATATAAATAATTCATTTACAGTATAACCTTCATCAATTGAACATTCTGGATGAGCTTTGTTTTTCACAAAACATTTAAGCTTTCCTAAGTTCCTATAAATAATATTAAGTCAAATAGTTAGTGTTATACTAAAATTAATATGGATAAATATTGATAAGTGGTTAATAATTTACATGTGTACCTTTCAATTGGGTACATCCAACTATAACCAACTGGTCCAATGAGTTTTACTTTATACGGCAAGTGAACAGCCAAATGGACCATAACATCAAAAAACACCGGTAGAAATTTTTTTTCCAACTTGTATAAAATTTAAACAATCCTTTATTCTAGTTTCTCCAAATCTTGAATATTTAAAATCTTTGTACATATCCCTTGAAAGTAATTGGACAATTCAATCAAATGAGTGCATATATCCTTTCGTAGATAAGCACAAATGCCAAAGTTGAAGGTTGTAAAGGCTATATTTAATTGTATATGAGTTCTTACAATGTTTATTTTTATTGATAAAAAAAATATGTAGTTTTGTTAAAAAATTATTTTTTATCAGTAAAAAATAATTTTTTTTTATCAATTAAAATTATTCAAATATTAAATTTTTAACAATTTTACAATTGAATATTTCTCTATTTAGTTTAATAAAGAACAATTTAAATAACAAAAGAATTAAATACATTAATTAAAAAATAATATATATATATATATATTAATAAAGCCTTTTGGTGCCAATGTGAAGAAGATAATGGTGTCAATCGAAGAAGAAAGTGGTGCTAGAGGTTCCTATA
Organism: Acer campestre; assembly: GCA_954870605.1. Taxonomy (NCBI): domain Eukaryota; kingdom Viridiplantae; phylum Streptophyta; class Magnoliopsida; order Sapindales; family Sapindaceae; genus Acer; species Acer campestre. The sequence continues at coordinate 36,751,834 of OX940799.1, forward strand.
TTTTGGTTAATTTGTTTAGTAAAATATAATAATTGGGAGTTAATTTAAAAGAAAGTGGTATAATGTTTCCTACTTTTCTGATGAATGGTTCATTAGGATTTTTGAAATATACAAACGTATACCTAAAGGGGGGGGGGGGGGGGGGGGGGCGGGGTAGGGGGGACACCTTTTTCAATCTCTTGAAACAAATGCAAAATATACAAACATATACCTGGGGGGAGGTGAATAGGTTTTACACCTTTTTCAATCTCTTGAAACAAACACAAGTTTATCCCTCAAGGTAGCTTACATAACAACACATAAACCAAACATACAAGTATAGACAAGATAATCATATGATCATTAAAGCATTGTCTATACATCAACAAGAAGCAAAAGGAAGAATAACATTAAAACACAACAATAAAAAATACTTGTATTTCCAATAATGTCCAATATGTTACAAGTATCAATCAAAGAATAACTATACATAAAGTATCAATGTACAAAAGAATTACATATACAACTTATGATCAAAATGATTTGCTTACATATCACACTTAACAAATTCCTGTTTCAAAATACATCACAAGTGAATATTGAGCAACAAGATTAAAACATACACATATACAAATATGAAAGAGAGAGATAAACAGAATTGACACAATAGATTTTTTAACTTGGTGAAACCTCTAAGGAGGAAACATTCACGGGTTGAACTACAACCATTGGGTATTGTATATATTGGATGCTAGATTAGAAATTCCTCAAAAGTGACTAACCTATGATCTATTCTCTATTGGAGTCTATGTTTACCCAATCTCTATTGGAAGATAAGAAATCCTTCAATGATGCGAAACCACCATTTATTGGAATCCATGTCTAACCAACATTGTTGGAAGATTAGAAATTCCTCAAGAGTGCATACACATCTCATGTACCACTCTCTATTGGAGTCTATGTCTATCCAAACACTCAGGTCTACCAATATAGTAGCCAACTCCATATCTAAGGTACTCATGCCTCTAGAGAGCCTCCAACGTATAGCTATCCGAACCTTCCCGATCCTAGCCATGACTTCTTGCTTGGTTATCCGGACCTTTTGTCCTAACCAAGACTTCCTTGCTTGGTTATCCGGACCTCTTGTCCTAACCAATACTTCCTTGCTTGATTATTCGGACCTCTTATCCTAGTCAAGACTTCTTGCTTGGTTATCCAGACCTCATGTCCTAACCAAGACTTCATGCCTTTTACAAGGGCTTTCTAGTGTGATCAATGAATGCAAATGATGCAAACAAACAATTCAACATTAAACATGTGATCAATAGATTCCATGGAAACTAGACTTAATCATGTGAGAACACAAGACTTAATGTCTAGATATAAAACTTGAATTAAAACCTAGAGCATGTGAAAACACCTAACACATATGGCTCATAGTTTCTGTTATAGGCAAAAATAGTCGTGGCAGACACGTCATCACTATAAAAAGCCACGTAAGCAGGGGTAAAGGAAAGTCAACTAACGGAGCAAGAAATCCCCTACGAGAACCTGTTCGGGAAAAGAGTAAGCTGCCCGACCACCAGCAAAGATAAGCTGCTCGGGCAACAAGCCTTACTCGGGCAAATACTCAGGCATAGTCGGGAATCAGTGAAAACAGATAGTCATCAGCATCTACATTCAAAACACAGGGTGTAATCAGCGGCAAGCAACTCCATGATAAGCAACAACGCGGCTGCAGAGTCCAAATAAGGAAACAGGTAGATTTTTCCGCAAATAAAAGAGGAAGAATAAGAGTCATACTTGGATTCAACCAAATCAGGAAATATACAAAAGAAAGAGAATCTGAATCCGTTTAGGGTTAGAACACACAATTAGGGCACCACATACCAAACCCTAATTAAACATGTATAAATACCCCTTCTTTACGTAAAAAGAAAGGGGGACGAGAGAAATAGCTTGAGAGAAATTGTAGTGCAATATTCTTGTAATCATTCTTCATAGTGAATTTGGCTTCGTTGTTTAGGCAACAAACCGTAGATGTTTCTCCGATCCTTGGAGTTTTACCACGTAATTGCTTGTTATTCCTAGTTATTTCTTTTGGTTTTAATCATCCTAGTTCATAAATTATAACAATTCAAAAGTAAATCATTGACTCGGTGACCACCAAAAATCACCGTCAACAGTTTCATTCACAAATCTAACACTTGAATAAATCATATACATGAAGCACATATTCAAGGTATTAGAAACACACACTAAAAATGCTAGAAACACAAAATATGTTCAATGAATATTATAGCCAACATTTAGAGCAAGGATATAATTAACAATCAATTAAATCCTATTAGGCTATAATACAAAATCAAATATGCTAATCCTATATTTGTTCAATTAGAGGATCTAAGCATATGCCAATGTTATTGATCATAAAATGAATCAATCAAACCACTAATAACCCTATATATCAAACTAATCACAATACAACACTAAAGCATGTGAGAAACTATAATCATAGAAAACTAGTTCACATTTATATCTAATTAGACTTGATTAGGTTTGATTATGAAGCTATCTTTCTCAATAACATTCATCATACATACACATACATATAGAAGAAGAAACCCCAAGGTAATTGAAGGTTATAAAAGAAGAAAACACAATGATTAGTCAAATACGTAAGATTCACGAGATGGTTTGGTTTTATGGGTAGATCCACTAGAAATTCAATCAAACAGCTGCAAACTCTCTTGAAAAAGGTAGAGGACTTGATTACAAAGCTCCTCCAACTTGAATCACTCAATTCAGAGTCTGAATGAGAAATTTATGGTGTTTGGAAGGTGAGAAAGTTTAGAGAGAAAATTCTGCACATTGGGAGGGAAAGGAGAAACTTTAAAAAGATGAAAAAGAGAGAATGAATTGGCAAATTAGGAGGTGACATGTCACCACCCCATAAGAGGTGCATGAGCCTCATGGGGCAGAGGGTTGCTGGCCTATGAGGCTCACGCGCCCCTCACGGCCTCACCCAAGCTTGGCCTTTAGCCATTGCTTGCCTCCCTCGCGTTCTTCGACCGTATTCGGGCCTCCGAAATCCGAATTAGAATCCATCTTTGGATTACAAACCATGACTCCCTAACACACAAGGAATACTATGAAACTTTGACAAACGGTTGAGAATTCGACCCGGAATACGACGATGAATTCAACACAATGAATGAGAATGCAAAGTAGTGTAGCTTCCTAGTTTGGACTCAAAACCTAATGAATGAGTAACTGAAATGACTGAGACTCAATAAGGAATCATATGAGATTATGTTCAAGTCCAAAAATAATAAAACAAAAACAAATAAACACAAAGTCACACAAGTATGCCATTTCCTAGAGATAGTCATAGAACATGCAATTTCACAATGTTTGTTAAATTAAATATAATGCATGTGCATACTTCAATAAGTGTGTGAATGTGTTATACTAATGGTGTACAACTATGCAAGGACACATATAAATGCTATGTGTGTGTGTGTGCCTATGCCTTGTAAGAGGAATGTGGTCAATTATACATTTGTAGAGCAATGTAGCTTATTCCCCTTTTAAGACACCATCTTACATGAAACATAGCCGAGTCTTTCTATGAAGCTTTGAATCATCATTTCTAAAACCACTAATCAATACAAGAAAAATATCATTTTTGATATGGAATATATGCCAATACAAACCAAAATCCTAACAATTTTATTAATGCTATTTTATCTGTGAATATCATATGTTGAATGGTTATTTTATTCTATGCATTTACAGGTACTAATTCTTTCTTTTTCCTTCTCTTCATCTGCCTCCTCCATTTTATTTTATTTTATTTTTTGTTTTTAGTATCTTATTTTATTTGTACTTCTATCTATGTGTTTAGTTACAAAAAAAATCATTTAGACACATATATATGGGTTACAATTAATTTACTTGGTAAGGTAAGGTCTCTAATATCTAGATTATTTTCTAGATAGCATTGACTTGAACTCTTATTTTTTTGCTATTATTTTGAATATATAATGGATGTAATTCGTAGATTTACTCATATATTGGCATCAGCTGCATGTTTTTGAGATGAATATGTTGGATTTTTCAATTGTATTTGGCTTTTCACTCTTATTTTATTTGATGTATTTACAGGTACTAATTATGTACTCTTTCTTTTTCCCTTTCTTCATCTACCTCCTCCATTTTTCATGTGTTTTCTACCTCTCTATTTTTTGTTTTACAGTGTATAGTTAATATACTTTTTACCATCTTGCTTTTTAATTTTTGGCTTATGGTCCTGCCTGTTTTTATTGTCTGTTGTGGCCTTGGTTGCTTTTGTTTCTTGAATAAAGTGTCAAGTGTGCTGTTAAAAAAAAAATCACATAATATAGTAAAGTAATTTATTTTATATCTTAACAATTTTAAGTTTTAATTTATAAAAAATTTAGGGTCATAACTCATAATGGGTCAAGTCAAATATGTGATAAAGTGTCAAATGCACCAATTACTGCTCATACTATAAGAATAATTATAAAATGGAATTAAAGGAAAATTGAGTTTGGTCTTCTCTTTTTCTTAATGCTTTTTTATCTTTCTTTATTTCTTGTTGATTTCTTGTCGTGAATGAGTGTATATATAGGGATCGTATGATCACAACTAGTATTGTGATAATTTTAACTAGTATTGTTAATAGGGACGTTAAAAAGAGTATAAATTATATTGTTATTTTGTAGATTAGATGGCCCCAGGGACGTCGTTTGTCTGTATTTACCATGATAGATTCATCTAGTGATGACACTTCTAATGCACATTATGAAGGAAAGAAGAAGAAATATCGTGGAGTGACTCGATGACTTAAAGTGGATAAGATTGTCCAATATGTTGGATGAATACCTATTAGATTTACACCAGAGCAAAAAGAGCATGTATGTGAAAATGCAAACAATTTTTCTACTGAAATGAGTATTTTGGTTCGTCAGTTTGCCCCACTACAAGTGGTTGATTGGAGTCACATGCCTGAAATTGAGAAAAGCACATTATTTTATTGTCTAATGGTAAGTAAATATTTAAATATAATTCAATGTTATTGATTTTATTATTTTATTTAACATATGTTGACTGTGATATTTTAGACCAAATTTGATGCCGACTTATCATTGCCATATGTGTACCAATATGTTAACACAACAATGAGAAAGTCATACAGTAACAACCGTTGTAAAATGCATAAGCATTTTAATTCATTCCAAAAAGTTGAGGACGCAATATTGAAACCATATACGAATGTCTCGAAAACTGATTGGATGTGGTTATGCGAGTATTTTTGCAGTGATGAATTCCATGTATACTTTTTATTAACACATTTTAAAGAAATGATTATGTAAGCATTTGTGCCTAATTGATTTCCACATATAAACAAGATATTAAAGATAATACTGACAAGAGCTAATAGCATTGATATACTTGATATATTTTTTATTTTTCTATACATATTATATCAAAAAGAAACTCCAAAAGTCGTGATGCTCCTAAGATTAAACATCATGGAGGTTCCAAATCTATTCATAGACATGTGGAAGAAATGGTAAAACTTAAATATAATTACATTTTCAATTGTAACCATATGCATATTATCTAATAAATTATTTCTTATATCGATTAGAAAAAAATGTCTGAGAGCACTTCAGCTTGCATGATGTGTTTAAAGATACACACTTTTTAGAAGATAATGGTTGGAAAAGTGAAGAAGCCAAAAAAAAAAAAAAAAAAAAATGTAAGTATCAATTTTTTATTAAAGTGTTTTTTCTAAATATTATTTCTTTTATATATATATACTTAATTGAAATTTTATACATATGAGGAAATGCAAAAATTAGAAGGGGAATTAACTCATGACGAAACACCACTAAAAGATGTTGAAATTATTGACTGCGTCCTTGGACTTAGATATGCATATATCAAGGGTTTTCGTAAAGTACACAAGACATTGATGTCATCAATACCATCATCTTCTACACAACAAGTTGAGATGATTGCCTTGAAAGCTGAGTTAGGGTGTATACAAGAAGAGTTAAGAATTGTTAAAGAAAAGTCACTAAATACAGAAGAATGAGTGAAGTGACTAGACGAGTTTTGTTTAGGCAATAAGAATAGTTTAATTATACATCTTCTTTCTTAAGAGATTAAATAGAACAATTTTATTTGTTATGTATTCATGTTAGATTTTTTTGGAATATATATATATATATTATATTTTGTTTATAATTATTTCTCTATATTTAATTTTAGTAGTATATATTCACCCTTTTATATTTTTATTTCATGGTTGATGTATATCAAACTTATATATATATATATAATTTAAATGATATTTTATAAATATCATTATTATTTAAAAATTTGTGTGGATATAATATGTAATGGTACGAAATTAAAAAGAAAATAAATGAATTATGAATAAATAAATATTAGTGATTAATAATTATTATATAAAGTAATATGTAACCATACTTCGATTATGTCAAGTAACGTGTAACTAAATACGATTTCAGTCAAATGATGTATTTTTAATTCAATTTAAGCATTATTATTTGTATTATTTTGTAAAACCTTTTATTTTAAGAAAATAAAAATTAATTATTCTTCACTTATAATTTATATAATTATAATTTTAGCGACATCAACACTGCACAAATTAATGTCTCACTAAAAGTTTTTTAGCGATATTTAGTACATTTAGTGAGACAATATACGATATCACCATAATGACATCAAGTAGGGGTCTCCAAAACTCTACAATTACGTCACCAAAAGATAGAAATTAATATGTCACTTTAACGACATCATGCCTAGAGGATCACCAAAAATAGATTTTAGCGATATATTTTTAATGTAGCTAATAAATGTAACGCCAATAAGCAATTTTCTTGTAGTGAATTGAAAACTTTGATAAACAAATCCAAAAAATATAAATCATGTATAACAAAGTCTTTGTCCAAACGACAAGTAGCAAAAAACTATAGTAAATAAGAAAAAACAAGTAGCAAAAAATACAAATCGAATCAAATGAGCAAAAACCCTACTCACATAATACATAAATCAACTTAAAGCTCTAAATTCATCAACAAGATAACATGTTTCATCAATGTCCACTTCAAAGCAAACAAAACCTAAATCGTCTAAACCATATATTTACCAAATCACTTAGCACAAACCATCCACAATCCCATAACATATTCAACAAGATATTAACATTACAAAACACTTATGTATAGAACATGTAAATTACAAAATTCAAAATATGGTAATCAAAATTGTCATAAATTATACTTAATAATCCAACCTAAATGCAGAAGTCTCCATAATTGATACTACTTACAAATCTTATAATTCAATAAACCTATAACATTTCCAAATGCTACAATTAATGTCATTTGAAGGTTTATAATCATTTACCATACTCTGGAATAAAAGAACACAAACATTATGAAAATACCAAATATAAAAATTCTCAAAAATATTAACTACAAAATATAGTATTAAATTTAGAGCAATGACAAAACAAAATCAAGTGAGTCTTGGCTTGCAAATCAAAATCGCAAATCAAAATCACAAATCATCTACCAAAATGCATAGTAATGCCAATTCCACCACCACATCCACACAAAAATACATAAAATAGCAGAAACACAGAACACAAAATACATATGAAATAGTGTGTAAGATAATCAACATTCAACAACAGAGAGAGAGATTGGTGTGAACGAAATAATTCGAAAATGATGCCTTTGACTCTCCAAGTTCGTTTTTGACAAAAAGTCATGACAAGAATTATGAGTGATGACGGTCATCGGGGGTCTTGTTGTTAGCAATAAGATGTGAATGAGAGAATGTTGAGAGTTTGTATTGCTTTCTTGAAAATTTATACTTTCATATTGGGTTGGATGAAACAAGAAGGGTGACTTTTACAAGTGATAGACAGAAAGATGTTCTAAATGCTATTGAATAGTTTTGGTCAATATCTAGTAATCAGTTTTGGGTACGACACTTAACTACTAATATGCAAGAAAGGTTTAGAAAAGTGGTGTAGTCAGGATTTTTGACTTTGGGGGGCCAGACTAAAAACATAATTAAAATATTTATAAGTTTGATGATCAAAATAGTTTGAGGATCAAAATAATTACAACTAAGAGGGGGACGTGGGCCGTACCCTTCAAAAATGAATATGCTACAAAAAAAATGTAATCCAAAAATAAATAACAAAAACATTAATATATATATATATATATATAACCTACAATACAAGGACATCACTATTTCGTTTGAGTGGTACCCTACAAGAAACCACAACACAAAATTCATCGATTATCATATCTGGATCAATGGTATCAAAAAAAATCTCTTTCAATATAAATCACCATGCAACTTGCTAGAAACTCATCATCCATCTTATTGTGAAGTGTTGTTTAAATAAGTTTCATCGCTGAAAATACTTGCTCTGTTGTTGTAGTAGAAATAAGAAGAGTCAACACAAGACGAATTAAGCGATCAATCAAGTAGAAGTGTTCTGGCCTTTTAGTTTTAGATAATCTACGACACAATTCAGAAAGTGAGGAAATATTTTGAAACTCTGAATCATTAGGTACATCAAGCTCATAATGCTCCAATTGTCTTCTCAAAGTTCCAATCTCTGATCCATTGAAATCTTGAGGATAAAATATCTCAGTAAGATTGCAAATACTATCAATATTAAGTGATTTGAATGAGTTAAAAGGATCCAAAGATGAATTATGAATAAAAAGCTCTATTGTTCGCTCTGGAAATCTATCATCTAACTCTACCATCTAAAAATCTATCACAACATTAAAAATATAAAAGTGGCAATAATTATCAACTATTATGTAATCTTGTTGTTGGCAAGAATGTCTTATACCTCTTTTATACTATGCACTCAAATCTTCAATAAATATATGATGTTTATCACAAAATGATGTCACACTTTGAATAAAAGTGTCTCAACCATCTTCGCGAAACTTCTGAAGAAGTGATTTGGTTGCTGAGACAAACCTCGTATCATTTAAAATATCTTGATTTTTGACCTGTAATGCTTAACAAAACATATCGATATATCTCATAACTTTGTTCATCATAAGCAAGATAAACATAGATTCAAAGGATTTCATACCCTAACAAGCACATTTTTCGTCTACTTGTATATTGTTGTTAAGTCCATTCTTAACCATGTTTTCAAGAACACAAAAAGTTACATCAAACATTTCAATCAACCTTACACAAGAATTAAAATGAGAACTCCAATGACTAGCTCCAACTCATTGCAAATAATAATAATAATAATAATAATAATAATAATAATAATAATAATAAAACGAATTTGATTAGCTCTTTTTGGATTGTTAGTAATGTGTACTTGGCATTCTTTGGAGCATTATCCAAACATATTTTGACAATTCCTTCATTAGAAATTCCACAATTTAATCATTTCAAGAAAATTGCCATGGTTGGATGAACTTTTAGATTCATTATTCATTGTGCCCTCTAAAAGCATATGCTTGTCTTGCAAGCCATTTAAGATCAATTATTGAGGTATTGAGTCGTAATCGATGTTGTGAAATTTCTTCTAAAGATTGTGAATTGAACATATTGTCAATGTATCGAGATGGGTTCTTAAAGTTATCTAATCTTTGTACATCAATCAAGACTTTCATAGTTTGCGAAAGCACATTCATCTCTATCATGAACTTTTGTCCAACTATTGAATCCCTGAATGGTAAATAAAAGATTATTTGATGGAAAACTGTCAAAAATAAAGTATGGAAAACAATATGCTCTTTCTTTTTCAATAGAATACTCGAACCAAAAAAACTAGGAAAACCAAGAATAAGTAAATCGTCGATTTTGATTCGCAATTGGTGTAGGTTTATATTATTTTAATTTAGGTTGATGTGGTTGCATGATAATTGTTAAGGCCATTTTGTATGTAATTTTGGCCCTTATTTCCGAGTCTTTTCGCTTGGTTTCTTGAGTAAAATCGATGCTTTAATGTGTATATTGAGCTTGTATAGGTCTTATTCCCTAAAATAAGGTGTTGAGCTTAATTGAAGAGAACTAGAGCCTAAAAGGGACAGATTGTAAAGGCTTATGATGAACGTTCAACTTGGGGAGGACAAAGCTTCCTCCTCAAATTGAACTGGGTTTCGAGCCATATATTTTCGAAAAGCCCCGGATGTCTAGTTTCTAGCAAACTTTACGGTTCATGATTCTAAAGTTTCTAAAGGAAGCTGTTTTAGTAACTGGTGTGCGAAGCTTAAATTTCCTTTCTAGTGACCAAAATGACTTTTAAAGCAACTTACCACCAAGTCGCCTCCCAAGTCGTCTGAACCACTTCCAAATGATGGGTTTTTTTCTCCCTAAAATGGTTCCTCCTATAAAAAAAAAAACCTTCCATTTTTATCCCCAAATCACCAAGCTCCATCCAAATACACTAAAAATCACTACTCTCTAGCATAAAAAGACCTAAGAACACATTTTTTTGCAGATTCACTTTCTATCTAAACACAAACCTAACACAAATTCAACACCTTACCACCTTATATCCATCATCATACATCATCATTTAGGCAAAGGAGTTGAAGAAGAAGTCAAAGAGAAGGAGTTTCCAATCAAAAAAATAGGGGGATTTCATCATCTAGATTCTTCTATCTCTCTCTACTATTTACTCTTTGTACTTGGTTATGTTTAGAGCTATTATTCAAAATTGTATTTTTATCTCTTTAAACATTAACTAAATCTTTTAAGCTAGGGCTAAGATGGGCCCTTTCCATGAATATTGAATAAAGACTTCCTTTTTATTGAGTTGTGTTTGTTGAATGTTGAGTGGGATTTTGTGTGCCTAATGCTTTTTAGATGATTAGCTACCATTTAGATGATTCTTGGTTATTGTGTTAAGGACCGGAAGGTGATGCACACAACGTGCTTGATAAAATGCCCAATACATGTTTAGTAAGGTAGAAATATGTGAGGGTTGCATGTATGACCTAATTTGTGTGCCAACATTCTTAATGAATTCATGTGCATGTTTTTGTTGTCACCTTTGTTTCTCTATTGGTTTCCAAAGTTTCCAAGGAGCTTGTCAGACCATAACGTGATAATGAATGGTGAACCGAGAGTGGATTGGGGTCCTTGCCCTTTTCGTTTCTATAATTGGTGGTTGGAGAACAATGAGAAGATGAATGATGCTTTTAATGGGTGGAAAAAGTGCAGAATGGGAGAGACTTCAAGTGCAACTCTTTCTTGAAAGGCAAGGACAACTAAGGAGAGCATGAAGCTTTAAATGTGGTAGAATAAGAAGGATGATTTTTCCTTAAATAAATGGGGATTAGCTAGCCGAAATAGACAAGGATGCGGTGAGAGATGGGTGGACTGAAAAAAAATTGAGATTGGATCATTTGACTTTATTGGCAAAAGTGTGGGAAGGCTTTAGGATAGAAGAACAAAGATGGAGGTAAAAATCGAGAGTGAATTGGTTGAAGGAGGGTGACAAAAATACTATATTCTCCCATATTATTGCCAATGCTAAAAGGATGAGTAATTTTATTAGTGATATATCATTTAACGGGAGCTCCTTCACGGATCCACAACAAGTTAGATGGGGGATTTTTAATTTCTTTAAAAATCATTTCAAGAAAGCTACTTGTCAAAGATTTAATATTAAATGCATGAATCTTAGAAAGTTGACTAATTCTGAGAGTAAGATGATAGAAGAAAGTTTTGTGAGAGAGGAAGTGTGGAAGGTTTTGAGTAGATGTAATAGGAACAAAGCCTTAGGTTTGGACGGTTTGAACTTGAATTTTGTTAAGACTAATTGGGAGGAGATCCAATAGGACTTTATGAAGTTTATTTAAGAATTCCACAACGATAGGTCCATTGTTAAGAATTTGAGTAACACTTTCATTGCCCTTATCCCAAAAGTTAGAAAATCGACGACCATGGGAGATGATGGATAAAATCGTGTTATAAAAACCTAACTCGCAAGTGCATGAATCGTGAGATAAGTACAACAGAAAGTAGGGATATTTCCTATGAGGAAAAGTGAATTATCGATTAAACTAATTTTAATTAAAGCTAAGCAAGTAACAACATCCAAGAGATTTTAGAATGATTGATTGATTTAGAACTAAATTATCTAAGAAAGCAGTTAATAAGAATATATGAATGTGATCAAGAGGTGAGAAAACTAGGTTATCAATGCTCCCCAACTACGTTTACTCAATGCTTCAAATTGACTTTGATAAAAGATGTTAATCAAGTTAAGGGTTCGTTCTTAAATTAAGTATGATTGTTACCGTATGATCTTGGAATGAATCAAATGTTCTCAATTATATTTTACCTCAAAAACTTGATGTGTAAACTACAACCGAGAACCCATTAAGTGAACAAACAAGTGAACCAAAACTTATGTGCATATAACCATGCTAAGATTAGTTTTACCCATTCAATTGAAGATTGATTGAGAGTACGTGACATAACACACTCTAACCTTAATCATTAAATTATCCAACTCTAAATTCATGCCGAGCATATAAACATGCATTAACAAGAATAAAGAATTATGACATAGGATGAATTGAATGAATCAAAACTTGAATTAAGAAAATATAGTCAATTCTAACAAAGAGCATTCATAGAGGTTCACACTGATTCCCTAGTATGGAGTTGGTTACATATAGCGGAAATAACAAGAGAAGAGAAGTAATATATTAAACCTATGGATGCCTCCAATAAATTGATTAGATCTTCAATGTTGCGTCTTCTTCGTCTAGCAAATCTTCTATGAGAGAATTATATGGTGTGTTGTGAAATGGCTTGTGGTTCGAGAACGAGCGAGAAAGACCTAAAACCCTAAATTATTCATGTATTTATATGGATCCAAGAGTTTAATTGAATTCATAAATTTGTTCTCGAGACGGTAATGTCAAATTGCTATGACAACCGCTGTGAAAGCCATAGCGGTGTCGACAGTGCTCTTCTATATGATTGCAATCGCTGTGTAAACCAACAACGTGATTGGCAGTGGTCTTAATCAAACCAAAATTGGTATAATTTTGGCCCTAATTTCCTTCTCTTTATGCTTAGTTCTCGGGCACTATCTCATGATTTAATGGTATGAATTAAGTGTTTTTAGGTATTTCTAAAAATCAGGGGCATTGGATTAATTTTGGTCAATTGAGGGCAAAAGTGTAAATTATGAAGAAAGATTGAAGTTATCGTAATATTAGAAGAGAACAAGGGAGTATTGTGTAATTTGCCAAGCAAGTTAGCAAGGGGCGCCACGTCATATTAGTGAAACAATGCGTTTAGGAGGTTGCTTGGGCTTCTAAACCCACTTCAACCCAATTCTAAACACACCCCATAAAAGACAATTGGCTTGAGCCTAAGTACACCCAGGCCAGTTCTAAATGCACCCCAAAAGAGACAAGCAGCCCATGCCACCAACTTAGTGAAACGGTGCATTTTGAGAGGGGTGTGGGCTTCCAAACGCGCCCCAGACCAGTTCTAAATGAACCCTATTCAAGACAAAAGAGAAGCAGTATGCGTGCACCCACTGCCCTTGCTAAGTGCACCCTTTACCTTCATTTTCTTCTTCTTCAACCTCTCGCTTGCCTCCATGGATAACCTGCAAGCTCCCAAACCCTAGCCATTGGAAGCCACCATTCCCGACCTATCTTCAGTCAGTTTCCAGCCCAAAAGAGCGACGAGATCATCGAGAGTTCGATCGGTAACGTGTTGGCTCGCCATCACCAATCCCTAGCCAAGATCCAAGGCATGAATTCCAGTCCTCCGTTGCCCTAACATCGCCATCTTTACAAATCGTGATCACATCGCGAAAATCAATATCGCGGTTTGCATTTCGATGTCGCCACTGCGATAGAGAGTTATTTTTGGCTCCAGATGATGTCGCCCTAGTGTCGCTCCGAGATGTCACCATGAAACTTCACCACGAAGCTTTATGATTCAATTGTGATTGGTCTAAAAATTACCAAAAGCCCCCCTTTGATGGGTCAAAATGGTAATTTGCAAAGTTATGGGGGTGCTTTGGTAATTAGCCACTCGTGACCTGATTAGAAAACACTATAAATTTATCCTATTGTTCATTTGAAAACACAACTGTTGATAACCAAGAAACCTCCTTTTCTTCCATCATTCATAATCCCACCATTTCTCCTCTATCCCAAGCTCAACACTTAATCTAGATCACACTCCCCCAATCATTCCTTTCTTCCCATCTTCTCCACATATCTCCTTAGTCACTTCCTATTTGACTCCACCTATCTAGACACATCTTTATCATTCACTCTTTGCACAATGAGCATCAAAGGCAAGGAAATGCTCAAGTTCTACAAAGGGAGGCCCAAGGGTGACTTCTTAATCTTTTACTTGCCTTTCCTTTGATTGTAATATGTGTAAGTAAAACCCCTTTCTAGGGGATTGATGTGAGAACATTTGGATTGAGTTTTGCTTAAGCTTTAATATATTTTAACCTCTATTTGTGTTCTATTCATTTTATAATTAGATTATATTCATTATATAATTAACATATGTACCCCACTAGTTTATTATACTCTTGTTTAGGATAATTTGTTATATAATCTTGATTGGATTGACACCCTTGATGGATTGAGAACATAGTGAGTAGGATAGATTGTCGGAGGGTATATCAACCGTGATAATCTAAACCTTTAATTGTAACAAACTGATCCCGCTGTGACCCCCTCTCCTTAATCGGTTAGGCATTGCGGTGAGAAGTTATTTAAGGTTCATAGTGATGGTCTAAATGCATTCAAGAATACAATTGGTTAACATTTGTGAGATTGGCTCACTAAGGTAGCTTCATAGTCCACTTGTGACTTCGTCAATTCCTTAGCAATTCTCTTAATTGATTATTGCATATATCTTATCTAGATTTGTTGAACATTCTATTTTATTAGTTTTATTAGGTTTATTTTACATGTATGTTTGATAGCTTGACACACCATACAACCATCCATTGCTTATGATTTACTTTATCGCATTTAGGAATTGTTAATTTATTCTACTAATTACTCTAATTCCCTATGGAATGAATCTTAATTACCAATTTACTAATTTTACATCTAAGTGGATTTTTGAGTGGTGAAAATTGGTTTTCAAAACGATCACATAAAAACGTTATTTTGTTGTGCAAAACGACCACATCAAGTCTTCATGGCATAAAGCATTGGACAAATATTTATTGCACCATTGCGCGTATCGTTGTGAAAGACACATCAGCTTGCACAATGCTAGCCTATAACAAGCCTTTGCAATTAATCGTTATGAAAGACATAGCATTTTTGTGGCTTTTGTTGAATTTAGCTTTGACAATTACATTTTAGCCCCTTTTTGTGACAATTACATTTTAGCCCTTTCAATCTTCTAAAATCATCTTTTTCCTCTAAAGTACTTCAAATACATCACTTGAGTCCAACAACCTGAAAATGCTCAAATCACACAAATTAAATACCTAAATGACTAGAGAAATAAGCAATTGATTGGAGGAATGAGGATAAAAAACATATACAATAACTGACCGATCAAGAGACTTTAGACCTATAAGTTTGGTGGGATTGATGTACAAAGTGCTTTCAAAGGTGTTGGTGAATTGTTTCAGAAAGGTGATGAATTTAAGGATTGGAGATACCCAAATGGCTCTTATTAAAGGTTGTCAAATCATAGATAGTTTTGTTATTATAGAGGAGATAATAAACAAATGGAGTAAAGAAGATGAGGGTGGGCTTTTGGTAAAGTTGGATTTCGAAAAGATGTACAATAGTGAGGATCATGCATTCTTGGACGCCATGTTAGACGATATGGGGTTTGGTAGCAAATGAAGGAGTTGGATTAAGGAATGTATTGTTTCACCTTTATTATCGATGTTGGTTAATGGAAGCCCAACCCCTCAATTTGGAATTGAAAGAGGTCTAAGGTAAGGAGACCCATTATCCCCATTTTTGTTCAACATAGTCGTTGAAGGGTTGAGCTACCTTATAAACAAGGTCAGGGGTCTAGGGTTGTTGAAAGGTGAAACTTTTGGTGGCTTAAAAGTGCAAGTTACGCATCTTCAATTTGCCGATAATACCATCATTTTTATCAAGTCTTGAATGGAGTTTCTCCTCAACACAAAAGGTTACTTCATTTTTTTGAGTTGGCCTCAGGATTGAAAATTAACTTCTTTAAATCTTGTATTGTGAGAGTGGGAAAAAGAGTGGACGCGTGGCTAGAATGGGCGGCTGTTTTCAAGTGTAGGAGCGCCTATCTTCCTATCTCTTATTTAGGCCTTCCTTTAGGTGCAAGACCTTGTTTTAAAGTGTTTTGGAACTTGGTGATCAAGAAAATTGAGAACTATTTGGCTCAGTGGAAAAAAAAAAGGTTTTTGTCGAAAGGCGGTAGACTAGTGTTGATTAAGGCGATGCTCTCAAGTTTTCCAACGTACTATAAGTCTATTTTCAAGGTTTTAGTTTGTGTTGCAAATTCAATATAAAAACTTCAACGTTGTTTTTTTGGGGTGGCGAAATTGAAAAGAAGAAGTTGCACTTGGTGAAGTGGGACTAGGTTTGTAGGAATAAGAAGAATGAGGGTTTAGGTATAGGGAGAATTTTGGATAAGAATAAATGGCTTCTAGTTAAATGGATTTTAAGATTTGGCAATGGACATTCTTCTTTGTGGAAGAGAGTGATTTGTGCCAAGTATAGGGTGGAAGTGAATTGTATGAGATGGAATTGGCAAGATTTGGCTGCCAAGTCTTTTTTTGTGGAAGTTATAACTAATCTTTTATAGGAAGCTTCTCGAATGGCTATAATTATAGCATATGGTTTGAAGGTGATTTTGGGCTATGGAGACAAGGCTAGTGTTTGGGAAGAAATTCTAGTGGATTATATCCCCTAAAAGGAGTCTTTCCCTAGAATTTTTCAACACTTTGGAATTTAGCAGAATAAGAGGTGGGTTTGGAATGTGAGGCTTATGAGACAACTTTTTGATTGGGAATGCGATCAATGGAACTGTTTTACGACCTTCTTGGAGTGTGTGACAATTTGAAGATCAATTAAATATGCTCTCGGTCGGTCTTTCAATCCATCGGGCATATTCTCCTTGAGTTCTTTTCGTTGTGAGCTGGAAGGTTCGACAGCAGGTAATTCATTTGATTTTTGTCCAGTATGGCAAGGTATTTGCCCACCCAAATTAGAGATTTCTGTATGGCATGTTCTCAGAGAAAAGGTGTATGTTAGAGAGGTTCTAAAAAGATTTGACATGCTTCGAGGAGATAGAGCTGGTTGTCTGTTTTGCAAGGTGGAAAAAGAGTATGTTAATCATTTGTTTTTTCATTGCCAATGGACTTAGAAGGTTTGGATGAATTACATGCTAAGGTGGGATGTGAGATGCTATTCTTTAAAGTCGTTAGTGGACTAGTTTGAAACTTGGGCTGGTTTGTGTCCATCAAAAAGAAGTGAAAGAGCTTGGGGTTCGGTTTTTACGCTGTGGTGAGATGATGTGGGTAGTGAGAAACCAACATTTTTTTAAGGATTCGGAGGTGAATACAGCTCAAGTAATTGACACGGTCATTTTGAGAATTGCTTCAAGAGACCTCATCACTTCAATGATTCAGAAATTAAAGGATCTTTGTGTAGAAACTAAACTGGTGAAGAAAACCAAGCTTAAGAAGTGGATTCCCTCTACAAGTGAAGTCTTAATATTTAATGTAGATGGTTCAACGAGAGGTAAACCAAGCTTGACTGGTATTGGTGGGGTGTTGAGAGATTGTAAAGGGAAAGTCTTATGTTTGTTCTATTTGCATGTGGGTATTCTTGAATCGAATTCGGTAGAGATACTAGCTATCCATAAGGCTTGTCAACTATGTTCTTCTAAACCTTTTTTGGTGGGGTGTGATACTATCATAGTTAGTGACTCGAAGATGGCGGTTTCATGGATTAATAAGGAGGGTTTCATTTATCTTAATCACATCAACACAATTTATGATATTCAAAATGTTTTGGATTTACTGGTAGGAACAGTGATGATCTATAATTCTAGAGCCATTAATGCTTTTATGGATAATCTTGCGAAAATGAGGTCTAACATGTGTGGGGATTTAGTTGAATGGGGCAATTGTTAACTCTCTATTGTGATCTTGCTTTTGTTTTTCGTTGTTAGGTTCTTTTGTGCTTTTGGTTGATGGTTTTCTCTGTTGTTTCTTCACAACTAGTGATGCTATGTTTGTTATGGTGTTTGTTCCTTGTCTCTTCAATGAAGTTGTTTATTGTTCAAAAAATAAAAATAAATAATAGGGTTAACACAGTCCTTAACATTCTCTTGTATTATTTAATGAATTGGTTGTCTTAAATGTCTAATAGGATTGGTTTGGTGAAATTGAACCCTAGCTATCCCATCATAAATCTTGAATCATTCTTGCTTGGTTTGACTTTAATTCTATTGAATTAATTAATAGTTGGCTTTAGTTAGTTTAATTTGTAGTTATTTGATAATCACATCACCTATTAATTGTTTTTCCAAATAGCTGTGTACCTAACATATTTCAGTACTTAGCATCTCAATCCCTGTTGGAATGATAATTTACTTTCACTATATTGTATGTGTCGGCTTCGTACGATTACGAGTAGCTTTAGCCCGTGTCTATTTATGGCACCGCTGTCGGGGATTGTGCGGTTTGTTAATGTCAATACCAATTAGGTTTATTACTACTTTGGATTTTTATTTGTGTTTTTGTTTAATTTATTTCAGGTAGGTTGTTCCTTGTATGCACCAACGTACAAGGAGTAACAATTTGTGGTTTCTATACTTCAATCTGGAAATAGAAAAGTTGGCTCCTCAGAAAAGAAAAGAAGCAAGAAATCGAGACGAAGCAAGAAATAGAGCCACAATGGATCCTAATTTGAGATCGTAGAAGCAAGGCCACAAAATGATAATGGTAGAGCATTGCATGACTTTGCAATGCCAATGATCGATCAGAGCACATCTTCCATAAGAAAACCGACGATAGCCATCAACAATTTCAAAATCAAGCCAACCATAATCCAGATGATTGTGACAATGATACAGTTTGGTGGTCTAGACAATGAGGATCCGAACACCTAAAAATAAGGTGTCGAATGATGCTATCCATCTAAAGCTATTCTCATTCTCTCTATAGGATACAACCAAATCTTTTGATTGAAGTTGTTATCTTCGGGCTCAATCACGACATAAGAGGAGCTACTCCCATGTCGTGATTGAGCCTAGAGGTAACAAGTTCAACCAAGCTTTGACTTTATCCCATAGAAAGAAAGGGAATAGCCTTAGCCGGATAGAATCAACTGACACCCCATTTTGTTTGAAAGTATCAATAATATATCCTCTACAAACATCATCACGACAATTAACAGTATATGCCGCTATAGGAAAACTTAACCTCGGACAAGTTCGAGAGCACTAGTATCAACATTTTTAACTTCAACTCTATTAGGTTTAGAAGCATGTTGATTCTCAATAATTGGAACATCAACATTTGTTGGAGAAGCTATTTTACTTGATGATTGATTCTCATTTGATTTCAAGAATAAATCCAAAATATTTTTCTTTTGCATTAATTTTTGATGATTTAACATAATACCCTACATACATACATACATACATACATACATACATATAGTATATGATTATAAATTATCAAAGAAAATGATATATGCATACACCGGATAAAGAGCATGAAAAATAAGTGCAGTAAACATGGACATTTATCAAGATTTTCTTTCTTCCAACTTCCAACTTCTAATTTTTATATATAAATGGTTTACGAATAAGAAGATATAAGAATAAGGGAGAAATTCATTTTCATCCCTTTAATTTGACCTAATAACCAAACTGGTTCCCCGATTTTCAAAATTATCTCGTTTAATCCTTCTGTTAAGATTTTCGTTGAAAAAATGGAATTTGATAGGGTTAAAAGGTCAAATGACCATATTGCCCCATTATAACTATTAAATTAATTGAAAGACAAAAATGCCTCTCTTCAACCTAAACTATCACCATCACCATTACCATCATCTCTCTATTTTGAATTAAGGAAAAAAAAAAAAAAAAACGAATCAACATCAGTCCATCACAATCATGCCTACCCTCGCCAAATCCATAACCAAACCTAGAAACCAGAACCAACCCAGAAACCCACCAAATCCTCCACCTTCTAACATTGAAATCAAACCTAGATAACCCAACACAAGCACCCATGCCTGCCTTCGCCAAATCAAACCGCACCACCATCGTCAAACATAACTACCAAGATCAAACAAAAACAAAAATCAAATCACCAAATCCCTTCATCAAATTTCAAACCCCCTCATCAAATTTCTAAAAATCCCATAATCATCACAAATCCAGAAATAACCAAACCCCACCATCTCTCTCTCATTTGCAACCAATCTCTCTTACCTCTATAATCTTCCTCCTTATCTCCAGTCGTCTCTTTCCAAACAAACCCACCACCAGCCACCAAATCTCGATCTACAAAGAAGGACGCTGGATCTTCACGCAAGATCGAGGAGGAGAGAAAAAAAAAGACGGATGCAGATGCGAGATTAAGTCGAGTTGAAGATGAGATACGATAAAGAAACAGATGCAGATGTGATGAGAAGTGAAGGGTTTGGATTGGGGGTGGTGGCATTGGTTGATTTCGGTTTTGTGTTCTTGATTGGGGGTTTCCGATTGGGCTTTAGTGGTTGATGATGGTAATGGTTTGGTGTTGAAGACTAGAATTTGATGATGGTGGTTTAGTGTTGGTCACTGGAATTTGACGATAATGGTGGTTTGGTGATAATAATGGTGGTTTGGTTTGATGGTGCTAGTGATTGAAGACTTTTTTATTTTATTTTTATTTTTTATAAATATATTACAAGTATATTTATTATATATATATATATTTCTTAATTTCTTAATATTTTTTTTGTAAAACAACATTCTTAATATTAATTTTTTATTTCAATAATAGGTTAAATAATTTAGGTTTTTTTTTTTTTAATTTTCAATATTCTCTTTTTAATTCTTTTTTTAATTTTTTTTTAATTTCTGTAAATATTTATTTTTTAATATTTTAATATTTATCATTTAAATTAATTTGTAAAATACCAATATACCCCTTGGTCAGATAAGATTCTAGAACTACTGATGTTGTTTTACCCTTGTTGACCTGAGGGAATTCTAAGAAACCCTAATGGAATTAGACGGTAGGGACCAAAATATAAATTCTTGGAAACTAGAGGGATCTGTCAACATAATACTGAAAACCGAGGGGCCAGTTTGGCTATTAGGTCAAACTAGAGGGAAGAAAATGAATTTCACTCTAAGAGCAATGATGACCGGTGGCAAACAGTCAAAGTCACAAACTCAATCAAAAATCATCCAAATAACATGAAATATGTAAATATATTTTTTTAAATAATTTAATTTTACATCTATAAATCTCATCATCTCTTACCTGAGTCCCTGACTTGAGATGAGACTCAATTGTTATAGCTTGTAGATTAAAACTCCAATTTTTCTTCAAGAAATTTTTGAAGTGGTAGTGAACATGTTTCATTCAACCAAAATCATATAAAACAATCTAATTTCTTATAACTAAACACTTTCTAATGGTGAGAATAACTAAAAAAAACTGGTAACAATTGTTAGAATTACAAATTAGAGGATTTTCGTAAAAACCTTTAAAACTAAAATTGTGGTGTATTGAGTACAAAAGATAAAATTATTACAAAAATCAAACAAAGAGAAACGAGGAAAAAGTGAATTTTTTTTTACCTTGTCTGTTGGATTGGAGATGTTAGATGTTGAATTCGGTTTGGAGATGTTCAATTTGGTTTCTTAGTGATTAAATAGCACCTCTAATCTCTTGCAAAAAGAAGGAAAACAGTGTCCGTGTGTAATTAGATTTAGTATCCGTTTGGGGGAGCTTGTTTACTGGTTAAAAGAGCCTTTTTAATTAAAAAAACTCTTTTCAAATTTTTTTATGTCGTTTGGTTGACACTCCAGTAGAGCTTTTGACGATTAAAAAAACTGTTTTACGTCTACTTAGAGAAGCTCAAATTTTAGGCTTTTCCAAGTAGACTTTTTGAGTTTTTTTTTTTAAAAAACATTAAAATCTCCAATATAACCCTATAATTTAATATTTGATAGAGTATTTTGGTAATTCTTTCATTAAAAAATCTCTTTTTTAATTGACAACCAAACGACCAACGACTTTCATTTAAAAACTCTACCTCTAAAAGATCTACTTTTAAAAGATCTACTGTAGAAAGATCTATTTGAGAAGCTCTCCCAAACATAGTGTTAGTTTTTAACTTGTTTCTCTTCTAGAGGAGTTGTATTTTGGTTAAATATTACTATTTGAATAGTTGGGCCTATTGGGCTCGAAACTAAGTAAAGTGTTTGGACTAAATGAGTTAGAATTTTATATTTGGGTTGAAAAGAAATGTCCTGAATATTTGGGTTGAAAAAAATAGAGTATAAATTAATTTAATACATAATATATATATATATATATATATATGGGCTGTGCTACATACAACCGGGGTTTGCGGGATCGCCGCAGCCCCGTAGTGTAAAAAATTAAAAAAATATGTGGGACCCGCGTATTAAATACATGGGGCCCACGTGTTTTTTTTTTCTTTTTTGCACTACGGGACCGTGGCGGTGCCTCGACCCCGGTTGCACATATATTTACTCATATATATATATATATATGTAATTTTTTTTTTTTGTTGAAAATTTTGGACCGGGCTACAACCCATTCTACCCTCCATTTGCTTCCACCCTTGGTTTAGAGGCAACTCTCAAGCATGTACGTGTGGAATGCTACCAACAAAGCAAACAAAGCAGGATTTATTGAACCCTTCTCATCCGAAAAGCCATGACACATATTACTTTAAATAGGCCATGTAATATGACCGTTGAAGACCAACAATGACATATTGTTGTTATTACATAATAATCTCATATGTCACACATATTACTTTATTCTGATGTTAAAAGTCATGGATGTTGACTAGCGGAAGGGGGCCTAATTGTAATTGTGAAAATTCCTTGTATATTTTGTTTCATCTCTTAAATTTAAATATAAAGGAAGTTTGTGC
The DNA here is from genome assembly GCA_954870605.1 of Acer campestre. Classification (NCBI taxonomy): domain Eukaryota; kingdom Viridiplantae; phylum Streptophyta; class Magnoliopsida; order Sapindales; family Sapindaceae; genus Acer; species Acer campestre. The sequence goes on from OX940799.1 coordinate 36,775,038, forward strand.
AATTTACCATATTTTAAAATCATCAATTGAGAAATAACCACCAATTTTTTGGTTCTTGGAAACGCAAAAAATGCTTTAATTCTTTACCGTACACTTTCATTGATTTGAAGGTTTATCATTGAAATACCTCAATTTTTGTCAAAATGTTATCATTAATAAATAACATAAATGCAAAATGCTAGGGTCCAAATGGAATATTCTAATATAATTTTTTTTTAGTAACGATATTTACACCCTTCAAAATATGTATATGCATCTCTATTTGTATTTACACCCCATTAATTTTTTTAAAAATATTATAATTTGTAAGTATCCCAGCTTATTACCAACTATGACCTTTCTTTTAATTTCTATTGAAAAATATGATAAATTAATCACTTATAATATAATTAAAATGCAAAAAAATAAATTATTAATAATAATAATAATAACAAAAAGGAAAGAGCACATGTCCTTCAGATTCAAGATGTATTTTTGTTTGGATTATTAATTTTACCAGTTGGCTTTATAAGCTCACAGATGATGATATATCCTTTCCCAGTTTTATTGAATGGAGTTCTTCATTTCTTTTTTTTAATTCAATATTTCGGATAGAACAGGCTATAGCCTACAGCCTATGACCTTCATTTATTTTTTTCTTTCCTTTTTTCTTTTTGTGTTTGACTGTTTGGAATCATGGGATGGAAGAGCCGAAGAGGCTACAACCTCCATTTTTTTTTTAACATTTTCATTTTAGTTTTGTTTTTTTTAAAAAAAAAATTTTTTTTATAATTTTTTTTATAATTAAATCAATGGTTTTCTCCTCTTAATTTTTTTTAAGTTATTAGTTAAATAATCACTATCATTTTTATTTTTTAATTAATTATAATAATTGTTAAAATATTCAAAATATTAAATATTTTTTTAATATGGTACACCATATAATTATATTAATCATTTTAAATAAAGGTAATATTGTAATTTTGAAAATATAAGGGGTGCAAATATAGTTTTAGAAAGGTGCTAATACCGTCACATTATTTTTTCCTTAACCAAAAAAGTGGGCCCATGATAATTCCAGTGCAGAATAATTTAATATAAATTGAAAAAAAAGTAACTTTCAAAACAATAAGGACTGATATATTTATTCTTCAAAAAGGTGAACTGAAATTGATGATAGTTTAATCAATAGGTATTTGGCAATTTTACCATTGTCTCATATATATTGACTAGAGAGAGGGGAATAAACAGGTGTGTTGTAGCTGAAGAAGCAAGCAGTCTTTTTCTTATTCGGCGAGTGAAGCAGCAACTGAAGAAGAAGAAGAGATGGCAGAAAACGGACGCATACGGTCATCATCGGACGAAACCGTAATAAAGTCACCGTACGACAGGAGACTCTACAGAATCATAGAGCTCGACAACGGTCTCTCTGCTCTCCTCGTTCACGATCCCGAGATTTACTCCGACGACGCAATTGGCAATTCCAAAGCCCTACAAAACAATACCGAAGACGAAGAAGACGAAGACGACAATGAGTACGAATCCGAAGACGACGAGGATGACGACGAAATGGATGAGGATGAGGATGAGGATGAGGAGGAAGAGGAAGAGGAAGGGAAAGAAAAGAGAGATTCTTCTTCGCAGACGAAGAAGGTTAGGTTTTTTAATCTTTTGTTTTCCGAAAGCTAGGAAATTGATTAATTGTTGAAGTTGAAGGGATATTCTTCGTTTTATCTTTATTTTTCGATTGGATTTTTGAGTTTTCGAAAGTTTGGAAATTGAATTGGTGTGTGTTGTGAAAATTTGTAGGCGGCTGCAGCAATGTGTGTAGGAATGGGAAGTTTTTTGGATCCTGTCGAGGCCCAGGGACTGGCTCATTTTCTAGGTTCGATCGTTATATAGCTTTGCAGTAGTGTAGTAGTGTTGTAATCTAGCTTCTTTTTTACCCATCTTAATTTTAATGAGCTGAGATTTTCTATTGTCTATTTGTTTTTCATTTTTCACAGAACACATGCTCTTCATGGGGAGTACTGAGTTTCCTGATGAAAACGAGGTTTGTGAGCTAAAATCAGTTTTATTAAAAAAGTTAAAAGGAGCATAATTTTTGTTATTTGGGTGTATGATTCTAGTCAACTGTCAACTATAATTTGATTGAATCTCTTGATTTTCATTTTATTTAATTCAAAATGTTATGCATACTTCTTTATCTGTGTCTGAGTAGTGAGGTTTTTGTGATATACTGATATGGATGGCCTACAAGTTTGACTCTATTCTGTGCTAGTATGATAGTTATTTGTCCAAGCACGGAGGCTCGTCAAATGCATACACGGAAACTGAGCATACTTGTTACCATTTTGAAGTCAAACCAGAGTTTCTTAAGGGTGCTTTAATGAGGTAGATTCAGATTTCTTTATTCGTAGAATTCTTGGAACTGAATTACTTAGATTGTAGCCCTGTTTTTTCCTCCTTTAATGCCTTTTCACAGTGGTGTTGAGCATCATTGCTCTCTTGCTTTCTGTTTTCCCAATTCCATGTTTATGAAACATTTACAATAATGATATTTATGTTCTGAACAATAATCTAAACTTAGAATTGTTCTATTTGGAAAAATGTCCTTCTTTAAATTTATTTGGATTTGTTATGTTTCCTTTAGATGTCTCTTTTTTTCCCTTACATAAATCATATTTTACCAATACCTGATTTAGTACATACAGGTTTGTTATACTTATTTTCATTGATGTCTAATCTAATGAATAATCATGCTTCACACAATGTATGTTGCTATTGCAATATGTGTGGTTAAGTAGCATGATTCTGACCCCATACTTTTAAATATTGTATTAGTATAAACTGAATCAGTCTTTTATAAATCCCTTAATACATAGCTGTCATATGCTGCCTAAAACAAACCTCAGGATCCTTTTGGATATTTATGTCGGTCCTTTGGTTTATCAGATTTTCTCAGTTTTTTATCTCACCCCTCATGAAAATGGAAGCCATGGAACGTGAGGTACTTGCTGTAGATTCAGGTATTGAAACTCTTGCCCAGTACAGTGGTCTTTTCCTCTTAATAAAGAGCTTCATGTTAATTTGGTTCAGTTATAAATTTCATTGGGTTGGTTACCTATTCTTTGTTGCAATTGTATATCTCAATATGAACCAAAATGGACAATAGAATTTAACCAGGTTTTGCAAAACGATGCTTGCCGCCTTCAACAACTTCAATGCCATACATCTGGAACTGGTCACCCTTTTAACAAATTTTTTTGGGGTAAGCTTGCTTTCATTTGTTCCAATTTGTTGAAAATATTATCCAAGTGTTTAAGTGAGTGAAATGTCTTTTATTTATTTATTTATTTATTTTCTGACATGTAAGGGAATAAGAAGAGCTTCTTTGATGCAATGGAGAAAGGGATCGATTTGCGGGAGCAGATTTTGAAATTGTACAAAGACTTTTACCATGGTGGACTAATGAAGCTAGTTATCATTGGAGGAGGTACAGTTTTCCTTTTGTAATTCTCCATAATATGTAATATACTGCTAAGGGTGTGCTTGGATGAGAGAGAATGGAATTGGTATCAGGAAGTTTAGTTCTGTTACTGAATTCCTCTATCTTGTTGCCACTTGAAGTATCGATGTTGTTTATAAATAATATTGAATTCTGTTGCCTTTGAAGAGGTATTCTTAACAAATGAAATGAGGGTGTCAGAGTGGAAATGGGGATGCATACCAAAGTGAAAAGCATTTGTTGGTGGATATGGGAATGGTAATGAGTTGTCGTGTAATTAGCCATTGGGATTGAGTTGGCAGCATGATAGCGCATTGTTTTAGTGATGCCAACTGTCTGGTTTGTAATTTAATGTGGTGCACTGTCAATATTATACTGGTGCTGGTGATGGCCTATGGCTGAGAGTTGAAGCTTTTCAAGTTGTTGTTAGATGTGGTGGTGGCAACACCTCTTTTCGATTATAAAGCTTTTGATCAATCTGATGGTCAAGTAGATCAATTCCTTAAAGGTGTTGATCTCGGACTCTGTTAATCATGAATCTTGTGAATTAAGGAAGTCTTGGATCAGTTATTCACTAAACCACACCTCGGCATTTCCTTCGATAACTGTCTAGCTGGTCAGATGATTATGGATGGCCTTCTCTCTCTCTCTCTCTCTCTGTTTTAGTCTTTCTAGGACATAATTCTGTTAGAAACGTGTGGAATATATTCTTTAAACATACTATTTTGGGTCCCTTTTGTGTGTTAAGTTTTAAAAGTGGTTTTACCATGCTTCTTGTGGTAGAAACTGAAGGAAATTTCTGAGAGGCAATTGTATGCTAAATATGTTTGTCCTGATAATAATGCTTGCAATTGCTGCAGAACCACTGGATACACTTGAAAGCTGGGTTGTAGAATTGTTTTCCAATATAAAAAAAGGTTCTAATATAAAACCCAAGTTTAGTGTGGAAGGGCCTATCTGGAAAGCTGGTCAACTCTTTAGGCTGGAGGCTGTTAAAGATGTTCATATCCTTGACTTAACATGGACACTGCCTTGTCTTCGTCAAGACTATCTGAAGAAGTCTGAAGATTATTTAGCCCATCTCTTGGGACATGGTAAGATATCGTTGCATCGCATCATTTATGTTAAATTTAATTTAAGAACTTTGTATGTGTATTTGTGTGTGTGTGAGAGAGAGAGAGAGAGGAAGTCTGTTTGCTCTTTAAACAATCCCCTAATCAAGAGGTTTGGTCATGATGGAGCTCCCATTTCCTTTGTTTGCCTGTTCTATGCTGTCCCTGAATAAAGAGACTCCCCTATCTATGTTTTGTCTTCTATTCAAAATTCCCTCTTAATGTTGATGTATAAAATGTTCAACTTAACTGGCTACTATTCATAGAAAAGGATATTTATTTGATGATGTAGCAATTCGACAAAGCAAAGTTTTATTGCAATTTTTGAAGGGACAAGTTGCAGTGGAGTGTAAGTTTTATAAAGAACCAAAAAGAAAGGGTTTTGTAGTACCTACTACCTACCTCCTTAAATGTCTCATTTGAATGGCACAGCTTTCTGGCATACGATTGCAAGTTATTTTGCTTATTTTGAAAGACCTTTCTACCCTATTGTCTAATTCATATAAATTCATATTTCAAGAGATGTGTTTTGAACTCCAATTGCAATTTTGAGCACCAAGTTTATATTTTTCAGAGGGCAGAGGAAGCATACATTCCTTTCTTAAAGCTAGAGGATGGATAACTTCTGTATCTGCTGGTGTTGGGGATGAAGGAATGCACCGATCATCTATAGGTTATATCTTTGGCATGTCCATAAATCTGACAGACTCTGGGCTGGAAAAGGTATTTATTTCTTATCCCATTCTGTGATCCATCTCTCTTACTGCATGTTAAATCTAATAGTGGGGAACCATGCTAGGTAATTGCTGGATGAGGACCATTCAGTTCTATTTTGGCATGTTTGATAGCTTAAGTATAGCTGTTTGCCTGTTTCTGAAGGGCGAGTTTAAGATTTACTAGGTTCTATTGTTTCGTTGCATCTCTGTAGCAAGTTTAGGATTTTGCTAGCTTCTGTGTCCTGGTTGCCAGCCTTGCTATTGCTGCTAGGTGTTGCTTTGACTACTCTGATATATGTTGTATATTAATTATGTCAATTTATATCATATGTGCATCTCTTTTGTTTTATCATTTCTTCATTATTATCGGTTTCTTTTGCTATATGAATATTATTATTTTGCAGATCTTTGACATTATTGGCTATGTCTATCAATACCTTAAGTTATTGCGTCAAGTTTCTCCCCAAGAATGGATATTTAAGGAACTCCAGGATATTGCAAACATGGAATTCAGATTTGCAGAGGAGCAACCTCAGGATGATTATGCTGCAGAGCTTGCAGGTTTTGCTTGGCTGAATTTTCTTCTTGCATCTAATTATTTTTGCTCATTGTATCTAAGATTAAGGATTTATTAATTTGCTTCAAAGTTCATACTATTGCTTTGGCTCTGTATATTTCTGTTCATTTGAGAATTGAGGTCGAATTCCAATTTCAATTGGTCTTCAGATTTTTCTTTCCTTTCCTTTTTCTTCTTTCATGGGTTTATTATACACTTTTTTTGTGGCTCTCATCCCATCCTCTGATGGTGATGTACATAATTAGAACAAGCTGTTGGGCTGGGCAGGGTTGGAACAGGACAACTTTTGCAAATTTAAAAACGTTGTTGAGGTTACTGTGCCACACGAAATATCTGGTACATGCCATGTAATTAGATGTAGATGTATTACCTAATAATTCTTGAATTCAAATACTTGGATATAGATGTATTAACTAATAATTACTAAATGACATTTTACATCATTATGATAAATGTCAACAGATTAGGAATACTTTCTATGATATGCTAAGTTACTAGTTATTAGTAAAGGTCCAGGACCTTAACGCTTTAAATAGTGTAGAATTTTTTTTTTTAATTATTATTTTTTTATTTATTATTTTTTTGAGGAATAGTGTAGAATTGATTAACATGGCAATTTTCTACACAATTGCAAAACAATTATACGTGTTTTTCCTTTCTGTTCAGGTTATATTATTACTCTCTGAACAATCATCACTATATGCTATGTTATTGCAGAGAATTTGCTTGTTTATCCAGCAGAACATGTTATTTATGGGGACTATGTGTACAAGGTGTGGGATGAGGAAATGATAAATTATGTGCTGGGTTTCTTCAAGCCAGAAAACATGAGGATCGATGTGGTATCAAAAACATCCATTAAGTCACAAGGTAAATTATTTATTAATTTAAAATTTTAATCCTGTTTGTATTGTATTACTAGAACTTTTCTGTAAAATGATTGAGCTAACATCCTGTTTATCTTTTCTGCTGTTTCAGAATTCCATTGTGAGCCTTGGTTTGGATCACGTTATACTGAGGAAGATATTTCCCCAAGTTTAATGGAATTATGGAAGGATCCTCATGAAATTGATGTTTCATTACAACTGCCTTCAAAGAATGAGTTCATTCCACTTGATTTTTCCATTCGAGCCAGTAGCACATCTAGTGATCTAGCAAATGTCTCTTCTCCTGTATGCATAATTGATGAACCATTAATCAAGTTCTGGTACAAGCTTGACAATACTTTTAAACTACCCCGTGCAAACACATATTTCCGTATAAATCTGAAGGGAGGATACAATAATGTAAAGAGTTGTGTTTTGACTGAACTATTTATTCACCTTCTTAAGGATGAGCTGAATGAAACTATATACCAGGTTAGTTGCTTGTGTAATTTTGTGTAAATGTTTAATTTATTCCTTTTGTTGATTCTCAGTAACTAATCTTCGTTTTTATATATTATTCACTCTAGTGTCTCAGATAAAGGTTTTTTTGTTTTTTTTGTTTTTTGTGCAGTTGCAATTTTATTGTTGATTTGCTTTTGTGGAACACTGGTTCACCCTTTGTCTTCGTTTTTTGCTATCCTCTTAATAAAGGTTTTTGATTTTGAACCAAACCTTTTTCAAGCACAGCTCACACTGAGAAGAACCCACCGAGTGTTTCCCATTTGTGGTTAGTTTCATATGCCCAGTTACATGCCCAAATTTGGGCCCTATCGAAATCGAACCAACAAGTCGAAGATATAAACTTCCGGCACCATCAACATATTTTTTAAACTATTTAATTGTTAAATAAAAAATAAGTTTGTTTTTAAGATTGGGTGATGTTTTCCTCTAAAGTACCTTTTATTTTAGTAGTATGAAAGAAATTTCTTACTTAACATTCTTATTTTACATCCCTTGATTTTGATTACTCTGTTATTAAGTTTTTACTCAATTCCCAACCTATTGCAGATTAATGAGAGAATCTTTTAAATGATTTTTACTTGAATAATGGTCCTAGTTCCTTTGTTCCCTGTTTGCAGATACTCATATTTGACTATTTCTCATTCCTTGTTTATCATAATTATTAGTCATTTAATTTCATTCACGTTTTGCCCTCTCATTTTGCTCAACTTTCATTTACACGTGGCAACCAAGGTTGCTGCTAACAGAAATTATCATTTTTTGTCACCAGGCTAGTGTTGCCAAGTTGGAAACATCAGTGTCATTCTTCAGTGACAAGTTGGAACTAAAGGTCTATGGTTTCAATGATAAGCTTCCAATTCTCTTATCGAAGGTTTTGGCAATAGGCAAATCCTTTTTGCCAACCGATGATCGTTTTAAGGTAAGTGTAGTTTATCTTCTTCGTCTAGTTTACTGTACTTTTTTCCATGTCTTCTTTGCTTCTTGTGTTGTATATTTTCATTCTTGAAAAAGTTCATGTGCGGTATTTGGTCATTCTTGTAAAATTCATGTGTTGGATTTGTTCATTCTTGAAAAAATTCATGTGCTGTATTTGGTCATTATTGGAAATTTTTTGAAGTTGTACGTTATTTTATTCTCTTAATCATCATGATCTGAAGGGTATTTATCAACTTGAAAACTTGAAGTTATATTCACAGGAGTTCATCTGAGAACATTTATCAACTTGAAAACTTGAAGTTATATTCACAGGAGTTCATCTGAGAACAATGGCATACTTGCAAGCTTGCAGTTTAATTAGTTGACCTTGCATACTCAAGAAATTTGATTTGGTTTTGTAATAACCAATATCTGTTCATGCTGCATCAAATTTTTCCTTTTTTGTGCTATTTTCTAACTAATAAAGTTCTTTTGTTTCTTAACTATAATAAGTTAATGCTGAAATGAATCTCGATATTTCCATCACTCAACTGTATGCTACGTATAAACTCCATGTTTTATATAGTTGGGAAGAGTCTAGTTATCTTGTTGTTGGTTTTTGGTTTCTGTGAAATAACTAAGTAACTGACACTGTATTTATCAGGTTATAAAAGAAAATATGGAGAGAACTCTGAAAAATACCAATATGAAGCCTCTAAGCCATTCATCATACCTGAGACTACAAGTGCTATGTCAGAGTTTCTACAATGTAGATGAGAAGTTGTGTTTACTTAATGACATTTCTCTTGCTGATTTAAAAGTATTTATTCCTGAGCTTCGTTCACAGGTACACGATTGACTACACATATTAGATATTTATAATTTGTGCAGAAAATTCTTGATAATTATCATTATATCTACCTGTTTATATAATCTGTGGGGTTGGTCAAGCGGTCAACTTGTGGTTTTCTCTCACGAGGTTGGAGTTCGATTCCTCAGAGCCACCTACAGTGCCTTCTAATAGTCTAAACTATCAATCATGGTTGAGCCACACGCTTCTGTAACCTGTTGCATTATCGGTTCTAATTCCTAATTCATGCAACATTGAGGATATATGTTAGTCTAATTAGATATTTTGGGTTTCTGGTTTCAATGTTTCATGGATAACAATCAACCTCATTAAATGAATTCCGGGTTTCTATTTTCACATGTTTCTTACGAATCCTTTAGTTTGCTGCAAGATTGGCTCTTGTTCAGGTACTAATTATTATATCTGCATATTTTCCAGCTCTATATTGAGGGCCTTTGCCATGGAAATTTGTTAGAAGAAGAAGCACTTCAGATATCAAAGATATTTAAAAATAATTTTTCTGTACAACCACTGCCAGCTGAGATCAGGCATCAAGAGAGTGTGATCTGTCTTCCCTCTGGTGCCAACCTTGTAAGAAATGTCAGGGTGAAGAATGAGTGTGAAACAAACTCTGTGGTTGAGGTAGCAAAAAGTGGACTAATTATTCATTTAATTCTTCTTCAGTTATGTTTTTATGATCCCGTTTTCCATATTTCTCCTTGATTTTGGTTTTAATTTTGCATTGCAGCTTTATTTTCAAATTGAACAAGAGAAGGAGATGGGATTGACAAAAATGAAGGCTATTATAGATCTTTTTGATGAAATTGTTGAGGAACCATGTTTTAATCAGCTCAGGTGATTTTATCTAAGACTGGAGTCATTTCATAATGATTTATCTATTTTCTTATTTTAAGCAATGGATTGGAAGGTCTTTATTCGGTTTTTTATTTGTGATAGTTCTTAGGTCTAAGAATACTCTTGTTTATTTGGAAATGATGTTTGGTGCCGTCAATATACATACGAGATTTTTTGAGGCAGAAATTGACCTGAATATGTTTTCCCAAACTTTATTGGAATGTTCAAGGAAGGATACTCTTCTTTAAAAGAGAAAGAGGACAACAGAAAAATGAACTGCTTAAAGAATGATGTAACTGCTTGCATGCACCTTATAAAGAGCATGAAAGGGATGTAGTCCCCGTAATGGTAGAATTGTTCTGTTTTCTTGTTTTCCCTTTTTTATCTATCTCGAGGGATGGAAGACACGCTTCAAGTAATTAATGTGACTTGAGTTATGCTGGCAGTTATGTTGACCAAAAATTGGCCTTTTTTTTTTTTTTTTTTTTTTCTTTTTCTTTTCTGGAATATAGGACGAAGGAGCAGCTTGGTTATGTTGTTGAAAGTAGCCCAAGGATAACATATCGCGTTTTTGGGTTTTGCTTTTGTGTTCAGTCTTCCGAGTATGACCCAATTTACTTGCAGGACAGAATTGACAACTTCATAAGTGGCCTGGATGAGTTGTTGGTAAGCATACAAGTTCATTTCTTCTTACTGGTTAGTTTTGTCAGCTGTTTTGTGACTGTCCGTCGGCAATTGATGGCTTTCCTATAATTAGGCACTTATAGTATTATGCCTTAAATATTCTTTATTTATAAGCTTAACAATGTACCATGTTAAAACTATCATAATCTGTTGTGTCAAACATATACTTGGTGACATACACATGTTATATTGCAATTCAGGGGGGACCCTAATAATATATTATGATATTTTTTCTGTGGACATGCAATGTACGATAAATCTTGTGAAAGAACAAGAATCTGAAAACATCTCTTTCAAGAATAGTCCATTTGTGCTAAAATTTGGCTGGAGTTTGGAGCTTTCTAATAATAGGTCATTGCAAATGCTCTAATTTGTGTGGCATGTTTTGTGCTGCCAGGTTTAACATGGCTTTTCTCTTTCCTATTCTGTCGCAAATTTTCTTTTCTAATATTGACTTCTAAAGAATTAAGGATATGAAATCGGTGTGAGGAGTTTGTATATTTTTATTATTTGCTGCACAAGCTTTTCTGTGTTTTACGGTGTATAGTATTGCAGGAAGGGCTTGATGATGAATCCTTTGAGAACTACAGAAGTGGGTTAATGGCGAAACTACTAGAGAAAGATCCCTCTCTCCTATACGAAACCAATCGATTTTGGAATCAGATCACTGATAAAAGGTACTATATCCGTGCTTCTGATTGGTGTAGATATTAGTTACAAGTACATAGTCATTGGACAACTCCTTGAAACACCACGGTTGCTCTGACTTGTGGGGATGGATTACACTAGAACATATAAGGATGTAAATATTGAAGCTTTGGGATAGATAAATGGTGAAATTGTCATACAATTCCATTTTAGCTTTACTTGTACGCATGTATGCAAGCTTATGAGCATGTGTGCATATCGTTACATTGCCAGATGCATCATTAAATCCCTTTTCATCATTCATTTCAGGTATATGTTTGACCAGTCACAGAAGGAAGCGGAAGATCTCAAAAGCTTAAACAAGAGCGATATTATGAGCTGGTACAAAACATATTTGCAACAGTCATCTCCCAAGTGTCGTAGACTTGCAGTTCGGGTATGGGGTTGTAACACCGACCTGAAAGAAGGTGAAACACATCCCAAGTCAGCACAGGTTATTGAAGACCTCGCAGCCTTTAAGATGTCATCTGAGTTTTATCCTAGCCTTTGTTGAACACATACTAGACAGATTTAGAATAAAAAGTATTGAAACCATTGAAGGACCTACAATTTTTTTTTTTTTTTTTTTTTTTTTTGTTGCTATGATCAATAGACAAATAATATAATTTTTTGAAAGAGGAAATTTGAATTTTGAAATGAGGATCGAAGTCTCATAATTAGAGATACATTCATGTAACATTACAATTGTTTTGATACAGAAAATGAAGATGATTTAAGTATTTTTTATGCTCCTTGTGAGTAAACTTTTATCATTAGTTTTCTAATTTGCAATAAGTGCACTGTTTTCTTTTTTGCAGGGGGTGATTGGATTCAAGTGGGGTCCTTGGTGGCCTACAATTGTCCTTATTAGACAACAGTTCACCGAAAATCTGATATAGGAATGGTCTTCTTATACAGATTGTACAGACACAGAGAGACAATAAGACAATCCCTAGTGAAAGGGCACTTTCCTTGACCCCTAAGAAAAGCAACAACAAAACTAGGACTATAACAAACATTCAAACTCCTTTGCGTTTGACTCCTTTTGGTTATATGTAGATTTTTCCATAAATCAATCAAACACTTCTTCTGATCTATCTGCTCTTCCTTATCAGTAAAAAAAAATGGTTTCACTACGATTAGGACGGGTACCACATGAAGTTGATATTGAATCTTTGATATTAATTGCAAAGTCCGTGAAATTACAACTAACATATGAAGTTAGGGTTCAGCTACTATACAGGATTGTATGGTTGTTTGGTCAATTTTTACTCTTTAGATTTTAATCCAATGGTGTATAAAAATTAAAACAGAAAGTAACTAATTCTTTCTCTCATATAACTATCTATTAACAATACATTTCCTATATTGTAGCTAAACCCATGGAGTTGAGTTAAATTTATATAATTTACAACAAATTTAACGTAAATTTTGTGAGTCAACAAACTGATACCCTTATTTTTGATCAAATGACCATGACAAAACCTTTATATATATATATATATATATATTTTCAACACCATTTCGGCCTTCCGGGAGAATGATGTTTCATCATCACCACTTTTATTCAACAAATCTCGTTATTCTTAAGAACTTTAGACGATATCCACGGTATCCACATTAAATTTGTTCAACAAATATGGATTATAAAACCTCTCCATGCCCCATACCCATTGCGGGTTTTATTATCTATCCTCATTCCCGCCACATCACCATCAAAATGAAACCCATCCCCACCCTATAAGTGCGGGTCCCTGCGGGGCTTATCCCCATGGGACACGGGTTATTTTGCCATCCCTACACCAAATTGATACCTTATGACCATGCCAAAACATTATATGTACATTCAACATAACTCCTGAAGAATGAGATGTCGGCTCTTTGCCTTCACAACTTCTATAGTTCTATTTAACATTAAGTTTGTGAATTTGAACATTAAATATAAGATGATGATCGTGTAAGGTTTCAACTAAATTGTCAAGTATCGTGAAATTAACATTAACATGTGAAGTTTATCTTTAAATTAATGTAATTTAACACAAATTGTGTGTCTTGGTCTCTTAGAATAGCTTTTAATATATATAAACCAGAAAATTGCATGGACAAGACACAAGAGGGAATTCCGCATTCAGATTGGACATCACGGCCAGCCTGCCACCGATAATTGAAATTGATAAAAATGAACCCAAGTCACCGCATATTTACATGGGGGCTAAGACTATTGACACCCAAACAAAATTCTTTTTGCACCCGTTTGTTTAAAAAACCCAACAACTAAAGTTAAATTTTTTGATTAAAATAATACCAAAATAACGTGCTATGTGAGTTGTCAAAATCACACCACTCAATTTTGATCAACAGGATGTTGACAACTCACATACAATATTATTTGAGTATGATTTTTAGTAATTTTTTTGGGGGCACGGATAATGATACCCATAAATATATTAAGCACACCCATATTTATAAATACACTCATGTATAAAATTTAAAATTAAATTATTACTATAAACACTCATCTTATTACCAATAGTACCTTTATTTAAATGAATTTATTCATCTTAATACATTTTATTTATAAACCCTCTTATGTTATTAACATACCCAATTTCACCTATTGAGAATTCACAAAAATTCGATCATTATTCCAACACTGGGGATATGTACTATTATCTTTAAAAAAAAAATTACTTCTCACTTTTTTGTTTATTGATAGAGTTCATAATAAAATAATAATAATAATTATGAAGAAATAAGTAATAATACTCCACCCAAAATTTCAACCAAAATTCCAACCAAAATGTGAGATGTCATCATCACACAAAGATTTTGTGAGATGATGACACCTCACATTTGGATTAGAATTTGGGTTAAAATTTTGGGTGGAGTATCATTACTCTAAAGAAATATGTAGCCACTCATATTGATCATACAATTCAGAATAATCTATTCTCTCAATTTCTAATATGTCTAATATGTCTACTAGTTTTTTTTGATGTTTCAAACACAACAACCGGCTTTTGCATTTCACTTGGGCCCTAAGTATATAGTTTCCATAACAAACGCATTCAATAACAACGATGATCCATTGGTTATGCATTGGTCGCACAACGACTATCTCGGTGTGCATATGCTCTAGATGAAGAATGAATGGCACTGGGAATTTGGTATTACAGTTGGATGGTGAGAGACGATGGATTCTATTTCTTTAATAAGGAGAAACAAAATATAATCAAAATCTATGATCGGTGATGAATTGATGGACGTATCTGTACCCACCAAATAAATCGGCCAAATAAAGAGTCTATATAGTTATTAAAAAAAAATCCAAATAAAGAGTCTATATATATATATATATATAAACCTAGCCACTTTTTGATACTTGAAATAGTATCAGGGTTTAATTAGGGTTTAGTTTATTTATTTATTTATTTTTAATAAAGAGATATAATTGAAGATATGAGTATAATTAATCGGTGTACATATTGGTTTATTTTTAATTAAACTAATTTGTCTTTATTAGCAAAATTCCTATTGGAATATTTTTATAATTAAATTTTTTATTAAAATATGAGTGTACTTATTATATTTATATATGTCATATTTTTTTTTAAGACAATCTAACGTTATTCATATTAAAGAGTAGTGCTATTGGCACACCCCCTATTGATCTATTTATGTCCCATTTATTTAAATTTTGATTTAATTAAATAAAATTAAATGTTTTTATTAATTTATTTTATTTATTTCCAAAACTACCATTTTACTTATTTTTCAAACTTAATAAACTCCATCTCTAATATCTCTATCTATCTAGGGTAAGAGGTGAGTTGGCACACCCACAGTCCAACCAATATATTTTTACCAATCATTATATTTAGAAACCTAATAATTACTACTGCCATGTCAAAAACAAAAATCTGCAAAGTCAAGAATTCCAACCTCTTCTCCTCTTATCATCTCTCACTGTCATCTCTATCTTCCATCTCTGAATTTTTAAAACTCACCAAGACACCAACTAAAATTGTCATATATTTGGTTATTAAAAGACATAAAATTTGAAGAAAATAACTAAAACTTAAATATAAAACTTTTATAAATTAAATTTCACTGTCATGAAAAACGTTTGCTCTAATATAATGATTTAAACTAAAAAAATCTGAATAGAGCGGTGGCCTCCCTAGATTTAATGGTTTTAATTAAAAATGGAGTCATACTTGCGACTTTGTCCGGATCGGAGGAAGTCCAGATCGAAGGAAGTTCAACACATCCTCTGCGTATTTGAAGGAAAGCAACAATGGAGGGAGTTATCAAAATTTTAAATATTAATGAGATTATAAATAATAATCAATATCCCATTTGTTTAATGCACCCCAAGTGTTTGATTTATTGTTTAAATAAGATCCAGTACAAGTATTTTTAGGGTTTAAGAGTTATGAAAAAATAAAATATTTGAAGAAAAGGTTAAAAGAACATTTTTTTTTTTTTTTTTTTTTTTTTTTTTTTTTTTTTTTTTTTTTTTTTTAAGGAATATGGGGTTTTATTAGATTTACTTTATAGAATATATTTTTTTTCTTCTTAAATTGTATGTCTCTTTTAGTAATTTTGATAAAGAAAAAAAGTAATACTAAATATTTTTAAAAATGGGGTATAAATAGATCAGTAGGGGGTGTGCCAATAGCACCACTCATATTAAAAATAACAATTTTGCTATGTACACCCATTGAAATCCCAAAACTAACCTTACTAAAAAAAAGACTAATCTTTATTCCTCTTTTTCTCTACACGTACCCTCAAAATTTTTCAATGAATTTCTTCTTCCGTTCCATCCAAGAATTTACAAGAAGATTATGGTTAAATTTGCATGTCGGAGAAACCTTCTCTACTGCAAAGAAAAGTAGAATTAATTAAACATGGTGACAGAGACTTGTCTCCAACTCTCCAAGGCAAAGAAATCAAGTCGTAATCAAGAGAGAGCAAGAATCTTACAACAAAACAAACTTTTCGTTGATAATTTTTTTAGATTGATCATCTTTGTAATTAATTATTATGAGGTTAGTGATTTTGTCTTCCTCGAGTTTTTAACTCTTACTAAATATTTTAATTAGTTGATTTGATTTGTAAAATATGAATGGTTCCAAAATTGATGAAAAAGATGCATGTGCTCCTGATATGGTAGGGCCGGACCGACTTCATGAAAAATGAAAATCATCGGCTCTCCTCAAATACCAGTACTTTATCATTTTCGATTTCTCCCTAGCTATTCAATTATTCATTGTTACCAAAAATTGTTTCTAAATCTTCAAAACATTATCTTCTTTTTTGAATACTAATTAAAGTTGAGTGGAACTAGACCAAAGTTGAAGAAATCCATTGGTAAACGATTCACATCTATATTTATGAAATTGTGAATTTGAAACCATGTGATTTTCCGTCTTTTCCCAACTTCTAAATTTATTATAGCTAAAAACAATTTTACTTAATCAAATTTAAAAGTTTGATTATACTAACATATAGGATTTGTTTATATTTCTTCTTAGCATATGTTGTATGCACCCCCTTTCCATGTTAGTGGTGGGAAGTTTGGGTCCCACCATACATATATTTTGAAATATTTATGGGGAGTTTTATCCATATCTCTTGATTATTGGAGTACATATCTAAACCACGTATATAGTGCTTGAACTTAATCGGTTTCGACAAACCTTTACTCATTCGGTGTCAAATTTCAAATAATAATAATTTTGTATAGTTGAGAGTCATCGTTCTTTTTAAAATTTATTTACTTTGTCAAAAAATTAAATAGAAGTCCGATAGATATTAACTTAAAAGTTATTGGACTAGTAAGATGTTTTGAAGGGGGGTCGGAAATTTTTATTTAGGGGCCAATATAGTAAAACATAATATTTCAAAAGGACGAAATAGACAAATCTAACCAATTTTTGAAATCAAAATTCACTTTTAATATTGTTTTCAAAATAAAACCATATTTAACCAAAACTTAAAAAAAAAAAAAAAAAAAAAAAAAACTATTCAAAACTAATTAGAAAGTGATGAAAATGCCCCTAGGTTTTTTTTCTTTTCTTCTCTTCCTTTCTTCTCTCTTAGTTCTTCACTTTCTCTCTCCAAAATCCCTTTCTTTTGTCACATTTCTAGCGGTTCAACAAAAAAATAGGGATAATTATCTCGGTGACCATCAATTTGATGACACACTATCAAAATGGCCACTAGATTGAGAATTGGTTCCAAAATGGTCATTTTTGGTGAAAAGTGTGAAACTAATGGACATTCCATCAAATTCCATCCAACTCCATCCAATGAGTGGCATTTTGGTAAATAAAAGGATGACATTAATTAATTAATTAATTTTTTTTTTTTGGAAATCAATTTTTTCTTTTATTTTTTAAAACAAATAATTATATTTAGTATGTATATATATATATATATATATAATAGTTCTCTAGTCAAGACGTCCTGAAATTATAGCCACATGTTTTATTAAGTTCAAATGTTATATATATATATATATATATCTCAAACACACACACACACACACACACACACACATATATATATTTCATTTTTAAGAAGATTAAATATATATATATATAAATATAATTCTTTTCAAATGTTATATATATATATATAGATTTTCTATTATCAGTTCATCCTGATAATAAATATATCAGGACGAAGAATGTATAACCATTAGATTTACATACTTTGACTCAAAGTGTATGCAATTGTCAAAACTTCTCCATAATTTATGGTCCACATTCTTCATCCTGATATATTTATTGTCAGGACAAACTGACAATAGAAAGACTGATATATATCTCAAAAAAACACATACATATATATATATATATATATTTCTTTTTTAAGAAGATTAAATATATATATATATATATATTTCTTTTCAAATGTTATATATATATATATATATCTTTTTAAAGATGATTAAATATATATATATATTTCTTTTCAATTGTTATATATATATATATATATATATAAATATCTTTTTAAAGAAGATTAAGTTTACAAAATCTAAAAAATCTAAGAAACAAAGAAGAGACACATGTCTTGATTTAAACCATTTCTTTTGTTTTTTTGAAGAGACATGTATTAATCTAAACTATTTCTTCTGTTTTTTAAAACGAATAATTATATTTAGTGTGTATATATATAAACACACTAAGGGGTTGTTTGTTTTTTCCACTTAAAATTTAATGGGTCTGAATCATAATTATTAAGTTGTTTTGTTTGTTTTTTTAAGTTGTCAAAAAACTTAAAAATACCAAAAAACAACTTAAAATAAAAAGTAAAAAATCCCGACTTTTCACTTAATTGTAAATCACTGAATTGCATTAAATGCAATCCAAAATCTTTTCTTCCGATACTATCCTCCATATATAACATATATCCAATTTCATCATAATTATATATTGTATAGAAATCTTTATTTTAATATATTGCTTATTTTAAATAGTTTTAAAAATAAAAAAGAACCCTAATCACTTCTCATATTGGTGTTTAATATCAATACTTTATTATGATATTAGGGTGATATATTTATATATTATTATTTTTAGAGTGTTTTGTGTGAATTTTCCTACTGCCCTTTTCTTTTTTGAAAAAAAAAAAACTTTTTCTTTTCTTAGTAAAAATAAAGTTTGTTTGTAATCGAAGAAGAAGATCATAATCATATGTGTTCATATATAATTATTAATTTTGGATTGTTTTTATTATATATTATATGTATAATTGTTTAACATGGGTATAGATGTAAAATTACTACTTTTCAGACAATTTTATTTTAAAAAAACAAACATGTTGACAGAACATTCAAATGTGAGGAAAAAATAAAATAAAAAAAACAAACATGTTATTAAGATTCAGGTTTTAGTCACTATTCAGTCTTCAGTAAAATTCAGGACTATTAAGTTTTCAGACAAAAAAACAAACGACCCCTAAATATAATTATTCTTTTCAAAAACAAAAGAATAAAATGATTTCCAAAATAACATCTAAAATAAATTAATGTCATCCCCTTATTTACCAAAATGTCATTCATTGTAAAAAATTGATTTCCAAAAAATATTTGAAATAAATTAATAGTATCCCCTTATTTATTAAAATGACACTTATTGAATGAAATTGGATGAAATGACCATTAGTGTCACACTTTTCATCAAAAATAACCATTTTGAAACCAATTCTCAATTTACCGGTTATTTTGATAGTGTGTCATCAAATTGATAGCCAACGGGATAATTATCCCAAAAAAATATCTACAATATCCAAAATCAATAGACATGATAGAGCCTGAAATTCACTATAAAATACTCCAATTTATTCATGATACGTTACATTTTTTTTTTTCCAAAAAATTGAAACAACAAAGATCCCTACCAAATTAATAAAACAATTGTCCATTATAAAAAATTAAATAATAATAATAATAATAATAATAATAACAACAACAACAATAATAATAATAATAATGAAGAGGTCAACCAAACTAAGAGGGTAGAAACCAAAAAATAAATTATAATATTAATGGGCCATGGCTGCTGGAGTGATATTACAGTAATTAATGCTTCTCTGGTTGTGCATGGCAAGCATCTCTGACTCTGAGGGTATCTCCAACGGCCAAATCCGGTCAACCGAAAGCTTCATGGACTCTGAAGCGAACACGAACAGGACCACCTTATTCCACTTCTTGATATCGAGCCCTAGCGTGTGTGCCAGGCATGTTGAGTGAGATTGTGAAGTTTTTCGGCGGCTTCTCCAACGCCACAGCAGCTTCTCCTCTCTCTCTCTCTCTCTCTCTCTCTCTCTCTCTCTCTCTCTCTCTCTCTCTCTCTCTCTCTCTCTCTCTCTCTCTCTCTCTCTCTCTCTCTCTCTCTCTCCATTTGTTTCAAATTTCCAAATTTAGAAATGGGGAAACTCTAATTAGGTTAAAGATTCACCTAAGGAAAGTTTGGTCCTTTTACATGCCATGTACGTTAAAAACAAAATTTTACCACAACTCGATTATTTTTAAATTTTTTAAATTCCGTTTAGTTAATTTTTTTTGTCTCTTTTAAAAGGCTAAAATTTCATAAAATATAATATTTTGGAGAGATCAAAGTCAAAATTTACAAAATTTAATATTAAATATATAATTTTTTTAAAAGAAAATTTTGTTAGAATGAACACTATTTCCATTAAACTTGCGATATACTATTAATTTCCTTTTTTATAATAGAAAGATGCTAAATATTATAGGAATGTGACCAACTTTTTGTCTCTGTAGAATTGTGTCACAATTAATTTAAATTTGAATTGAATCAAAACGTTGTCTTTTTGTCTTATATTTTATAAAATGAAGACCTACTTCTAATTATTTTAATTAATTAATATAAGATTACATGCATTAATCACAATAAATTAATGAATAATATATAGTTCATGCTTCATATATATATAATCATAGTGTTGGGAATTAAACCGATAAACGTAGAAGCAATATGTCTAATTTCACAACATAATAAATAATAATTCATGTCTATATCAGAAAATAAGATGAGGGGAAATTAAACCAATCACATACAACACATTGTTTATATGGAAAACCCTAAATTAGGGAAAAATCACGGGCTATTAGGACGACAGAGAAAGTTCTATTATATAATAAATTGTTACAATCATATACTCTATGATTCTCTCTCTCACAACCCAAACCCCAAACAACCGAGCCTTACTGAGCCCCTGAGCTCACAAACAAGCTTATATCCTAGCTCTAAGCTTACAATGCTCACTGAGTCCGCCTCCAAGTACACCCCTCTTTGAATACTCCCCTAGGTCTCCCCTAAATATCGACCTATGATTTTTCCTATTCCACGCAAAGTCCTTATGCTTTACGCATAAGACTTTCATGTTTAGCATGAAGACAAACTCTTTCCCTTTCCGTTTCCTTTACCACAAGAACTTCCCAAAAGAAATAGCTTCCTTTTCCGCTGAAGATTTGTCGTTTCACACATGCTTATGATTGACTATAGTTCGGGTCACATTCACCGTTCACCGTTACAAGTCACCTAGAATTGACCGCTCAGAAAATCGCGATCCATGCACTACGTTTTAGCAAACCGTAGGAAACTACTGTCTCACCGCTGTCAACTTCCCACAACGCTCTCGACAATGGAGGTTTCTAGAATTGGACTGCTGTCCTTACTGCTGTGCAATTGCACAGTGCAAGGTACATCGCTTTCTAATGCACAACGCTCCCTAGAAAGCTGTCTAATGCACAACACTAGGGACAACACTGTTCTTCTTCTTCTTCAGTTCTTCTTGGTCTTCAAACCTCATCTCCAACTTCCAAACGTTTTCTTATGTATTTAGGAAGTTTTACATCAGTTGAGTCTTGTTTGGTTCTCATTGGATTCACTTGAGAATATAAGACAAAACCTAATACATTGATGCTCAATTAAACTACTAAGGTAATTAGGTTTCTTTCAATTTTTGTTTTTTAAATTATGTCAGTTCGATTTATTAAATTAACATTGACAATGTGTATGTGTCGACGACCCACCGAGTGAATGTAAATGTACGTGTTTCTATATTTCTAAAATATCCACTAAACATAATTGGAACAAAAGTGTATATGCTTCCTACACCTTAATTGTCTTAGAAATAATCCATCGACATTATCTTGATTAATATAAATTTAAAGGAGATTTTTGATTTACAACCTATTTTATTTTCTTTAAATATATTTCACTAATAATTAACTAGATAGAGACGTTTAAAAAGAGTTTAACAAAATAAATCTCAAAATTAATTTTGATTTATTTGTGATAAATTGATATAAATTATATAAATAAGTCATTAAAATTTTTATGTTACCTAAATTATCATGTATTATTTATAACAAAGAAGAAATAAATTATTTTAATTTTCGTAACGTTTGTCATGTCATTTTTCTTTTAATTAAACTAATATCACAAAAGTTGATATGGAAATGTCGAGATACTTGTCAATGTAAATACTTGTAAAAAATGTCATGTTAGAATTTCTTTATTTTTTTTAAAAAAAACAATATTAAAATATTTGAATTTATCTGAAAAGCAATCGAGATACTTGTCAATGTATAAATACTTGTCAAAAATGTCATGTTAGAATTTAAAAAATATTTTTAATATTTAAATTTATCTGAAAAGCAATGTCATGTTAGAATTTAGATCCTTATCTTACCTGAATTTGTTCCATATATGCATGTGATCCAACAATGTCAACATTGATGTCTGCCATTTGCCATGCCCATATCAACCTTGAAATTCTATATTTCGGTGGAAAATCCATTTAAAAATTTAGTAATAATTAAATATTATAATATTATTAAATAAATTAATATGGATAATGGATGTGGAAATTTTCTGTAACTGCTTCTCCAACTTGTACTATTGTCTTGGTCGATTATTGTCAGTGTAATTGTGAAGTAGAAGTAGTAGGTGAAACTTTTTTATCTTGTACAACAGAGGGGACATAATCTGATACAAAATTAGTATATCTGGACGATTTTAACCCTTTTCACAATTGAAAGAGAGAGAAACTTAATAAAGAGTTGAAAAGTCCATTGTGGGGACACTTGTAGTGAATTGTGACAAACAACATAACATGCAATTCTCAACAGAAAGCCAAAAAGATGATGACAATCTGTGGGGTGGGTCGCCACACAAATATATACTTCGTTTTGGTTCAAGTTTTGGTTCTCATGACCACTCTCACATTAATGTACAGAGAATTCAATGAAAAGCATTACCAATATCTATCCATTCATGCATGTCACACTGTCAATTCTATCCAAACAAAAATATGTTTTAGTTACCCAAAAAAAAAAAAAAAACCCCATGCTTAGCTAAATTTGGTTTATAGGAAAGCATGTCTTTTCTTGTAAAGATGAGATTTTCTTCCATGTGCAAAGATACTCTCATTATCTCCTTAAAGACCATACTCTTTTCAAACTAATTATATGACAAATCCATCTCTCTTTGCCCATTAATGTTGCGATTTATATCAAGTGAGGCACATTTTATATGCAAATTAACATCACTTACATGAAATTAATGCAAACACAAATGAAACAAAAAATTTGATAGTTCGAACAATATTCCTGTTGCATCCATAAAACGTGTTACAAGTATATGCTATTTGAGGAAAATCATTGAGGAAATATGGGTTTTGTCACTTTTTTTAATTAGTGTTTTAAGACTATCATCGTTTTAATAACTAAAGTTTTAAAGGCACCAAAGTAAGTGACTTCCAAAAATACCATTACTTTACATATTTTTTTATTATATTTTTTACTTTAACTTTTCTCTTACTTTTATGTTGTCTGAAATCTACTTCTCTCTCTAACTTGAAAAGTTTTGTAAACTGAAATCGAAGTTCATCTTTTCTCCAACAATACTCAAATTTCATTTCTTTTTCCAACTCGTGATCGTTGAAAATTGAAGTCCATCCTTTTCTCCTTTTTGTTTGTTGATTGAGCCAAAATATACATGGTTTTGGCCATCATTTTTGACTCTTTTTGCTTTATTCTCGGGCAATATCTTGTCATTTAATTGTGTAAATCAAGTGTTTTAGGATTACTAAGGCCATAGGGGCATTGGTATGAAGGAGATGAATTTTGGTGCAAAATGTACAAAAAGGAGGAAGATCAGAATTGAAGACATGGGTTTTGCGGTTACTGTCGCTGGGAAGCAATAACGACCATTACAAAGACCTGGCACTGTGTCGTTGCCTTGACACCACGACATGGGGGTGAAACTCATTTAAATCAATCAGGTGCAATGGTGCAGTTTATGTGTTGCTTCTAAGACACTACGACAAAGAGAAGAAATCTCAAGAAATTCAATCAAGTGTGATGTCGCTGTTTAGGTGTCGCGGTGTTGCCAACCACAACAGAGAAGAGAAAAGCTTACAAATCAATTAGGTCATTTGTCGCTAGGTTGACGTTGCTAGAAGCTCAAGTGCAACTGCAAAAGAAGATCTCAAATCCGGTTGTCGCTGTTCAAATGCCATTGCCTCCAAGACTGCGAAAATGATGAGAATGGCCATAACAACCAGATCGAAGACTGTATAACCGTCTGCCGCGGTCATGATTCGTGGTGGTTAAACCTCGACAATCGGACTACGACACATGCCACCTCAACGATTCTGACAGTTACAAGACATCACCTTGTGTCCATATAAAAAGTCTTCTCTCTCATTTCAAAAATATATAAAGAATACAGAGCATAGAACTAAAAACGAACTAGCAAGAAACTTGAGAGCATTTTCCTTACATTTTTCCCAAATCTCACTTTCCTCAATTTTTAAACTTGAACCACCTATTTCCATCCAACAACTCAACAAAACCCATCTAGATTTTCCTACCCATAACCATTCCTCTCTTCCCATTCTCTCTACAAATTTCTTTTGTCACTGCCCATTTGACATTCACCTATCCAGACACATCCTCATCTACCACTATTTGCATAAGGATTCTTCAAGGGACTCAAAGGGATCAAGCATTCAAGAAGGTGGCTCATGGGTGATTTCCTTACCTATTACCTTTATTCCTTGATTGTAATTATGTGTAACTAAACTCCTTTTGGGGGATTGATTTGATTATGTGATCAAGTTTGTATGCCACTAGTTGACTGCAATATTGGTAGGATTCATTTGGGATCAATATTGATTGAGATTGACAACCTTAATTAATTGTAGCCCATAGTGAGTAGGTTAGGTTGATTGGAGGATATGCCAACCCTGGTTGCCTAGACCATTATTTGGTCCATATTTGTGAGAGTGGTTCACTAATGAAGCCATGGATGCATTGCCTAGTGTTTATCGGTGAATCTATCAATCTCTTAATTCTCTATTATTAACTGATCTATCCATCTTCTATTCTAGATTGTTGAGGTTTCTATTTTTCCTATCACATCTTCTATTGCTCTCTTGATATCATGTTATATTATCTTTGTGTGCATGTTTGTTGGTTTTCAAAATCAACACTATCATTCCAAACCTATCATTTACTTTTATACAATTTAGGTTAGTTTTAATTAAGAATAATTAATCAACTCAATAGTCAACCCATTTCCCTGTGGAACGATCCTTTGCTTACCGTTTTACTAATTTTAAATCCTAAGTGGATATATAAGTGGTGAAACTCGGTTTTCAAAGTTCAAGTATAAATATCATTTTGTTGAGTACAAAATGGCCTCACCATTTGTGTACAAATCAAGCTAATGGTTTTGAATCTTCCATTGTTAAAGTTGTTGAGGTAGTTAGGTTGAGTTGAATAGTCTAGGAAACTTCATTGGAGTGTTGATGAATTTTTTTAATTTTATTTATTTATTTATTTATTGTATTTTCAAGACTTTTTACTTGTTTTCGAGACTTATTTGAAGGGTCCAAGACTTTTGATATTTGTTTCTGAGACTTTTGTTTTATTTCCTAGACTTTTATTATTTATGTATTTTCGAGACTTTGGCATTCAGTTTCTAAGACTTTTGTTGTACTTTTCTAAGACTTTTTCATTGAGTTTCCAAGACTTTTGGATTGAGTTTCTAAGACTTGTTAATTGAGTTTCCAAGACTTTTCTATTATTTTTCCGAGAATTTTTAATTGAGTTTCCGAGACTTTTGTTCTATATGTCTGAGACTTTTATGTTAGATTACTGAGACTTATTAACCATATTCCAAGACTTATTGCATGATACCAACTTTTAAAATCATTTTTATTATAATCCAGACTGTTAGTATGTTTTATGATGCTAACTTTATTTTGTTATTATATTTTTGTACAGGAAAATGGATTGGGTTAGAATAGTTATATCCTATAATGGTCGATGGGAGCAACTACCGGATGCAAGCCAAAGGTTTCTTGGCTCTGATAATCAAGGAATATATGTGTCCAAGAATATGACTTTTGAAGGGCTATTGGCACTCGTGCAGTCCATTGTGAAATATGATTCAACAAATACAATGTTGATCTACATATAATATCAATTGTTCCTGGCACTACATGTCACACATTTATAAGAAACGACGATTATGTTCAGTTTATGCTAGGGAAATATAGGGTGATTCCTCAAGTATGTGTTAGACTAATTGAAAGAAGATGTGGAGGTGTGATGGGTGATGACACCCCTCTTATTGGAAATCCCTAACATTATGCATCCTTCAGCGGTAGTAACCAAATGTTCACACAACAAAGTGTGATGTAAAATGATGGAAATCCCCAAGGTCTAGAAAGCATTTGCATTATCCCGCTTGCAGCAGTTGACCTTGCAAGTGACATTGAACCTCATTTTGAGAATTACTTTGGGCGTCAATTTGAGTTGAATATAAAGCTGAATAATGATCATATAGGTGACCATGAAAAAGTTGTTGAAGAACCTATACACCATCAAACTAAAGGAAGGCGTGTACAAGGTGACCGTCCCTATTATAGTGCATCGGATGTGCTGGGGACATGCGGTGTCCCAAAAAATGTGAATCTCTCTACTTCCGATAATGCGACAACTTGGGTTATTCCCATATTCGAGTTGTATTCGTTTGGTGAAGTGAACAACACCATGAGATCACGTGAACATATCACCATGACTTGCAAAGGTCAATATTTTCCAAGAAAAAGGGATTTAAAAAGGTTAATAGGTCTTCATGCAATGAGGGAGAACTTTGAATGGAAGGTGAAAAAGACTAACAAGTCAGTTATACTTTTGGTGTGCAAGATTGACAACTGTACATGGAAATTAAGAGCGGTGAGGAGAAATGAAGGGACATACTTTCAAGTCAAAAGTTTTGTAAGTGAACACAGTTGTCCCTTAGATGAGCTCCAAATGCCT
Organism: Acer campestre; assembly: GCA_954870605.1. Lineage (NCBI taxonomy): Eukaryota > Viridiplantae > Streptophyta > Magnoliopsida > Sapindales > Sapindaceae > Acer > Acer campestre. The sequence continues at coordinate 36,802,189 of OX940799.1, forward strand.
TAGTTATCTTGCATTTGTGTTCATTGCTTAAATGTGTGCATTCACTTCACTTTTCTCTCTTGATCCTCATTGTTGGAATTTTAGTGTGATCGTGTGTTGTGTAATTTGTTTCCTGAAGTGTGTTCGAAAACGTTTGTGCTTGCGCAATGTTTGACCTTAAAGAAGTCTCTTTCTTCTCTTGGATTGGTCCTTGCTCATGACCTTTGGGCATATTATCTTTTTTGAGCCTTTAGAGCCTATAAGTGTCTTTGTGCCCTTTATGTGCTACTGGACAAGCGCAACACCATCGCAAGTTGTCCAAAAGATCGGCGCTGTTCATGTGCCACTCGTCCAGCACACCACTAGCGCAAGTCATCCAGTAGATCAGCGATGTTCATGCGACACTCGTCTAGTGCACCAGCAGCTCATAGGCCCGAATTCTGGGCACTTTGCCAAAACGATGTAGTTTCATTTTGCCCTCATACATATGCTTTCTCTTTTTCCAACTTCATTTTTTTGAGCTCAAAATCAAACCTAAATGAGAGAAAGTATTCTTCAAGAGAGAGAGCCTTCAAGAACTCACCTTTACTTAACCAAACACATTCCCATGAGCATCTAGCATCATCCAAGCATGGGTCTTCTTGTTTTCTTTGACTAGGTAATTTGAACATGCCCTAGAACCTTTTGTTTCATTCTTATGACATGTTTGCCTAGGATTAGGATTTATTTTGTGTTTAAATGCATGACTCTTTGGTTAGTGTTGCTTCCAACATTTTTGAGTCATTGTTTGTTAGTTGAGATGTGTTGTTTTGATAGCTTGCATTTAGGACTATATTGTGCTTTTAGCTAAATCTTCATGCCTTTCATATAGATATCGATATCTAGGATTGTTTAACTTGCCATTATTGAATCTCTAGATAAGCATTTAGTGTAGCATAGCATTAATTGTATTTTGGATATTGTCATATATTCACATAGGTTGTTTATCTTTCCATTGAGTGTTAAGTCTTATGACTAAATGGATTAGTGCACAAACAATTGGTCTAGAATCACTATAAAAAGACTTGTGGGTAATAGTAATGGGTTAGTGACTAAGAATGGTGTGACTAGAGGTCAACATAGATTGTAAACATTATTATATATAGTGGATTTAAGGATCATGTTTGGCTAGATGGATAACCCGTGAGTTTCTCCTAGTTAGAGGGTTTCTCACATAAATCAATCCTTGTGTTTTTATAGTTTTATGCACTTTTATTGTTGTTTGTTTGATTGCTAGTTTCAAGCAAAGTTGTCAAAATTGATTAAGTCGAAAGTTGGTAATTAATCAATTAAAATTGTTAACCAAAAATTGTCACTGGGGTGAATTTCCAATTAACAAATCTAGTGACTGAAATCGGGGTAGATCTCAGTCAGAGAGGTATCAGGTGGTTCGATACCTTTGGTTCCTTAATAAAATATGTCAAATATTACAATGAAGGTGAATAAAAGTAACTTATCAAAATAGGATCGTATCTCGTGCTTTTGTGTTGATTGTAAATGAATAAAGAAATACAATGGAAATAATGCAAAGCGATGGTGATGAAATTACAACTTAGATGGCGATGGTGGTAAAGCTCTCGTGCATGTCGATCAGTAGAAAACGTAAAATAGGGTTTTGCACTCAAAGTTGTAGTCCCTTTCCTATATGATAGTATATTGTATATATAGTCCCAATACGTGCTGAACACTCCTCCAAATCCGGTTTTGTAACCTAGAGATTTTCGGGACGTTTCATGGTGATTGGCTAAAAGATAGTCGTCTTCCTTCTAGGAATCAAGCTATCCCTTATTTGGTGGAATCTGATAGAGTTGACTCCTCTTTCAAATAGAACTCTCAAGTGGTAGGAAAGAATCAACTTCCACGTTATCAAAACGATGGCGCTTTACTATCATTCTATGTGGCTTGATCTTACCTTAGTACTTGGCAGTCGATTAGTCTGACACTTATTGTTGGATTAGCTGGCTTAGGTGGGATCGAGGTACATGGGCATCTTGCTTCCCACTTGATTGATTAGACTCAATATACACGTATCGGGGTGCAAAAGCATTGGGGGTGCAAAAGCATTGGGGGTGCAAAAGCATCAGTGTATCGGGATACCAGGTTAATACGGTAGCGGGATTCCAGGACTTGGTAGTAACGGTAGTGTTAACCACCAAAATTAACGAATGACCAAAGAAGAATTTTCCACCTCGACACAAGGAGGACATAGAAATCCAGACACCATCCGGCTACCTCGATAAAGGGGGACCCCGACTGATCCGAGTGCATACCCCCTCCAGCGGGGTCCAGCCCAGCCTTTCCCTAACTTCTCAAGGACCCTGCCAGCATCTTGATTCATAAGCATTACCCTGAGCCGGACTACTCCTTAAAACCTGTAGCGGGGTCCAACTTAGTCATGCCCTGGCTTCCTATGAACTCCGCAGCACCCCGACACGGAGTTCCACTAAGCATCCCACTATGGTACCAGCTAGACACTCCCCTACTTCAGTAGCAGGATGCCTACCAGTTTACACCTTCTAATATAACTTGCCCGCCAAGCAGGAAGATACCAAACAGCAAGATTCTCATTCTAGAATTAAAAGCTCCATAAAGACTTATTAAAACGCCGCCGTCCAGTCGAAACAGAGGAGACATACTCCTTCCCGCCAGAGAGTCCTATTTTAAATAGGTCAACGCAGTTAGAATTCTTATAGGAAGGAAAGATTTGCTTACGAGATTGACTCCTCCTAAGAGGGAAAAACTAGATTCTGTACATAAAAGATCCGAGATTATCTCCTAAAAGAAAGGAAGTCCTATAATTACCAAACCTTAGTCCGAAATTGTAGGAGTGCATGGCAAGCAACAGGACCAATATATACAACATCTTGCTCACTAGAAAAAAAGGGGAAAAGATTATCTCTAGAAACCCTACGACCAATTCTACTTATTGACACGCACAAGTTCACCATCACGACCATCTCCATTATTCACTGAGCCTTCATGGTTCACTTATAATACGGAAAAATATAGTCCATGTATTTGTAACACAAAGTGATGAATAAAAAGCTCTTCTTATTTGTTTATTAGCGTTCCTAATCGTTTGTGCATTATCGAGGACCTAGTCGGTATCAAACTACTTGATACCTCTCCGACCGAGGTCATCTCTAATCTTGGTCCCCCTTAAAGTTGTTATTTGAAATTTCACCCCAGTGATAATTTTTCGGTAATAGGTAGGTTTTTGTTCTTTCTGGTATCCTGGAGCTCTGAGAAGCCCCGATCTTGATCTAGACCGGTAGAAGGCATATTTTGGCTAATTTCTGTGGTGGGTTACCAAAGGTTCCTTCATTCTATCCGGATTCTTCCCCTGTGTAGATGGAAAATTCTTCTTTGAACCATGGCCATTTTTGGTAGTTAACAGAAATCCCTCCTAACTTGAACATCGGTATCTTGCTGGTGTTGGATTCAAGATATCAGGATACATGAAGAGTTTTCCTTATCCTGTCTAGCTATTTTCCACTGTCTTGGAGGAAATCTTCCTTTAATACACAAATCTTTCTTCATCACGCTTGTAATAAGTGGACTGTTCATGTGTCAGGCCTTAAGTGGTCTAGCTTATTTTGAATGGGCCGTTTTTGGCGTGACTTTCTCGAAATCATCTTATACACTTTTCCTTTCACCAATCCTGGTTTCCTTACTCATTCAGGTTACCGCCTACCTTCACTACAAATAACCCTGAAAACTTCCTTCTCCCTTCACGCAAATTTCAAAATTTCAAGAGCAAGAAAACCCTAGCCTTCTCTTTTTGAATCCTCTCCTCTTTCCAACAATCTCCCAAATCTCTTAATTCTTTCTTTAATGGTGATTCCATCTGATCTTCCTGCATTTTTGCAAGGCCCTCATCCTCATTCCATAAACCCTCGACCTGCCACAATTGACTCTCCTGACAGTCTGGATGTCCTCCTTGATATGGGGAAGGTCAATTCGAAGGAGCCCTCTCAATCGTCGAGGGGGAACAAGAGGGGTTGTGAAGAGGGTGAGATTGCTGATGGTGGCAATTCATCTCAGCGGCGTCATTCAAATAAGAGTTCCGAAAACGGGTCGGGTTTTGACAGCGACCATGAAGACCCGGTTTAAATTATCAACGGAGAGGATGACGATGATGCCGACGATGATGGGGATAAAATCTCGACCTTCACTTCAGCAGGCGTACTTGCTGGTCCTCTTTCTGTATTTCATAATGGTAGGATCGTCCCGGATTCAATCTGCACTATCGACACCCTGGCTTGACTGAGATGGGATTACCGGATTTCAGATTTTGAATTCCATTACTCTTTCTCTCCCTCATCGGGGTTATAGCGTGTATACCCCGCCACTAAGCGTCCTTTTGATTCACGCAGCAGCTTTTGAGTGTGGGGTCAGGCTTCCCCTTCATCCTACCCTTCATAAAGCACTTATTGCTCCGGAGCTTGCCCCCTTGTAGATCTCATCAGGGTTCTGGAAGCACCTAATGGGGTTCCTAGTGCTTTGGAAAGAGCAGTGTGAGAAGGACAACGTGGAAAGAGAGCCGGGCTTCGACGAGCTTTGATATTTTCCAGGTAGCGAACCTGGTACCCCGAGGCTAGTTCTACTTGATGGCGTCCAACCAGATGAAGTTTATTGTTCCTGGAGTGAACACCAAATATGCTCTACCTTGGAATGAGGAGTGGGTCGTAGTTGGAGGAGATTTGGGCCACTCTACTTTTATCGGGGTTACTGAGCATCTAGTTCCTTCCCAATTCGCCACGAAGGACAAGTGGGGTAAGAGGGTACTCTTAGCGGAGTCTCAGGGAATCCTTAGGAGGATCCTAGAGAGAAATTACATGAATATGGAGTTCTCCACCCAGGATGCCTATGAAAGAGCCCGGCTGGAACGATATATCAGAATTTCTATAGCTCATCCGGGTATGTAATTCAATCTTCCTTGTGTTTTTCTCTTTATATATATATATTATTATTTATTTATTATTTTACTGATCTTTCTTCTGGCAGTATCTGCTACTCATTTTCTACCCACTTTTCTTTCTTCAAGGCCGAGACACTTGAGTCCCCTTCCTTCTTCTTCCCCAATTCCTTCCCCTACTTCAGGTGTTGGAGTTGGTGCTGCATCGAGATCTAAACTTTCAACTCCTCCTCCTCATGCTCCAACAAAGACGCTTCCTCAACCTTTTACTCTTCTCTTCATCTCGGTTACAGCACGCCCAATTATGAGTTAATTGAAGGCAAGAGCTGCCAAGACATGGGGTTCACCCGCTAAAATTCAGAAATGGGCTTCTACTATCCCTAAGGTTGCCCCGGCAGTTTCCCCGTCTTCTCCCCGTCTTCCATGGCTAGGTGCCAAATCGAGGTGGAGAAAGAGAAAGAGGCTACTGTTGCTCCTCTTCCCCCTCCCCCTCCCACTCCCACTCTCACTCCCACTCCCACTCCCACTAGCCTTTCTTCTGGATCCCGATCCCAGGATTTTAGCCAGGAGGAGCTTGTATCCTGTTTTGTAGCTGCCTACCCTGGTGGAAGCTTATAGTCAATGGCCTTCATACCCTCAGATATTCTGGTTACCAAGGGAGCCTTCGTGCTAGCAGAGGTACCATCTCTAATTTCTCTGTCTGCTTAGCCAAAAGCCTTTTTTTTTTTTTTTTTTTTTCTTTTATGGTATAAACTTACTGAGTTCTCATACTTTTTTTTTTAGGGTTTCAAATTTGCTCTGGCAGTTGGGAAACAAATATCAACTCTAAAGGAGGCCAACCTCTCGCTCTAGGCTGAGTTAGAGGATGTCAGGGGGGAGCTGGTCCAAACTGAGCTGAGCATGGATCCCCTGATCACGGCTGCGAGGGAATCTGAGAGTGGTAGGTAGGCTGTTTTGGTAGAGGCCAGGTGGTTGGAGCGTTGTTTGGATACAGAAATGCTCAAGTCGCTGAGTCACCGTGAAGAGAGGGAGAACCTGAAGGTTGAGAAGAGACTGCTTCAGGATGAAAACAACTTTCTACGGGATGCAGTGAATGCCTTAGAAGCCAAGGTGGACTCCTCCTTCGAAGATGGATACTTCATGGCCTCTTATGAAGCCATTCATGCCCTTTCTATCGACTTCTACCTGCAATCTACCCGCAATCTACCCTTGGGTGGAACCGGGAGCATATTTTGGCCAAGGCCACAGACCTTTCTAAGGCTGACCCAGACCAAGGGGGTCCTTCTTAAGATGCCAACATCCCAGATCTTTCTCTACCTCAAGGGTCTGATTTGCCTGCTGTTATCTTGGTTGAAACGACTGAGAGAGAGGTCCAGGATCCTCCCATTCCTCAAGAAAAGCAATCGCATGATCCTTTGCCTCCTATTGATGTTGTTTCAATGGGAGAGGATGACATTCCAGCTGAATTCGGGGTACCCGATGGTGAGAGAATCCAGACCGACGCAGTAGCCGGGTATATTGGGATAGATGCAGCCGGCCAGGAGAAAAAAACAGATAAGAAAGGGGGAGCATGACTGGTCACCTCTCTATGTATATTTTTATTCGTATTTATATTTATCCTTTGTAGCCCGGAACTGGGGTTTGGGCTCCCTAATTAATCAATAGAAAGCTTTCTTTCCTTTTCAAATATATTGTCTTACTTGCTTGAAAACATACCCTGATATAACTCGATAACTACATGCTCTGTTAATAATTTGGACCAAACTTATTTGAACGTTGTCAGTACTTAGTATCTTCATACTTGCTCAGTTGGTATTGGTAAGAAACTTCTGATCCTCTCAGGTGGCCAATCTTGCCTTGACACTTATACTTAGATAACATCAGTCTAGGTACTAAGTATATCCTGCCTTGAAATTCTTGATTTAGGTTGAGATTCATTCTCAGGGGTTGGGGTATCAGGCATTCCAGATTGGGAATCCCAACACTTTGTCAGGTTTTTTTATTTTTTTATTTTTTTATTTTTAGTATCTTGGTTTTTCTGTACCAAGGAACCCCGTTACTTAGACGGAAAAAAAATTGGAGATCTGGGAACCTAGCACTCTTTTCTCTAAGAATCTTGGTATCTGGAAGGAGTATACCTAGTAGGTTTCCCAAGCCCCTTTTAGCATCAGGGTTCCCGGTGAGGCAGGGTAACATATATCCTATTCTTTAGACGATTTATACATGGTAACCAATTGGTGCATTTCGGCACCAGGTCTTCTTGTGCAGATATGGAGAAGTAAGGACTCGGGTACCCTAATAAGGTATCCAGATCCTCCGGTAGCTTGTCCCTGGTAGGCAACTAGTGCATCTTTACACCAGGTCTTCTTGTGTAGATATTGAGAAGTAAGGAACCGGGTATCTTTATAAGGTATCCTGGTCCTTTGGTAGCTTATCCCGGAGGGGGGTATTCCCCGACCATGGCTTCAGGGTCACCATATAGGCTTTCCTAGTTTGGAGGATGGATCTGCATTCTTAGTCTAGCTAGAAACTATACCACTTAAGCTCTTTTGCACCAGATCCTTCCTAGAGGGGGGGTATACCCCGACTAAGGCAGCAGAAAGACTATATGGTCCTTCCTAGGCTTGAGGTGATACAGTTCATGGCGATCCTCCCAATGGGTGTTAACCCGGTCTAGGGCATCAGGAGTGTCACGTGGACCTCCTGGTCTTTATGGTGAAAATGTATATAGTTTATGGTGATCCCCCTAGTGGGTGTTGACCCAGCCTAGGGCATCAGGAGTGTCATGTGGACCTCCTGGTCTTTATGATGAAAATGTTCAAGACGAGCTCAAAAGAGTCACATAGGAGAAAAAACTGACTTTTATTGAATTTCTCAAGAAACGATACAAGGCAAACTCAGGGTACATATTTAGATATATACCAACCGAAAGAAATCGTCCTTCAAACTTTAACGGGTATAACCTTTTGAGGTGATCGGCGTTCCTAGAGTGGTCTACTAGGTAGCCATCCATATCTTCTAGCTTGTAAGCCTCTCTTCGAACCACCATAATTATCAAGTAGGGACCTTCCAGTTGGGAGCTAGTACCCCGTCAGACCTCTTCCGGGTATTTTGAGTAACTTTCCTGAGGACTAAGTTCCTTTTTTTTTATTATTTTTTTTATTTTTTTTTAAGTTTCGCTTCTTCACCTTGCTATTGAAACATCAGGCTATCTTGCTCTGGTAAGTTGGCTACATGCGCGTACTGTTTTGCTAGCGCGGTAGGGTTAGCGGATCCCGCATAATAATTGCGAGCTGCTTGCTGATCCCCTTTGACCTATCCTACTTGGGTCCCGACCGGGAATTTTAGGACATTGTGGTAGATTAATTGTACCCCTATGATTTTTACTAGGAAAGGTCTTCCTAGGATCACCTTGTAAGCGGACGGAGTGTTGACTATGACAAAATCTGTCATTAGGTTCAGTTGGAGGGGTGCTTCTCCGATTATCACTGGTAACCTATAGGATCCAACCGGCATCAAAGAGTCCCTTGTAAATCATATAGAGGTGTGGTACAACTGTTGTAACAAGGGTTCTTCAGGTTGAGCTTATCGTGAGGTCTTTTGAACAGGATGTCCACACTGCTCCCAGTATCAATCACGATGTGGTGAACCAGGCAGTTGGCTATCTGTACTGTGATCACTATCAGGTATCATGCGGCTGGACTGTATTTAAACATCTTTTTCTGTAAAAACGATCTGGGTGGTACAAGATGGATCTTGAAAAACCTTGCTGACTCAAAGCACATCATGACCGGTAATGAGCTGAGAGATCTTCCTATCATGGTTCTTTCTTGAATTGTTGGAGACCCCAGCTAGGGTAAGGCAGCCACTGATGGTGTGAATGACCTAGATCTACTGCATCGAATCTTTCCCCTTATCTTTCCATCTTTCTTCTACTTCCCGCATCTCCCCTTATACCTCATTTCCTTCCCTAATGCTATCCTTTACCTACTGCAGGAATTCAATTAAGAGTCCCTCTTTTACCAATCTTTCAATCTGGTTTCAGAGGCTGTAGCATTCAGATGTGTTATGCCCCACATCCTCTTGGAAATCACAATACTTCTAGCAATTTCTCTGATCAGTCGGGATCTTTATAGGATCGGGCTTCCTAAGTAGACCATTGTCGCGGATGGCGAGATAGATGGTCTCTCGGGATGCATTGAAAGGAGTGTAGTGGTTGTACCAGTCTTCCTCACTTGTTACATGTGCTACCTCTCTTCGTGGGGGTGTGATTTTGTGAGGGGTCCTACTCTCCGGATATCTATTCTGATGTGGGTGAAAAGGAGGTGGCCGGTAGGTGGACCGGTTTGGAGGGTGATTCTGAAATTTCTTTGCTGGAGCATGTTTTGGGGACTCCTTCTTTGGCCATTTGACTAATCGGGCTTCATCGTGCTCGACTTTGACCCGGAGCTGTTCGTCTATGTCCACCTATTTTAATGTCCTATCATAGGCTTCTTGGTAGGTCTTAGGCGGATGCTTAGTAAATGATCGGCATAATCTACCTGCCCACAGGTTCATTTTGAAATTTGCCAAAGTCTCCTTCAGTAAATACATCCATCTGGATCATTTCCTTATGGAACTTCTCTACATAAGATCTCAGCGTCTCACCCCTCTCTTGGATCACATACTGGAGTAGGACGGGGTCCTTGGGACGAGGTTTGATTCCCTAAAACTAAGCACAAAAATCTGTAGTAAGCTTTGTAAAGGAATCCACACTACCTGGAGGTAACTTTCTAAACCAAGTCTTGGCACAATCCGTCAAGGTAGAAGGGAACATCCTACACATTGCTAATCGGGTAGCATTCTAGACCTCCATCTAGTGGATGAAACTTTCCAGGTGACTTACGGGGTCTTTTGTCCCATAATACTTCTCGGTAGGCATCTTAAACTTAGGAGGTAATTCCGGTTCTCTAATTCTCTTGGAGAAAGGTGCATTCATCTCACCCAAAGTATTCTTCTGGGTACTCTTGTGCTTTCCCTTCCTTAGCTCCTCGAGTTCCTTTGCCGTTTTGGCCATTTGATCTTCAAGACGCCTGGACCTATCATGCCTAGATCGGGCTACTGAGCCTTCATTATCTGAAGTTTTAGATACCTTGGTTGCCTCCTTGCACTCCTCCCTTTGGGGCCGGGTACCCCGTGGGTTTCTTTTGGCCCGATACTGCCACCTGTATCTGGCTGTAGATCTCCCTTCTTTGCTGCTAACTTAACTGCTGATTGGTTCTTTCTGAGAGGAATGTTAAATGTTAACTTCACCTATCGGGGTCTAAAATCTCCAGGATAACTTGGAACAGACAATGGTGGTCCTAATCTATCAAAAACTGGTATCCGAGTACTTGGTCCAGCTTCTCCTATGAGCTCGGGTGTCTCGAAAGGTATCCCTTGAGTGATCATCCGGAGGCGGATGCTTTCCACATAGGTCGATGCATGCTACTCCATAGTATCCCAATTTATTTCCTAGACTGCGGGGTCCTAGGGTGCAGAGCCCGTGTTGGGTGGTGGAACCGATTCCGGGATCTAGCTTCTTACTCCCCTTCTATTCCCTTGATTTCTCTAAGTGGAAGCGAGGGAATGGGGTCTCGAAGGATCGGGTCGCCTCTGAGAAGATCGGAGCCTCATCTTCTGAGTCTTCTGGGTAAAACTAGATAGACTTCGTAAATATGATGGGGGTTTATCCTCACAGACGACATCAAAAGTGTTAACCAAAAATTGTCACTAGGGTGAATTTCTAATTAACAACTCTAGTAACTGAAATCAGGGTAGATCTCAGTCGGAGAGGTATCAGGTGGTTCGATACCTTTAGTTCCTTAATAAAAGATGTCAAATATTACAACGAAGGTGAATGAATGTAACTTATCAAAATAGGATCGTATCTCATGCTTTCGTATTGATTGTAAATGAATAAAGAAATACAATGAGAATAATGTAAAGCGATGGTGATGAAATTACAACTCAGATGGCGATGGTGGTAAAGCTTTCGTGCATGTCGATAAGTAGAAAACGTAAAATAGGGTTTTGCACTCAAAGTTGCCGTCCCTTTCCTGTATGATAGCATATTGTATATATAGTCCCAATACGTGTTGAACACTCCTCCAAATCCAGTCTTGTGACCTAGAGATTTTCGAGATGTTTCATGGCGATTGGTGAAAAGATAGTCGCATTCCTTCTAGGAATCAAGCGATCCCTTATTTGGTGGAATCTGATAGAATTAACTCCTCTTTCAAATAGAACTCTCGAGTGGCGGGAAGGAATCAACTTCCATGTTATCAAAACGATGGCGCTTTACTGTCCTTCTATATGGCTTGATCTTACCTTAGTACTTGGCAGTCGATTAGTCTGACACTTATTGCTGGATTAGCTGGTTTATGTGGGATTGAGGTATAGGCAACTCACTTCCCACTTGATCGATTAGACTCAGTATACACGTATCGGGATACCAGGTTGATACGGTAGTGGGATACCAGGACTTGGTAGTAACGGTAGGTTTTTGTTCCTTCTAGTATCCGAGAGCTCTGAGAAGCCCTGATCTTGATCTGGACTGGTAGAAGACGTATTTTGGCTAATTTCTGTGGCGGAGTATTAGGGGGTCCTTCCTTCTATTCGGATTCTTCCCCTCTGTAGATGAAAAATTCTTCTTTGAACCCTGGCCATTTTTGACGGTTAACAGAAACCTATTCACCCCTTAGGTTTGTTTAGACACATATTATATATTTTCATTGCTGAGTTATTAAACTCATGCTTAAGGTTCACAGGACAACTGCAAATGATGAGTTTGGTTGAGTTCATTAGGAATATGTTGCAACGTTGGTTTTACGACTGTCATCGAGCTGCACAGTCCATGTGTCACCAACTAACTGACGTTGTACACTTGGTGATCTTGAAACATAATGCAAAATATAGTTATATGACCGTAACTCATGTTGATTGGATCATATTCTTGGTTAAATTGAAGGGATAGTAGTGGACGGGTAACTTGTTGCAGAAGACTTGCACATGTAACAAATTCCAAATGGATTATCTACCATGTTCTCATGCACTTGCAACGGCTAGGTAAGTTGGATTATGTGAAATCTTTTTAAGTTTATAATATTTTATTATGAAACATTTAATATCTTTTCTTCCATTATTTTAGGGAGCAAAACTTGGATTACACTTCTCTATGTACGGACTACTACAAGAGGGAAACACTTGTGGATGTATATTTAGTACCTATCATCCCCGGTAGGGCATCTTAATACTTGGGTAGTGCTTAATGACATAAGACAGCGTGTCGTATTACCTCCAAAATCTAAAAAGAGCAAACTAGTTGGTCGCCCGCAAGAGATTTTATTTCCTTCAGTATCAAAAAGGCCAACCACAGAGAAGTGTACTAGATGTGGACAAACTAGACACAACTGTAGACGGTGTACTGATCCTCATGTGCTTCCAGGTAGTAATAGCCAACCTGTCCCTAATGAATATCATCACAAGTGTAACGTGTGCCACCAAGTTGGGCACAACAAACAAACATGCCCAAACAAAGAGATAGAAATCCAAGGACCCAGAAATCTAAAATTGATGAAAACTTTAATGTTATAATTTATTTGTACCATACTTTGCGTTGGCATTAACATTGTAACTTTATTTGTACCCGTACTTGGGAATTGACATATTATTTTATGAAGATTGAATTGATGCATGTATGTGGGTTGTTTTGACATAGTCTTGTTTAGAAACCCGGTTGTTCATTTCACCAGAAACCCATTGGAATTGAAAACATATAGTTTGGGGTTGTCCTAGTAAGTCTTGGAAATAAATGGGACCCTTTCCAAGACTTTTGAAAAGTCTCGAAAAGGGTCCCATGTCTTTCCGAGACTTACTGGGACAACCCTAGAAACCACTGGAATTGAAAACAGAAAATCTAGGGTTTTCCCAGTAAGTCTTGGAAAGAAATGGGACCCTTTCCGAGACTTACTAGGACAACCCAATTAATTTTTTTAATTTTTTTTAAGTATGAGAAACACATACTAAATTTGTGTACTATTGTTTTAATACTTGTTGTTATGTTATACCTTTGCATTGCTTCACATCCAAATATGCTAACAATAGGAAATATTTTTAATTACAACAACTATTTCAAAAAATACTAAATTGAAATACTAATTTCATAAATAATTACTCTTAATAGATTTAATGATAGAGAGTTGAGAAAAAGAAAAGAAAAGAGTTCACATTATATTGATATATCTAGAGGGATATAGCAATATATATATATATATATATATGCATAAGCTAGCCAGGACAATAAAGAGAAGAAATAAATGCAACTAACAACTAACAAGAAGCTGACAACAACTAACAACTAGTTGTATAATGGACATCTTTAACACTCCCCCTCAAGCTGGAGCATAAATTTTTTCAATGCCCAGCTTGGAACAAAGATAATGGAATATACTTTTGTGTACAACTTTTGTGAAGATATCTCCGACTTGATCTTTAGACTTGACATGTGGTGTGACAATTTCTCTTGTCATCACACTTTCTCTTATAAAATGGCAATCAATCTCGATATGCTTAGTTCGCTCGTGGAAAACAGGATTATGAGCTATATATATTGCTACTTGATTATCACAATACATAATAGAAGGGCTTTTTACCTTTATTGTCAATTCCTTAAGCAAATTCTTTAACCAAAACAATTCACAAGCAATATGAGCCATTGCACGATACTCTGCTTCAGCACTAGACCTTGCTACTACATTTTGCTTTTTGCTTCACCAAGTTACAAGATTACCTCCAAGAAAGTACAGTAACCACTTGTAGATCTTTTGTCGCCTTTAGATCCAGCCCAGTCAGCATCTAAATAATTGACAATGTTTAGGTTGGCACCAGTGTTCGAAAAAATGGTCTGGGTGGCCGCCTATACGCCGTGCGGCCTTCTACCATACCGAATCTAGGAATTTTAGCCTTAAAAATCAGTCAACGAAAGTCAACGGTGGTCAATAGAAAATCAGCCGTGTTGGACCGATTTTTAAGAGATTAATCGGTCTAGGCGGGATCAAAATCATTGACTCGCCTAGCCCCCTTTTTTTTTATAAAAAAAAAAAAAAAGGTCCACCAAAACAGTGAAAATCAAACCTAAAATCCATCCCAGATCGTGAAATTCAAAATCATAGACCAAAACCCAAAATAAAACCCAAATCAAACCTCTTCTAGTTGCTGATAACAGTAGAGATCCACCAAAATAGCACCGAGATTTAATGGTGTTCTTACAAATTGAATTAACGGAGAAAATATGTGCAAAATCAACATACAAATTAGATTCGAGTGCTATTAACAAACAAAACGCACCAAGATTTAGTGAAAAATAACTCAAAAACAAGCTTTAATAGAGGAGTGAGAAAGCTTGAAATGAGAGAAAATGATGGCAAAAATTTTGGCAACAAGCGTGAAAGAGAGAGAGAGAGAGAGAGATAGAGGTGTGAAACTATGAAAGAAAGAAAGAAAAATATAGATTTGTTGACTTTTAAAAAGCATATTTGTAAAATAACAAAAGACACCCTCTCTCAATGAAAAAATTTAAAATATACAACAATAAGTAAAAACTATATTAAAGAGGTACAAGACATAAAAACAAAAAGGGAATTATGTTCATGATTTTGTTTGAATTTCATCATAATATGATTTTTATTATTTTTTTTATAGGTAGGAAAAAATATGAAAAAATATAAAAAATAATAATAAATAATTAAAAAAAATGGCCGCTTAGGCGTTAGGCGTTGGTCCACCGCCCGACTAACGGCTAGCGTTTACTAGAACACTAGTTAACACCCTTCTTATGAAGTATTCCCATTCCAATTAATTGCTTAAGATATCTAAGAATTATGCAAATAGCTTCCCAATGGACTTGCCTTGGGTTTTGCATATACTGACTTACTACACTTATCGCAAAAGTGATGTTTGTCTTATCATAGTTAAATAAATTAACTTGCCCACAAGTCTTCTTTACCTTTTCTTATCCTCAAAGTTTGGACTCTCTTCATCATGTAGATTAGTGTTCGGATCCATAGGAGATTCAGTTGGTTTGGATCCTAGCATACCCGTTTCAGACAACAATTCTTGGGTATACTTCCTTTGAGATGGAATGAGACCATGTCTCCCATTTGCTACCTCAATACCTAGAAAGTATCTCAGCTATCCCATGTTTTTGGTATGGAAATTCTTCTTCAACTGACTTTTTACTTCTTCAATACCCAGTGTATCGCTACCTAAGACAATTATATCATCAACATATACAACCAAAATAACAATGCTCGGGGTAGTATGCTTCACAAACACCGAATGATCAGACTGACATCTCTTGAACTCAATTGACAACAAAACTCCACTTAATTTGTCATACCAAGCCATTGGTGACTAGTTTAGGCCATATATTGCTTTTTTTAGTTTGCACACCATATTAGACTCCCCTTGAGCAACAAACCCTGGTGGTTGCTCCATAAACACATTTTCATGCAAATCACCATATAAGAAGGCATTTTTCACATCAAGTTGAAATAACAGCCAATTATGAAAAATAGCCAAGGATATCAGAACTCTAACTGAATTTAGCCGAGCTACTAGAGAGAAAGTTTCCAAATGATCAACCCTATAGGTCTGGGTGAAACCTTTCGCTACCAGACAAGCTTTTAGCCTCTCGATAATACCACTCAGATGGTATTTAATAGCGAATACCCATCGGCATCCAATTGATGTCTTGTTTTCTGGATGAACCTACAACTCCCATGTGCCATGATCACACAGAGCTTTCATCTTTTCTTCCATTGCCAACTGCCAACCAGGGTGAGTAAGAGCCTCGTGATAATCTCTAGGTAAAGAGACAGTAGACAAGGAAAGGGCAAAAGTACGAAAAGAACAAGATAGAGCATCAAATGAGACAAAATTAGCAAACGGATACCTCATAGTAGATCGTGTACATTTTTGAACAGCAATAGGAAGATCAAGATCAAAATATCGGTTGAAGTGGCAGGATCCGGATTGGAGTTGGACTCATGAATGAAGGGCTGATTTAAGGGAGTAGCACCACCTTGATTATTTGTCTCCTGTAAGAAGGGTATTACGAAGGTTATAGACCAACAGAGTTTTCTCCTGAGTGTAGGAAGGAATAACCAGAGATGGAATATGAGGATCAGAAGACAACAATTTTGAATCTAGACTAGTTCCTAGTTTTGAAAAATATGGAGTCGACTCAAAAAAAGTGACACTAGCACTCACATATGTTTTCCTAGAAATAGAATCAAGACACTTTTAACCCTTTTGAGTCCTAGAGTAACCTAAAAAAACATATTTAACATACAGTGGAGACAACTTATTAGGTGTATGATAAAGGTGAACAAAGCACACACAACCGAAAACCCGAGGAGGAGACGAAAACACATCTCTGTTAGGAAATAACAAGGAATAAGGAGTTTTAAAACCTAGCACTGATGAGGGTAAACGATTTATCAAATAGTAGGCTGTGAGAACAGCTTCTCCCTAGAATTTTGAAGGAACTTTCATATGAAAAAACATCGTTCTTGCCATTTCTAACATATGCCAATTTTTTCTTTCGTCCACTCCATTTTGTTGTGGAGTGTATAGGCAAGAAGTTTGATGTAAAATTCCTTTTATTTTTTTGCAAGAATTTGTTAAAGTTGAGTAACAAAATTCCAATGCATTATCAGATCGAAAAATCTTAATGGAAACACCAAATTGATTTTTTATTTCATTGGAAAAAGATTCAAATATAGATAGAACTTCTGATTGTTCTTTCAATAGATACAATCATGTATTTCTAGAATAATCATCAACAAAAGAAACAAAGTATGTAAAACCATGAGTGTTTGACACTCAACATGGAACCCAAACATTAGAATGGACTAAAGAGAAAAGAATACTACTCATTTTGTTAACTTTAGATGGAAAAGAAGATCGATGATGTTTACCTAATTGACACGATTCACACTCAAACATAGAACTCGAGTGTATTGGCAATCCCATTTGTTGAAGAAGTCGAGGAGGAGCGTGCCCTAATCTGTAATGTCGTTGTTCTGAAGACACTATAGTGGTAAGAGAATGATTAGCAACAAAAGAAACATCAAGGTAGTATACTCCATTCTTCTCATACCCTTCACCAATCATCTTCCTCATACAAAGATCCTAAAAAACACAATGATTAGGAAAGAAAGTAACAAAACAGTTAATGTCCTTGACTAATTGATTGATAAAGACAAGATTAATTGGGAATTTGGGAACATAAAGTACAGAGATAAAGTAGGAGTAGCTTGAACAACTCATTCACCCTCAATAGGAGTTTTGGAACAATCAGCTAAAATAGTATAACCAAAAGTTTTTGATTGTTGACACAAAGAAAAAATAGAGCTTTTACCAATCATATGTGCAAATGCTCTAGAATCAATTATCCAAGGTAGGGAATCAGAATAAGAGAAAAATGCATTTAGATTACCTGTCTGTCTAGGCAAGAGTAGCTGTGGGTAAGGCAATGGACACCCTGGTGGCTTGATGATCGAACCAAAATTGGTATGATTTTGGTCCCCATTTCCTTCTCTTTTTGCTTGATTCTTGAGCATTATTCTGTGATTTAATGGTGTAAATTGAGTATTTTCAGGAATTTATAGAGTTCAGGGGCATTGGAGTAATTTTGGTGAAATAGGGGCGAAAGTGTAAAATATGGAGGAAGAATTGAAGTTATTGTGATATTAGAAGAGATCAGGGGGCTATCTGCAATTCGTCACACAAGCAACCAGAACGCGCCATGTCACTGATGCATTAAACGGTGCGTTTTAGTGGAGGCGATCAGGTGCAGCCCACGTGCAAGGCCCAAACCGCGCGCAGCCCAATTCCCCACCCCCCCCCCCCCCCCTAAACGGTGCGTTTTGATCTAATGGCAAATCATGCCCAAATGGCCCAAAAGCAAGCAGCCCAACACCGTTAGTTACTGAAACGGTGCGTTTCAGTAGAGGAAGAGAAGACGAAGTTTGGGCCAGACGCGTAAGGCCCAAACACTGACCCATCAAGCCCGCGTGCACCCCAACCCGTTCTAAGCGCACCCAATTCAAGACAGTTGACTTGCAGCTCACTACACCCCACCTGTCTGCTGAGTGCACCCCATACCCACTATTCACCTTCTTCTTCCTTCAGCTCTCTCGTGCAACAGCAGCCCCTAAACGCCGCCGTTTTACATCATTAAATTTTCGACCTATTTTCGACCACTTTTTGGCCGGAATTAATGCCAAATTAATGGCAAAGTGACCGGCTGTTCAGTCGGTCCAATTTCGGCCCTCCAATCGGCTGGAATCCGACAGTCCCTCTCTTTCCCATTTTGCCCCTTTGTCATGTCCACGTCACCCTAGGTCGCCATTGGCATTTCGAGGTCGCCATGGCGACAGGAAGTGATTTCCACACCTGATGAGGTCGCCATTTTGTCGCCCTAGAGGTCGCCATTTATGCAAACCGCGAGATTCTCGTTGTTCATTTCTGATTGGCCAATTTTTGCTGGAAAATTACACAATGACCCCCTCTGTTGGACTAAATGGTAATTTGCCATGGTCAGGGGTGTTTTGGTAATTTACCACCCGAGACCTAATTTGAAAATCCTATAAATTCATCACATTTTTCCTCTTTTAGACAACTCTTGACCACCAAGAAACCTCCTTTCTCCACCATTCCTTTTCTCTCCATTTTCTCTCCTACCTAAACTTAACATCTATATTACCTCCCCTAATCATTTCTTTTCTTCCATCTTCTCCACAAATCTCCTTAGTCACTTCCCATTAGACTCCACCTATCTAGACACATCCTCATCATCCACTCTTTACACAAGGAGCATCAAAGGCAAGGAAAGGATCAAGCTTACAAAAGGTGGCCCATGGGTGATTTCCTAATCTTTTACTTACCTTCCCTTTGTTTGTAATGTGTAATTAAATCCCCTTTCTAGGGTTTTGATGTGAGAATATTTGGATTGGGATTTGCTTAAGCTTTAATATATTTTTAATCTCTATTTGTGTTCTATTCATTTTATAATTAGATTCTATGCATTATATAATTGACATGTATACCCACTAGTTGATTATAATCTTGTTTAGGATAATTTGTTATATAATCTTGATTGGATTGACAACCTTGATGGATTGAGAACATAGTGACTAGGATAGATTGTCGGAGGGTATATCAACCGCGATAATCTAAACCGTTAATTGTAACAAATCGATCCCACCATGACCCCCTCTCCTTAATCGGTTAGGCATTGTGGTGGGAAGTTGTTTAAGGTTCATAATAATGGCCTAAACACATTTTAGAAATCAATTGGTTAACATTTAGGAGATTTGTTCATTAAGGTAGCTTGATAAGCATTTTCCGTAATTCATTTGTGATCCCATTAATTCTCTAGCTATTCTCTTAATTGTTTATTCCATTATCTTATCTAGATTTGTTAAGTATTTCTTTTAATAGTTTATTAGGTTTATTTTTCATGTATATTTGATGGCTTGACAACCCATTCACTCATCCATATTTTTATGATTTATTTTATTGCATATAGATTAGTTAATTTATTCAACTAATCACTCTAATTCCCTGTGGAACGAATCCCACTTGCCACTTTACTAATTTTCTATCTAAGTGATAAAAAATAGATTTTCTAAACGATCACATTTTAAATATCATTTTGTTGAGTACACAAACGACGCTCATCACTTGATTACCTATAGTGGGTTGATTAATAGAACTGTCAATTTGAGGCATACGGGTGTATAGATTATTGTCAGGAGGTGCAAAAGTAGCTGAGTTCTCCTCTTGATAATAATTATGATTTTCCCATTCCGACTTTCCAAATTTCTCCCAACACTTTTATGAAGGATGATTATTGCAGCCACAGTGTGTGAAATGAAAACGACTAATTTTGCCTCTACCGCGGCCTCGATCACGTCCAAAAGACTATCCTCTAGGATACAAGAGCAGAGGTTTCATGGGAGTTAGAAGTACCAACGGACAATCTTTGAAGACGTCCATGTTTGGGTTTTTGCCGTAGCGCTTGTAATTTGTAAATGTGAATTAAACAATAAATAAAATAAGTACTTTATTCATTCAGATTATCTCATACATTTATTTATATCATGTGTACTTAATATCCAAGATTGCCATATGTAATCTCTAATTGAGTATATGAGTGTCATATACAGAGGTATTCAGTTTGAAATGAGCAATCTAAAGAGTCCGTAAATAGCAAATAGAGTTTGGTACTTTATTTGTGGTTAATCTACAGCTTCAGTATGTTCCGTAATGTACGATGGTCTTAACCTAGACTATTCATATGGTGATATGAGAATTGAAGCATCTTATATGATGTGATCATATAAGATTGGGCCATGATCTATATGAATCTCCCACCAAGATCCGTTACAAGATGAGATTCATATATATCAACAAATGATGGCTATATATGGATGATCTTATTCCTGAGTGTCTTATCGAATCCTTCATGTTAGATCGTGGTTTTTGATATACCATGGGTGAGATCGGAGTTGCATCCCCGATCAATAACTTCGTATGTTGAAATCACGATTTGGCTTGTGGCTGGGAAGGTCTACACATAATAGTGGAATCCACTCCTTCTTGTGAGAAGTAGATAGTAGTTCCTTTAAGGGTTGATTCGTGGCTTGGACAATATAAGTGCTCTCCTAATTCCGTAAGGAATGTAGGATTTATTGTTCATTAGAGAATCAATGGTACTTAATGGAAAAATATAATTAGAGGGGTATAACAGACATTATGACCCAACTCTAATTATGAACTACTTATGGAGGATTATACCATATGTAATAGCTATATCGATGGACACCGAAAGTTATTGGTTTGTGTAAAAACATCTACAGTTAAGAGAGTGCAGCTACGAATTTTTAGTGGAATAACACCGGAGTTAATAATCATGAAATATTAATTAAAGAGTTTAATTAATTATTTCTAAGGATTATTGGAGTTCAAAATACTATGGGTCCATTAGGTCCCCTTGCTAGCTAGATCAATTTAGGTAACAAAGGTAACGATTAATTAATTGGATTTTCTAATTAATTGTGTTACGAAAGTGACACGTATCTTTTTGGGAATTAATTGAATAATGAGATTATTTAATTAATGAATTTAATGAATTTAATGATTATAACAATTAAATAATAAGATTATTTAATTATGTAATTAATTATTGATGGAGGGTGTTAGTTGATATTTATATTTGAAAAATGGGATAATATGATTATCTTATTTTTAATTAATTAGATATTAATTTTGAATTTAAATAGTTTAAATTCAAATTAGGCGATATCTGATAATAAAATAAAATAAAGATTTTGTTTTTAAATTAAAAAGATATCATCATTTTTTTTCTTAAAGATATATATATATATATATATATGATATATATATATATATATATTTTATAAATAAAAAAAGGGCAGGGGTGTGCGGCACACACAAAACAACAAAATAAAAGAATTTGTTCTTCTTGGGTGGCCGAACCAAAACAATACAAAGAGCAAGAGTTGTCTTTTGTGTGTTTCTCTTCATCCTCCTTGTTCCTGAGTACCGTGACGCGTCCACACGCCGTTATCAATCCCAGGTCATAGCGAGAAAGATCTTGTGGTTCAAATCAGGGAACAGATTATATTAAAGAGAAGAAGTCTCTAATGCTGGTATGAAATCGTTTCACCTTCTTTGTTGTTTTCGATTATTACTGTACAATTAGATTTACTTGATGATTGCATACATTTTTTAAAACCCTTCCACTGCGCAATCTGTAACCCTAGGTTCCTACAAATGGAATCAGAGCCATTTTTTGTACAGTATAATTGAATTCGATTGCTCCCGATTGCATGTATGAATGTGTAGGCACTGTCTTTATGATTGTATGAAAGTTCATAATTAAATCGTTTAATTTAAACATGGTTGATTGTAATTTTTATGGTACATGGGTTTTAGGGTTTTTTTTTGGATTTTAAATGTAATATTTTTCTGATGTAATATTAATTTCGGGTTGTATAATTTTTTTTCTTATATGCTGTTATTTTATTTTTATTGATGTAAATTGTTGGAGAAGACGATCCGGAAGAAATAAAACAGCAGCCGCACGAGCAATAGATGTTAAAAGGCCATGAGTACACATGCATAAGTGACGAACAGATGTTGCGCAACATGCACCATGCAATTGTTGCATTTGTGCACTGTCACATGTGCAATTGTTGCACAATTGTAATCCTGCACGCAATTGTGTAGTTTGTGCAGCAAATACATGCAATCAATTGGTAATGCAATTGTAATTGTGTCAAGCATTCAGTGTTGCAGATGTCATGCACTCAATGTGCACAAATGTGTGCAAGTGTTGCATAGATATAGCAGGTGCATGTGTTGTTATGTGTATGCAAGAAAAAGGCAAATGTTGCTGTGTGTAAATTGCAAGTGCGCATAATGTAGCTGGTGCGCATAATGTAGCTGCTGCGCAAAGTTAATTTGATTAATATGCAATGCCTACTGCTATGCAAAGTTGTTGTGCGTTTGTGCGACCGCGTTTGGGCCAAAATTTTTTTTGGGAAATCCCGGACCTACGAAAAATGTTAGAGTAACATTTAGGTTTTAGGGATTTAATCTATGAGATGGATCCATTAAAATAAATCAAATCAAGTTGAACTTTGGGCCCGGAAGATTCAGAAGACAAGACTTGATGATTTTTGGAATTATAAGAAGACCGAGGAATGCCTTGGATATTTTTGTAATAGAATTTTTATTTATTTATTTATTTATTAAAGTTAGATAAACCCATCGTATTTGGTCAATTCATGTATGCTTTTATTATGTTATAATTAAAGTATTGTCATGCAGATACATATCATTTAGATTAGGTGTGCCTACACACACACACATATATATATATATATATATATATGTATATGTTGATATGTCATACAAGCATTATAGCCATCTATATTATATGTTTATTTTTTAAAATTTGATTAAAATGGGTAATTCACATGATTGGCTTTATATTAATGGGATTACTTTTTAGGAGTAAAAACTTGGTAATTCTCATTAATCACTAATCTTTTTATTAAAGAGTTTAATTACTTAGATTAGCAGGGTCCTTTAATATATATTAGGATTAATTTGATTAAACCCCTAATAATAATTGGATCTAATAATGTGTTTAGTTTTAATAGTTAAAACTTGGTAAATACACTTTTAATAATTCTAGTCTTAGTAAATAGTTTACATAGATTAGAATTATCACTAATGAACTAGATTTTTAAGAGTTAAAAATCGAATTAGTTTATTAGTTATTGAAATAGGATTCTAATAATTTACGATTAATGCATTTGACGCTTATATTGAAATTAGCCGTTTAATCTAATTTAATTTAGGTGCATTAATATTAATAGAAAACCCTTATTATATAATAGTGAGTAGGAGAGGGATATATGACATTATATCCCGCAGTCTCCATTAGTAGTTCAACACTATAAGATTCGAGTGGGGCCTTGTGATGACTTTGTTTTCGTCCTCCCTAAGGAGGGTTTCCATAAGAATCAATACCAAGGTTGACTTCCTAACGGATAGGACTTTTGAGGGGATTTTGAGATTGACCGACCCTAAGGCGGCAATTCTCGAGTTAAGCTCATGAAATCTAAAATGATGGGTTACACTCATAAGGTTTTAATTAAATTGGTTAATTAAAAAACCTGACTAAATAAACGATGGTTGAATGATATTAGAATAAGAGTTATTTTGGTATATCATTTGATTGAGAAGGTCTCGATCCAACATGCAAGAATTTGACCGACCCTAAGGCGACACTTACTTGTGGTATGTTGGATTGTCGTGGCATAGAAACATTGTTTTCTTAGGGTTATTCTTATTCATTAAACATTTTCATGCATCATGTTTAATTTTATACCATACATTCGCACATGTTTTGAATGTATGACTGAATGAATTTTTAATTTATGTTTTTTAAGCCATGTCAACTGCACTATTACAAATAGCCAATGACGAATTAACTGGTGATAACTACACTAAATGGAAACACAATATCATTGTAATTTTGGTCACCAAGGACCTTAAGTTTGTGCTTACGGAGGAATGTCCTCCAGCGCCTACTGCCTATGCCGCACAAAGAGTTCGTGAGGCATACGAGAAATAGGTCTCATCTGATGAGAAGGCCCGAACATATATGTTAGCTAGTATGACAGACGTGCTTGTCACAAAGCACGAAGCAATGACTTCTGCATTCGAAATAATGGAGTCATTGCAGGCTATGTTCAGGTAACCCTCTGAGCAAAAGCGACACGAAGCTGTTCGTTCCGCTATGCTTGCTCGTATGAAGGAGGGTACATCAGTTCGGGAACATGTCTTAAACATGATGTCCTACTTCAACATAGCAGAAATCAATGGCGGGGCCATTGATGAACCCAGTCATGTGAGCATCATACTGACGACTCTTCCGAAGAGTTTCGATCAGTTCAATAGCAACTATGGGATGAACAAGCTTAGGTTCAGTCTCACACAGTTGCTCAATGAGCTCACTACCTTTGAGTCCTTGAGTAAGGACAGCAAGGGCAAGACCGGTGAAGCAAATGTTGTCGAACCATTTTCCTCCAATAATAAGAAGAGGAAGAGCTCTGCTGGGAAGAAAGGTAAGCCCAAAACCCAAGAAAGCCCAGAGCAAAAAGAAAGGCGTCTCCATCGACAAGAGCAAGGAAAATGTTTCCATTGCGACAAGATCAAGTACTGGAAGAGGAACTGTCCTTAGTATCTGGAGGAGGTAGCCAAGAAGAAGAAAATGAAAGGTAAATATGATTCACTTGTTCTTGAGTCGTGTTTAGTGGAAGATGATTCTTCACCTTGGATAGTTGATTCAAGGGCCACTAACCATGTTTGTTCTTCTTTACAGTGGACTAATTCTTGTACACAGCTTGGAGAGGGAGCCTTCTCTATGCGTGTGGGGTCAAGGGATGTCGTGTCGGCACAAGCAGTGGGTGTAATTAGATTGCGTTTTTGTAATAATAATTTGATATTATTGGACAATGTATTTTTCATTCTTGGATTTACACGGAATTTAATTTCCGTTTCTAAGTTGTTAGAATAATTAAATTCTGTTTCTTTTGATTATAAATCAGTTATTATTGTAAAGAATAGTATCAATATTTGTTCAGGAATTAATGAAAACAATTTGTTTGTGTTAAGACCATTAATACATACAACACTGCTCAACATCGAAATGTTTAAGGTTGAAAAACCAAAAACTAAACGACATAAGATTTCTTTAGAAAATGAAATGTATCTCTGGCATCTAAGGCTTGGTCACATTAACCTTGACCGAATAAACAGACTAGTTAAAAGCGGATTTTTAAGTGAGTTAAAGGTTGGCACTCTACCTGTCTGTGAATCTTGTTTGAAAGGTAAGATTAAGAGACATTTTACTGGAAAAGGGCTTAGAGCTAAAAAAACCGTTAGAGCTTATACATACAAACGTCTGCGGACCAATGAATGTTAAAGCTAAGGGTGGTTATGAGTACTATGTCACCTTTATAGATGACTACTCAAGATATGGATACGTCTACCTAATGCAACGAAAGTCGAAAAAATTTGAAAAGTTCAAAGAATTCTGAGCTGAAGCTGAGAATCAGTTAGGAAAGACTATCAAGACTCTACAATCGGATCATGGAAGTGAGTACCTTGACCAAGAGTTTGAAGACTTCATGGTCTAGTATGGGATAGTGTCCCAATTCACAGCTCCTGGTACACCTCAGTAGAATGGTGTCGCGGAGAGGAGAATAGAACCTTAATGGAAATGGTGAGATCTTTGATTAGTTTTTCATCATTACCAAATTCCTTTTAGGGATATACGTAACAAACAGCGACATACATTTTGAATGTAGTGTCATCAAAATCTGTTCTTAAGACTCCCCTAGAGTTGTGGAATTGTCGTAAGTTAGTTTGTGACATTTCCGCGTATGGGGGTGTCCAGCACATGTGCTGAAGAACAGAACTGGAAAGCTAGATCCCAAGTCTGTGGTTTGCTTGTTTGTAGGATACTCCAAGGAGACCAGAGGTGGATACTTCTATAGTCCATAAGATAACAAAGTATTTGTATCGACAAATGTAAAGTTTCTTTAGGATAACTATATTAGTAACCAAAAACCTCGTTCTAAAATTGTATTGAATGAGTTGGAGCCCGGTGAGACCAGTACTCAGTCAACAAGAGTTGTTGATCCCTTAACATCTGAGAGTCAGATGATTCCTAGTCAGGATATACTACCACCGATACGTAGTGAGAGGGTTATAAGATAACCTGAACGCTATTTTGGTGAAAGTAAGGGACAAGATGTTGTCTCTGCTGATAGTGTGGATGATTCATTGACATTTAAGAATGTAATGGAAGATCCTGATAAAGAGGAATGGCTTAAAGCCATGAATCTCGAGATGGATTCCATGTACTCTAACTCAGTCTAGGAACTTATAGACTTACCGGATAGGGTTAAACACATAGGGTGTAAATGGATTTACAAGAGAAAGAGATGAGTAGACGGGAAGGTAGAGACCTTCAAGGCAAGGCTAGTGGCCAAGGGTTATACCCAAAAAGAGGGGGTCGATTATGAAGAGACCTTCTCGCCAGTAGCCATGTTTAAGTATATTCGGATTCTCTCATCTATTGCTGCCTATCTTGATTACGAAATTTGGCAAATGGACATCAAGATTGCATTCTTGAATGGCAATTTTGATGAGAGCATCTACATGATGCAATCAGAGGGATTCGTGTCTCCAGATCAAGAGCAAAAAGTTTACAAGTTGCAAAGATCTATTTATGGACTTAAGCAAGCATCTAGATCTTGGAACATAAGGTTTGATGATATGATCAAAACCTATGGCTTCAAGCAAAACGTTGATGAGCATTGTGTCTATAAGCACATCATTGACAAGAAAATAGTTTTCTTAGTTCTTTACGTAGATGATATCTTACTCACTGGGAATAATGTAGGGGTATTATTAGAAGTAAAAGGCTAGCTAGCTAGTCAATTCCAAATGAAAGATTTGGGAGAGGTATGTTATGTTCTAAGGATCCAACTTGTAAGGGATCGTAAGAACAAACTCATGCATCGTATATCGACAAGATTCTTGTGCAATTTTCGATGCAGAACTCCAAGAAAGGTAATTTACCTTGCAGGCATGAAGATCACTTGTCTAAGGAACAGTGTCCTAAGACACCTCAAGAAGTTTAGGATATGAGACGTGTTCCCTATGCGTCAACAGTAGGTAGTCTCATGTATGCTATGTTATACACGAGACCGGACATCTGCTTCGCAGTAGGAGTAGCCAGTAGATACCGGTCTGACCCAGGATATGATCATTGGGTTGCTGTCAAGACTATTCTCAAGTATCTTCGGAGAACGAAAAACTATATCTAGTATATTATGGACAGGATTTGATTTCGTTATGATATATGGATTCTGATTTTCAGTCAGACAGGGATTCTTGGAAATCCACGTCTGGATTTGTATTCACCCTTGGTGGTAGAGCCATTGTGTGGAGGTGTGTTGAGTAATCTTGTATTATTGATTCCACCATGGAGGTCGAATATGTAGCCACTTGTGAAGCTGTTAAAGAGGTTGTTTGGCTCCGCATGTTCTTGAGTGATCTGGAAGTTGTTCCAGATGTGATAAGCCCATCACACTTTATTGTAATAACAATGGTACTGTGGCTAATTTCAAAGAACCAAGAAGCCACAAGAGAGGTAAGCATATATAAAGGAAATATCATCTCATCAGAGAGGAGATGTGATCGTGACCGAGGTAGCATCATAGGACAATCATGCTGATCCATTTACGAAGATCTTACTGGCTAAAGTGTTTACGGGTCACCTAGAGAGTCTAGGTTTACAAGACATGTCTCACATGCTTTAGCGCAAGTGGGAGATTGTTAGGGTTTTTGCCCTGAAGCTTGTAATTTATAAATGTGAATTGAACAAGAAATAAAAGTAGTTTATTCATTCTAATTGTCTCATACATTTATTTATATCATGTGTACATAACATCTAAGATTGTCGGATGTAATCTCTAATGAGTATATGAGTGTCATACACAGAGGTATTTAGTTTGAGATAAGCAATTTAAAGAGTCTGTAGATAGTAAATAGAGTTGGATACTTTATTTGTGGTTAATCTACAGCTACAGTCCGTTCCGTAATGTACGATAGTCTTAACCTAGACTATTCATATGGTGATATGAGAATGAAGGCACCTTATATGATATGATCATATATGACTGGGCCATGATCTATATAAATCTCTCACTAAGTTCTATTACAATATGAGATTCATATATATCAACAAATGATGGCTATATATGGGTGATCTTAATCCTGAGTGTCTTATCGACTCCTTCATGTTAGATCGTGGTTTTTGATATACCATGGGTGAGATCGGAGTTGCATTACCGATCAATAACTTTGTATGTTGAAATCACGGTTTGGCTTGTGGCTGGGAAGGTCTGCACATAATAGTGGAATCCACTCCTTCTTGTGAGAAGTAGATAGTAGTTCCCTTAAAGGTTGATTCGGGGCTTGAACAATATGAGCGATCTCCTAATTCCGTAAGGAATGTAGGATTTATTGTTCATTAGAGAATCAATGGCACTTAATGGAAATATATAATTAGAGAGGTATAACGAACATTATGACCCAACTTTAATTAGGAACTACTTGTGGAGGATTATACCATATGTAATAGTTATATCGATGGACACCGAAAGTTATTGGTTTGTGTAAAAACATCTACAATTTATAGAGTGCAGCTTCGGATTTTTAGTGGAATAACACCGGAGTTAATAATCATGAAATATTAATTAAAGAGTTTAATTAATTATTTCTAAGGATTATTGGAGCTCAAAATATTGTGGGTCCATTAGGTCCCCTTACTAGCCCGATCGATTTAGGTAACAAGGGTCACGGTTAATTAATTGGATTGTCCAATTAATTGTGTTACAAAAGTGACACGTGTCTATTCGGGAATTAATTGAATAATGTGATTATCCAATTAATGAATATTAATGATTATGTTAATTAAATAATAAGATTATTTAATTGTGTAATTAATTATTGGTGGAGGGTGTTAGTTGATATTTATATTTGAAAAATGGGATAATATGATTATCTTATTTTTAATTAATTAAATATTAATTTTGAATTTAAATAGTTTAAATTCAAATTAGATGATATCTGTTAATAAAATAAAATAAAGATTTTGTTTTTAAATTCAAAAGATATCATCATTTTTTTCTTAAAGATATATATATGATATATATTTTTTCAGAAAACTGATCAACAACATGCAAAAACAAAAAAACAAAAAAAGGCAGATGTGTGTGACACACACAAAACAATAAAATAAAAGAATATGTTCTTCTTGGGTGGCCGAACCAAAACAATACAAAGAGCAAGAGTTGTCTTTTGTGTGTTTCTCTTCATCCTCCTTGTTCCTGAGTACCGTGACGCATCCACACGCTGTTATCAATCTCGGGTTATAGCAAGGAAGATCTTGTGGTTCAAATCAGTGAGCAAATTGTATTAAAGAGAATGAGCCTCCAACGCTGGTATAAAATCGTTTCACCTTCTTTGTTGTTTTCGATTATTACTATACAATTAGATTTACTTGATGATTGCATAAATTTTTTAAAACCCTTTCGTTGTGCAATCTTTAACCTTAGGTTCCTACGGTCCATATATTTTGAAACTATACAAATAAGGTTAAATTGCTTAAAGTGTACCTAGTGGGGGGGTGTTGAATAGGTTTTTCGCCTAATTTCAAACCCTTGAACAAACTTACGTTTGTCCCTCAATGTAGCTTTACATACAACATATAAACGGAACATTCATATATAGACAAGATATGCATATCATCATTTAAGCAATGTCTATATATAACAAGTTGTTGTATGAGGTATAATATCACTAAAAACACAAAATCAAGGAATATCTTGTATATCAATATTGTTCAAAGTTATTACAAGAGTGATCAAATATATCAATATACAAGAACAACCAAATATGAAAGATTACAAATACAAATTGATTTAAAGAGGATTATTCTACAAATCACTCTTTACAAGTACTTTATCAAATATTCAATATAAGTAAATGATATTCAACAAGTTAACACATACCTATACACAATATAAAAGAGATAGAGAAAGAGACAATGAACACAAGATTTTTATGTGGTAAACCTCCAAAAAAGAAACATTCATGGGTTGAATCCACAACCACCGGCAAAGCAAATCCACTATATGAAAATGACATACACACTCAAGACTATCAACTCTATAATATCCATCTCAAGCTATCAAATCCTAATCTACTCTCGGGCTAGTGAATCACTAAGCCTACTCCCTATCCAAGGTGTGTCCTACACTTCTAGAAAGCAACTCCCTATCCAAGTCTCTCAAGCCTCTAGGAAGATTTCCTCGCTTAGCAATCTAGATCACTAGGATCCTAGTGAAGCTCTCCTAGTTTAACCATCCGGAGTACGCAACTTCTTGCTAAGACTTTCGCTTGGCTAACTGGAACTCATTCCTAGCCAAGACTTTTTACTCAATACAAAGTTTCACTCACTTTGAAAAAGACTTCAACCTTTCCTCAAGACAAATGATCTAAGTGATGCAAATGATGCAAATCACAATCAACACAACATAGAACATGTGATTAATATATTCTATGGAACAACTAGACCTAACATATGAGAACACAAGCATAAAAGTCTAGATGCAAAAACATGAATTAAACTACAGCATGTGAAAACACCTAAACACAAATACTCATAGTTCCATTCACACATATAACACTTGAACATATCATAATCATGAAGCACAATTTCAAGATGTTATAAACATAAAAATAAATGCTAGAAACATGAAATGTATTCAATGAGAAATCTAGCCAAAGATTTAAAGAAAGGATATATTGATAAATCAATTAAATCTTAGATATCTCTAAGAACACATAAAAGAGCCTTAATCCAAGATTTCATCAATCAAATGATCAAAACACATTTTAAGGATTATCAATCATAAAATCATTCAATCAAGTCTCAAATAATCCTAGATATCAATCTAATCACAATACAACTCTCAAACATGTGAAAATCATAGAATCAAATATTCTAGATCACAAGTGTCTCTAATTAGACTTTTAATTAAGATTGATTATGAAGCTATATTTCTCAATAGCATTCATTAAACATATACATACATATAGAAGAAGAAACTCCAAGCAAATTGAAGGTTATAAAAAGAAGAAATCACAAAGATAAAGTCAATACCTTCCAATCACGAGCTATCACGAATTTCTGGATACAACACCTTGAAAACTCAATCAAATGACTGCAAGATCACTTGGAAAAGATAGAGGACTCAATTACGAACAATCTCCAATTCAAATCACTCAAATCCGACTTCGTATAAAGAAGTTATGGTGTTTCGAATGTGAGAAAACTGGAGAGGAAAAACTGACGGGATTTCTATCTTTTTCTTTCTTTTCTTCTTCAACAACGAAAATGGAGGGAAAAGGAAATATTTAAAAGGAAGAGAGAGGGAAGAATTTCAGCCAACCAAGAGCTGCCACATCAGCTCCTGGCCATGTGGGGCGCGTGGGCCACACGGGACCAGAGGGCTGCTCTGGCCGTGGGTCACACGGCCTCCACACGGGGTGGCCAAGGCATGGCCTTTGGCCATGCTAGCTTCTCCCACGCACCTCCTACGTTCTTCGAACGTATTCGGGCCTCCAAACTCCGACTTTGAATCCATTTTTAGATTACGAATTGTGATTCCCTCACGCACAACGATGACTATGAAACTTTGACAAAATGTTGAGAATTCATTTCAGAAAACAACGACGAACACAACTCAACAAATGAGAACGAAAAGTAGCATAGCTACATCGTTTGGACTCGAAACTTAATGAATGAGTAACCAAAATTATCAGGACTCAATAAGGAATCAAATAAGATCATGTACAAGTCCAAAACACAAGAAACACAAACAATCAAATACAAATTCACATATGAATGTCATTTCCTAGACATAGTCTTAGAACATACAACTCTACAATGTATGAGCATTTGAGTTCAATGTATGAGCATAGAAAAACGTGTGAATGTGTTATATAAATGGTGCACAATGATGCAGGGACACTTATAAATGATTTGTGTGTGTGTGCCTATTGCCTTGAAGAAGAATGAGGTCTATTTTACCTTAATTGTGCAATGTTGTCCATTCCTCTTCAAAGGCCACTTCTTGCTTGATCTTTTGGTTACATCTTTCTTTGAAGCTTCAAATCATCAACCTATGACCATTAATCATATACAAGAAAAACGTCGTTTTGATATGGAATACATGCCTACACAAACTAAAAACCTAACATATTTCCTTCATACTATAATAGGTAATTCTTTTTCAGTGAGAATACTTTTTTTAGCACTCTTATATAAGGGATTGAGGCTGGACAAAAAACAAACCACCACCAACTCTTCCCTTTACTTACGAATTTAAGCTTCATCTGTAGTGACAAGATGATAAGAATTGAGTTCTCCCTACAATCCTTCAAGAACTCCATAGTGTTCACTGAGAGACTTGTCACCTTGCTGACAGGAAAAGAATGATACATAGCTAT
Source organism: Acer campestre (assembly GCA_954870605.1). Lineage (NCBI taxonomy): Eukaryota > Viridiplantae > Streptophyta > Magnoliopsida > Sapindales > Sapindaceae > Acer > Acer campestre. The sequence continues at coordinate 36,834,902 of OX940799.1, forward strand.
CATAAATCTGATAGATGTTTTTAGATTGACCAAATAGATCTTGGAAAGAGTCCCACAATTCTTTTGTGGTATCCACCCACATTGTTGTTGTAGCAATGGGGGGTTCCATACTGTTCCAAAGCCAAGTGGTTACCATAGTATCTTCCTGCACCCACTTACGATAATCTTTGGAGTTAGTAGCAAGTTTGGCATCACTCAAGTACTATTCCTTGCCTTAAGCAGTCAAATATTTTTTAGCTGTTCTAGACCATAGCAGAAAATTATTATCATTCAACTTTACAGCAGTCACTGAAATTCCAACACTAGGAGGATGAGACAAACCAGATGATGATGCCGTACCAAAAATGTGGAAGAACTTAGCCATATTTTCTTATATAAGTAACAATGTAAGAGAATAGAAAGATCTAGTATTATTATGCTGTCATTGAATCTGATCACACACCAGCCAATTGAATCCACAAAGACACCAAACAGGAAGACACTTGGTGACCGAAAAAAAAATATGAAGTGAGACCAGAACACCTGGAACGCGAGAAAACACCTATTGGAGACGGCTAAGCAGGCATAACAGACAGATATGAAACCCTAACCCAATTTTTTTTTTTGGAAAAATAAAAATAAATAAAAACTAAGTTGGATCGTAATGCTCTGATGCCATGTTAACAGATTAAATGATAGAGAGTTGATAAAAAGAAAAGAAAAGAGTTCACAGTGTATTGATAGATCCAGAGGGATACAACAATATATATATATATAGGCATAAGCCAGGACAATAAAGAGAAGAAATAAATGCAACTAACAACTAACAACAAGTTGACAACAACCAATAACTAGCTGTATAACAAACATCTTTAACAATTACAAAAAACATAACAGTATTTCAACAAGCAGTAGAGTTACAAAAAACTTCAACGGCCATCTTCTAGAGTTTGTCGGCCATATCGTCATCTGTCTAGTCAAACTTCTTCTCTGCTAATCTATACCCAATCAACGAGAGTGCATGGGCACCACAGTTACCCCTGAAATTTAGAAATACAACAACAAATGTGAATGCTCTGTCAAAAAATGCACACCCTTGTGATTTCAAATAATTCAACCTTTACACTTACCCTTATGTTTCTTGTGGGACACAAGATTTCGGTACCATGACCATATGTATCAACTCCGCCACCACCTTAGGGGTCTTTGTCTCTTTCGATCTTTTCTGGTAAAATCCAACATGTGCCATCATCGATGGCAAAAACAAATGTAAGCCTTTGGTTCCTAAATACGAATGGAACCTCCTGCCTAAATGGATCGAAGAGGTAGATTATCTATTCAATGAGATCAATTTTGGCCATGAGCTAATGATATCCTCCAACATTACACAACACCAAAAGCTACAATTGACCAAAAAAAAAATCATGGTTAAGATACGTTGAGATATAAAATCTAATTTTCAATTTCATTTCCAATATGCTCGCTGTATCAACCTCGTGCCATAGCCAAAATCCAAGAGGACGCTCTCTGCGGGCCCATATTAGATCATCATTGGGCCACTCATACGTCAACACGGGCCAACTCTTCAGGGGTGTATCTTTTGCCACTGGATGTGCATGTATGTCTGTTCACAATACAAAAGTCTCGCAAAGCATTACATAAGTCTCAGAACACAATACAAAAGTCTCGGAAAAAAATACAAAAGTTAAGGAACAAAGTCTCGGAAATAAATTTCAAAAGTCTCGAAAATCAGTTACAAAAGTCTCGTAAACAAAACCTAGAAGCCAGATCCTTTACCAGAAAGTCTCGAAAACTTTTATAAAAGTCTCAAAAATGTATTTCAAAAGTCTTGGATCATATAAGTTTATACAAAAGTTTCGGTGAAAAGTCTCGAGATAGTATTATAAAAGCTTATTCAAAAGTCTCGAGACAGTATTGAAAAAGTCTCAGAACATGTTAAAAAAGTCTCAAAAACTAAAAGCTTATTCAAAAGTCTCGGAAAGTATATCAAAAGTCTCGGGAATTGTTATAAAAGTCTTGGAAACTAAAAGCTTATTCAAAAGTCTCGTAAAGTATTATTAAAGTCTCAGGACTTGTTATAAAAGTCTTGGAAACTAACCTAAGTCTCAGAAACTAAGTAATTGTTCATCATCTTCCACAATCGAAAATCCCAATTTCAAACTCTAAAACTCACAAAATAAACCCCTAGGATATAGATCTAAAACTTCAACAATACAAATTGAATGAATACCCCAATAAAACACAATCAAATCTAACTTAAAAATCAATTCGAAATAGTTACATATCTCATTTTTCACCAAAATCAAAACTTGCTACAGTCGTTGGTCGTGTTCTACGTCGTCAACGTAATCGTGTTCGTGGTCCACCGTCGCCATCGTCATTCGAGTGATCGCCGATGTAAACGGGACTTTCTCTCTCTATTCTCACAACTCTCTCACTATAAACTGAAAAGTAAAAATAAAATGAAACAAAACTAAATTACAAATAACTTACGTGTAAGTACTGTGGGGGTATTTTTGGAAGAAACCCATTTTAGGTGCCTTTTAAACATAAGTTTTTTAAATGGTGATACCACCTCAAAAAGGTGCCATTTAATTTTCGAACTTGAAAAACATTAGTTACAGCAATCTTCTCACTTCATTTAAAAAAAAAAAAAAAAAAAAAATCCTTCTCGTTATAAATACAATAATCTTCTTTCATAAATGCATTATACACCCTTTTTTTTTTTTTTTGATAATATTAACCCACTTCACAAGCTAAAGTTCGAAATATGGAGAAAGGAAACTTGTTGCATTTTGCCAAATAGGTGCATGCAGGGACGTAATCAGGATTAAAGACTAAGGTAAGTTAGAATTTTTTTTTTTTACTGAATATCGATATCACCTAGTTAGGAGGACATAGTGAGACGTCCCCGTAAAATGTATATTCTAAATAAATACTTTACAAAATTTTATTTTTTAAAAAATCAAATTAAATTATAAGAGAAACATGAAATACAAATGGGAACACTAATTAAATTATCCAATATTCTTGTATTAGTTTGATCCATTCTAAATATACTAATACAATATTATGAGAAATTTAATGAAATACATTAATTCATTTAACAGTATCGTTACTTTGTACATTTAAAATTGGATTAAATAATAATTGGATTACTCCTAAAATCTCATTATCTATATTTAACAATAACCCTAAAATTTCAAAACAAAATATTTTTTTTTTTAAGTAACAAAATAAAATATTTAAAACCATAATATTCACTCAAACATATATAAATGTTGATGTTGATAAATAGATTGAACTAAGTTTGAAGAATGGAGAGAAATAATTGTTAATATAAAAAGAAGAAAAAGGAAAGAAAGATTATATTTTTTACTATGACTAGGAATTAAAATTAATTATTTAATTAATTTAAAATTTTTTTCTTTACTAATTTAATTGTTGTTAAGGGGCTCTGTCCCTAGGTGCATGATTTTAAGGAATCAAAAACCAGAATTTACAAGAGCAAATCACAGACTTGATCATTCGACCGATAGTCCAATTAACCTCTTAAGATGAGTGGGTAAATAAAGATACAAAACCCTAATGAGACTGTGTATATGGGATTCAAATCATCTGTCAAAAAATGATATATCAATTTGTATATAACCAATCAAATTGGGCCACATGTATACGCTCTCTTTTTATTTTTTTAATAATTAAATGTAAATGATTATGTACACTTGGTCCAATTTGGTTGGTTAGATACAAATTGAGACACTATTTTTTTACGGATGATTTGAATCCATATATATGACCAGATTTATAAGCCAAAAGTAGGGGTAGGCATGGATTGGTTTGGTTCGGTTTTGGCCAAAACCATATTAGACCAATATATATATATATATATATATTCGGTTTTTGAAAATGTGAATCGATTTGAACCGTTTTGAACCTGAAAAATGAATTGAACCGAACACCTTTATCTCGGTTCGGTTCGGTTTAATTTGGTTCAATTCGGATTTGGGCCTATTGAGCTTTGAAGGTTTTTTTTATATGTTTTTTTAATTTTTTGAGTCTTTAAGTTGCTTTTTTAGCATTTAGACTTAAACTTTTTTAAGAAAACATAATATGTAAACAATAACTAAAACAAAATACAATCCAATTTTCAATTCAAATCTAAAATTTCAATCATTTTCAATCTACATACGTAATCAAAATATAAATCTTTATAACTTCTATAAAATAAAAGTAAAAAAATGTAGTACATAATATAATCCAAAATAAAACATAACAGTCTATAATAAAATTGAACCTTATAAAATAATTTATTAAGACAATTCGGTTTATTCGGTTTGGTTTAGTTTTGTATGCTTGAAACCGAATCTGAACCGAATTCAATTCGGTTTTTAAATTTCAAATCAGTTTGAACCAAATAGAAGCTATGAATCGAATCAAACACCCTTTTTCGATTCGATTCGGTTTGATTCAATTCGATTTCGATTTTTGTGTCCACCCGTTGTCAAAAGATAACACATAAAAAACTTAAAATAACACAAACAATAATAAGAATAAAATGAAAAAGAAAGAAAGAAACAAATGTCATAACAAAGAATAGAGGGATACATGTGGAAAGCTTTGTCGGAAGCAGAGAGTACTTAGCTGTTGGTAGCCCCCTACCAGAAGCAGCACATGTGCTCCCTCTCTCTCTTCTTTTCTTGATTTTCTCAAAACACATTCGTGGCCTTTACCGCCTCTCTCCTCTAAATAAGTGCATATAAATACAAGCACTTCTCTCAAACATTCCTAGCTACAAACTCTCTCTCTCCCCACACACAGACACACACACACACACAAAGAAACAGAAATGGCAGCAGCTGATCATGAGAAGTACTTCTCTGTTTCTGCTCTTGTAATAGTTGTTTTCTTTGGTTTGCTGTGCTTGGATACTATCAATGGCGACTATGGAGGCTGGGAAACTGCTCATGCCACTTTCTATGGCGGTGGTGATGCTTCAGGCACAATGGGTATGTATAATACTTTTTAAGAAGCGCTTCTATGTGTTGTCATTCTAAAATCACGTCTAATTCGTGGTAATTTTTGGTATAAATGTTTGCAGGAGGAGCATGTGGTTATGGAAATTTATACAGTCAAGGTTATGGAACCAACACTGCAGCGTTGAGCACGGCCTTGTTCAACAATGGCCTGAGCTGCGGCGCCTGTTACGAGATGCGGTGCGACGCCGACCCCAAATGGTGCCTCCCCGGCTCCATCATCGTCACCGCCACCAACTTTTGCCCTCCCAACTTGGCCTTGCCTAACAACAATGGTGGTTGGTGCAATCCTCCTCTCCAACACTTTGATATGGCCGAGCCTGCTTTCCTCAAAATCGCTCAATATCGAGCCGGAATTGTGCCTGTTTCCTTCAGAAGGTAAGCGAACAGTGGCCGAGCCAGAGATAAGAAAAAAATAATAAAAAACATTGGGAGCCAAATGATAAAAATTTTAAATATTAAGATAATTTCGTAATTTTATAAACTTTCTATTCTTCTAAAAAACACCCCAAAAAGCACTTTCAATTTCATGTATTTATTAGTGTTTGTTGTTTTTCCACACACAGAGTGCGTTGTGTGAAAAAAGGGGGAATCAGATTTACAATCAACGGCCACTCTTACTTCAACCTGGTTTTGATCAGCAACGTCGCGGGTGCAGGAGACATCCGTGCGGCCTCGATCAAAGGTTCCAAAACTGGCTGGCAATCCATGTCAAGAAACTGGGGTCAAAACTGGCAAAGCAACTCCTATCTGAACGGTCAAAGCCTCTCCTTCCAAGTCACCGCCAGTGATGGTAGAACCGTGACAGTCAACAATGTGGCGTCTCCTAATTGGCAGTTCGGTCAGACTTTTGAAGGTGGTCAATTTTAAGAATTTTTTTAGGGTTATTTAGCAAAGGTTTGTTTTACTTGTTAGTTGTTAATTATAATGATTTGCAATTGCAAGAGTTAGAAAATGTGCGGTGGAAGCCTTGAAATGCTGAGGTTACTTGAAAAGCACCCGCTGGTCTTTCACCCACCCAGATATATGATTCTCTTATTTTCGTTTGCAACTTTGTTTATCTCAATATCAAAAATTCGATTATATGATGATTACTTGTTTAATTCAAAATATTTATGCTCTATTAAATCTATTTAACTTTTAATTTAGGATTAATATGTGTTTGATATGGCTTTTGTAAAGGCCAAAAACTGTTTTGAAGTTTTTATTTTATTTTATATTTTTTTGGCAAAAATCAAAACAGCTTTTTTAATATATGGATTATCTCAATTACCCTTTATAAAAGTTATTTTATATTTACTAGGAGAAGCCCAAAATTTGGGCTTTCCTCAAAAGTTTTTTTTTGAGCTTTTTAAAAACTCATGAATTGTCTATCCTTTAAAAATTTTAGATATTCTACCATACAACTCTTCCATTATAAATATATTGTCAATATTTTTTTTGTAATTTACACAACCAAAAGCTAATTTAAAAAAAATACATTATCAACACCATTTTTGTAATTTAAACAACCAAAAGCTTTTTTTTGTTGAAAGATCTACTCAATAAAAGCTTCATTAATAAAAGATATACTCTAGAAGCTCTATTTGCTTGAAAATCCATACCAAACATACCCGCACATAACATGTATAGTTGTAGTGGTAGTTATGAGAATAAGGGTTTTTTTTATTTTTTATTTTTTATTTTTATTTTTTTTTATGTGTTTAAAACTTTGATTTTTGTAGTTTTTGGATTGAAATTCAACAACTAATAGTTAACCTAGCAACTATTGAGAACATGTATTGTAGTTAAATTTTTACCGACCTATTTAATTCAACTACTTATTATTCGAATTTAATCCTTTAAACAGGAAATTAACTCACACAATCGATTTTGTCACGTCAAACCTTGTAAGGACCCATGTAATTTGTGTAGATGAGTTAAATGGGTAGTATTCAATTAAGCCACTATTCTGAATTTGTGATTCATAAATGAAAAAGGGAGTCTAATTTATACAAAATTCCTTCCCATATATACGCAACGGAAATACCAAATGCAAATATCAACTAAAGTAGTAAAGTCACACAAGCAAGGAATAGAGAAATCTGACACGATATTTTTATGTGAATTGTGAAAACCTCAATGGGCGAAAATCACGGGACCAAACCACTTTAATCGATTGAAAATACAAAAAGGAAAAAGTCAAAAGAAACAAGAAAAAAAAAATGGAACAAGCAGTAGAAAGATAAACTCTGCTTTGATTTAGAAAAAAATTGAATTATAAGGGCTATTTAGATAAATTTGTAGGAACCACTTTCATTTTTAAAAAATTTTAAAACCCCTATTATTGTCCGTCTTTGGCTGTATTTATAATGGTAGTGTATGCATCTCAAGAAATTTATATATATATATATATATATAGTCTTTCTATTGTCAGTTCATCCTGACAATAAATATATCAGGACAAAGAATGTGGACCACAGATTATGAAGAAGTTTTGACAAATACATAAACTTTGAGTCAAAGTATGTAAATATATTAGTCCACATTCTTCGTCCTGATATATTTATTATCGAACTGATAATATAATATATATATATATATGTAAATATATTAGTCCACATTCTTCGTCCTGATATATTTATTATCGAACTGATAATATAATATATATATATATATATATAATTTAGCCCATTCTACAAACATTTCAGGGTTTCACCCCTAATCATTTGGCATCACTTGATTGGCAACATATTTACAAAACGGATTACATGGATTGCATCTTGTTACTTGTTCAATAAGCATGTATCTTTTTTTCTTTTTTCTTTTTAACCTTTAACTAAATACATTTTAGAACTCAAAACTTCAGGTTTTGATATAATTGAGATTTAAATCTCTATCGATTAGATACAAAACTCCAGGTTATGATTATATTGAAAGCTTATGTTTAATTCTAAACTTCGGGTTCAGATTTAAATTTATTTCAAAAATATTGGATTATTGCCCATGCTTGATTCATGGCTTATAATCAAATTAAATTGGAATCGAGAACTTCAAGTTTTGATTAATTAAATTGGAATAGAGAACTTCAGGCTCTGATTAATTATATGGGAATTCAAAACTTTGGTTTTTATTAATTATATTGGAATCAAAAACCTCAGATTCTGATTAATTATATTTTGAATACTGAACATCGGGTTCTGATTAATTAAATTGGAACATAGAACTTCGGGTTTCAACTAATTAAATTGGAATACAGAACTTCGGGTTTTGATCGATTAACTTGGAATCTAGAACTTCAGGTTCTGATTGATTAAATTGAAATACAGAACTCAGGTTCTTATTCAATTAATTTCAAAACATTGGATCAATAACTATGCTTAGGTTCTGATTAAAAATTAGGATCCATATATATGTAGAACTTTAGGTTCTAAATGAATTGGAATACAGAACTTCGGGTTCTGATGGAATTGCAATTCAGAACTTCAAGTTTTGATTAGTTATATTAGAATTAAGAACTTCAGATTTAGATTAATTAAATTGGAATCCAGAACTTTAGATTCTTTTTAAATTAGAATACAAAACTTTGGGTTTTGATTAAATTGGAATATAGAACTTTTGGTTTTGTTTTTCAATCAAAAACCTTTGGTTCTGATTTTTTTTTTTTCAAATCAAGAACTTTTTGTTCTGATTTTATTTTTCCAAATCAAGAACTTCCAGTTCTTTTCTTTTTTTTTTTAAATCAAGAACTTCTGGTTTTTATTTTTTTTTTCGAATTAAGAACTTCTAGTTCTGTTTTTTTTTTTTTTTCAAATCAAGATCTTCCGGTTCTGATTTTTTTTTGAATCAAGTACTTTCGGTTTTGATTTTTTTTTTCGAATCAAGAACTTCTGGTTCTGATTATTATTATTATTATTATTATTATTATTATTTTATGTTTGCAAACTTCTGGTTGCTAAATGAATGTATCATCCTTTTTCTTTGAAAAAGATTCTAGTATAATATAAATAAGAAAGTAGAAGAAGAGATTATATAAAAAAGTATGGAACCATAAATATGTTCATGGATATTAATCTTATATTCGGATGCGAAAGATGAAAATTAATGCCAAAATCCACAGAGCATACTCATAAGATTAATTGAATCAGTATATATAGTAGAGAAACAAGTAATATAAAAGAATTTTTCTCCTTACCATATTAGCTTCGTGCTGATAACGTGTTATAAATTAAAACCTAAAAGCAAGAATATATAATAAAACACTAAACAAGAGAAAGAAATAGAGGGAGAAAGCACTCCGGTTAATCTTATTGATTCTCAAGAATGATCACATAATAGGCCTATATATAGTCGTATGGAGGAATATCTCTACAATTGAAATATATTAAATTGCATGATAATAACTGATAATTATCTAGGTGGTGATAAGTCCATATTATCATAACAATATATATAATTTAGCTGAGGCTGCAAATATCTTTAGGTTTCACCCCTAATCATTTGGCATCACTTGATTGAAGACTTATTTACAAAACGGACTACGTGGATTGCATCTTGTTACTTGTTCAATAAGCATGTATCTTTTTTATATCCTTTAACTTAATACAAGATCAAGATTTTCTCCTTACTTTTTTTTTCCTAGACTTTTCATAATTTAGTGACACCTAAACATAAAAAAAAAAAAAATACATTGTTAAGATTTGATCATTTTTTTCTCTCTCATGCAAGTTAGTGTTTCAATTATACTTAAAAAATAAAAAAATAAATAAATAAAATAAAAGGAAAATAATATCAAGGAGAGGATTATAACTCCTTAATACAACCTTAAATATGAATTATTAATTTAAAAGTTTAGATTAAATTATAATGTGTATTAAGAGAATTTAAAAATAAATGAGTGTTATAATTTGACGAGATGAGGTTGGTCCAGTGGTATACCCCTTACACATATACCCCAAAATTTTGAGTTTGAGTCCTCTCCCTTAAAAAAAAAAAAAAAAAAAAAAAAAAAAAAATCCCTTAATCCTAAGGTTGTAGCTTAGCAGGTAGATGGACGAGCTTAGGGATATGACAAATGACTCCCAGGTTAGTGGCTTGAATTCTACCAATGGCAAAAGCTACATGGTTCTAAGAGCATTCCACCCTACATCCAAGTACACCAAGTTTGTGGCTTAATTTTTTTAACTTAAGAAGTAATTACATAAAACCTACATGAGGTTTTCCTAATTACAAGTGGAAACAACTTTTGATTAAACTATGTTAAATCTAACAGTTGACTACTTGACTGTGTGAGACGCATAAAAAGTCCATGATATCCCTGGATTGAGCTCAGATTGAAAATGAAAAAATAAAATAATTTAATGAACTTAGAAATTAATAAAGAAAAACCAAAAAAAAAAAAAAAAAAAGCCTAATTTTTAATATGTACTCCTCCAATATAAATTTTTAATTACCATAATAAACTTCTCAACCAAGCTCTAAGTGGTAAGATCCAATAAAGCTAGCAAAAAGCAAACCAATTTTTTATAAATTTGAATAGTTTTATGCACTAAACAAATTTTAAATAAAAAAGTTTATAAAATTTTAAAAGCAATTAATTAGGATACAAAAATTAACATAACCCCTCGTAGCATTTCATTCTATTTTGTTTTATATATACAATCAAAGGGCGGAAACAAGAGAGGGATGAAACAAGTTATAGCCTCCAAAAAAAAATAATACTAATAACTGTTAGAAAACTTCTCCTTACAACCCACAAATTATCTATTCACACTCCAATTTATTTTTATTAGTGATAATTTTAATCTAAATTAAAATTACTAAACAAGACAAACAAAAATTAAAGACACTCTAAACTAATTAAATTATTTTAAAAAAAATTCTCTCTCCTAAATCATTAGATTAAATATTATGTATTAAACTTTCTATCCTAAATCTGTTATTACCATATTAAACACTCTCTCATAATTAATCTCTCCTTTTTTCAAAAAAAAAATTCATATTTCCATACTTTCTGATCAATCTATAATTAATAGTTAAAGAAAAAAAAAACTTATGAATATTTTAGTTTTTTTACCAACAGTAATATATATATATACATATTAAAAAGTCAATTAAAAAAAAAAGATATATGAAAACTTGAATTGTTTTAACTAGATTTGATTAAACTTAGAATGTTTAAGACTAATGAAAGAATTAAAGTTCTCTAGATAATCACGTACCTACAAGAGTAGCAAAAAACATTTTCATATTTCGATTTTAAAAAAGAAAAAAGAAAAAAGAAAAAAGGTACTTGTTTTTTGAGGTTTTTTTTTTTTTTTTTTAGTATAAACATAGATATGGTTTCTAAAAATCAAGCTTATTAGTAAGTTTTTTTTTTCTTAATTGTCAATCTTGTTTGAGAAAGAATGAAGATAGAAAATTAGAGATATGTATTGGAGGAGTGAGAGTTTAATATGGTAATTAAAAATTTATGAGAGAGTATTTAATATGTAATAATTAATCTAATGATTTAGGAGAGATAATTTCATTTTTTAATAATTTAATTCAAAAAGTTAAAAAGGATAATCTTGTAACAAAATGAAGTGTCTTTAGAATTTTTCTAATTGTTATTCACAAATGTTCTTTAGCTTAAATTACCCTTAATTTCAACCAATATTACTAAACCTACCTTATATAAAACATTATCCATTACACTGCTTTTTATTTTCATCCAATGTTATTTTTGTATTCTAGTTTTAACAATGTTGTTATAGGGTTTTTTCCTCTGATATGACACGTTAGCAAAAGTCAAAGGTAAAGATCTTGACTAGGCCACATCATCAAATTAAAAGAGATTTACTATATCATCAAAAGAGTCAAACCAATGGTAAGAGACGTTCACCCCAAATAGACTTACTCGGCGAAGGAAACCTACTCAGCTAAGGAATCTTGATGAATCAAAGTTACATCTAGCAAAGATCTCTATTCAGCAAGATCTTCTCAACAAAGCAAGAAATGCAATCCTACCAAGATACACTGTATCAAGCAGATATATGCTTGGCTACGGAATCCCGAATTCCTCTACGAATCACATTTCATTAAGGAAATATTGGGATTCTTTGTTATTTCCAAGTATCAGAGAATCCCAATCAAGGTATAACTCCATACTTCCAGAAGAGTCAGCCTCAAATCAAGAAGTGAATCTCAAACAGGCTACTCGGCTAAAATCCTACAAGGATTCTAGTCACAAATCTCTTACTTGCACGGCGAGGACTAGAACAACACCCTATCGAACACATATAAATACATATGTAATATTCACGGTGAAAGGTACACAATGCACACTATCTCTTTAGCAAAGTACAGCTTTATTCTCCAGCAATTTATTCCAAGAGAATCATTGGCTGACTTGAACGTCGGAGAGCCCACGTAGGCTATCAACGTTGACGCTCCTAACGCTCTTATGTTTTATGGGTGTTAATGGCAGGTTTTAAAGCATCGAGCGATCTATCTCTCTAAGGACTCACTGATCGAGGCTACTCGATGCTAATCATCTATCACACGTGGATGAGGGAAGTCTTAGCAGTTCAACCATTGACCAGTCTAGCCTTTAATTCGCTTACGTGACGTTGTTGACCGGTTGATTTTCCAGTAATCTAAAAATCACCATCAATAAATGTTATTATCATTCTCTACTCTTAATTTTTGTATTTAGCGTGTGATATTCGTTCATTTGTTTGGGTTGTGAAATTAGATTGTGTTGAATGCTTGGTCATTATTTGTGATGAGCTATTGAATAACACATAAACAAGTGTTACTAGTTTTTTACTTAACGAGATGAGGTTGGTCTGATGATAAACCATTCACACCTGCATCACAAGGTTATGGTTTTGAATCATACTAAAGGAAAAAAATAGTTTTTTACTTGGAAAATTCTATGTAAATTTCTTTTTATATATATAAAAAAAAATAGAATGTTTTCAAATAGTATAACTTATTTCATTTACTTATTATAAGGGCCAGTTTGGTATTGTTGTAACTTTTATAATAATCACTGTTAGCTGTGCTGAAGGAATAATCAGCTGTGAAGTTAATTAGCAGATGTTTGGTTAATTGTATTTTTAAAATTATTGTATAGCTCAAAAGCAGTATACGTATGTTTGACAATTTTATTGTAAAAGTGCTTAAATTAGTTACAATGACTATAACATACATGAATTTAGGACCCTATTTCATTTTTTTTTTCATTAATTATATATATTAAATCAATATGTAAGTAGAATATTTAAATTGGAAAAAAAAATTCATAAGAACAATAAAAATATTTTTAAAAGATTTTATAAATCAAATCAACATTTAAATAGAATATTTAATTTTGAGATAAAATAAGGATATAAATAATTTTAAATTGATTTCATAAGAATAATAATGATATTTTAAAAGATGCATTAAATGCTGAAATAAATTATTTCATAATCACTTTCAAAAAGTAACCCTCCACCTACTTCTCAAAATCACTATCAAAACTTGTCAGATTATCAATTAATCACTTTTAAAAGTTCATCAAGCATCATTTTATGTCAAAATTATAAAATAATCTAATTTCAACTTTTCAAAAGCAATACTAAACTAGCATTAACTCGAGATCAAAGGTAATAATAAAAACCGCAATCAATCAAATTCATATTTAACAAAAGTATATCTGAAAATGTTGTACATCAAAATACAAAACATTGCACATGTTAAGTAGTCTTTAAAAATATGTAATTTTATGTTCGTTTTATATAAAATATTCCCTTGATTTTGTTTCAATTGTTTGATTACACATTTCATATTAACTTGATTTTGTTCTATTTTTTAGATTAAACTATTCGAACTAGATTTTGTTTCCATTGTTTTTTTTGAAAGGGGAACAATATATTAGGCAAAAGCCAAAGAAATGGAATCTGCCAAAACAACAGACTCCAAACAACAAGGGAGGACATCAGTCCAGAAACAATTGCCATCAGACTTCAAGGCATATTTAGCCAAGGTATGAGCAGCCTTATTGGCATCTCTAGGAACAAAAGAAATGGGAATATTAAATTGTCTAGAAATAGCAAGAATATCATCAAAAATAGAACCAAAATCAGCCCGGGAATCACAACCAGAGTTGAGAAGATCCACAACCCATTTAGCATCACTTTCCAACACAGCAGGAAGGAGATTATAGTCGACCACCAGCTGCAACCCTCTCAGAATGGCAGCAGCCTCAGCCACCGAAGGAGAGAAGCACGCGGTGAACCTTTGCGCAGAGGAAACAGAGACCACACCCAGCGAGTTTCGAACAATTAAGCCAACCCCAACCAGCTGATTCTCCACCAGAATTGCAGCATCCGAATTAACCTTATAGAAACCAGGAGAAGGCACAGACCAATTCCTAATCTGATTGGTAGAAGGAGAATTGGAAGAAGAAGAATTCGAAGGCAGGGTAGCACATTTAAACTCATCCAGAAAGCTAGAAGCCCACGCCATTACATCACCTAAATCAGTCGAAGAACAGGAGTGGACCAGTTGGTTTCTCCAATACCAAATTCTCCACCACACAATGCACAAAAGGTCCATATTCTCCAAGTCAAGAGCATGAATATAGAAGAGGAAGATGTCTTTGAAATGCACTGCATCACCCCATTTAGTATTGGCAATAAAACCACAACTAGACCGAATATTTTTCAGCCGGTCACAGCTCCATAAGGCATGGGTCGTCGTCTCCGGTCGTTTAGAACAAACAGGGCAGATGATATCAGCAGGGACACCACGCCCAGCGAGATTAACCACAGTAGGCAGCCAGTTCTTGCAAGCCTTCCAGATAAAGGACTTAACTTTCGGAGGAACATGGAGTTTCCAAATTGCTTTCCACCAATTGGGATCAGCAGAACCAGAAGGCCGGTCAAGACATTGGAGAGACTGACCAAGTTTATAACCACTCCGAACCGTATACTTACCATCCTTTTCATAATGCCAAATGAGAGAATCATCAGTCCTTGCGCTGATGGGAATACTTAAAATAGCTTCAACCTCTTCAATAGGGAAAGAGGACCGAATTAAGGGAACATTCCAACAGCCCGAGGGGGTAATAAGAGCATTAACCGTGGAGTCCAAGCCAAGAATAGGAGGAGAATGGATCCTAAAGGAGTGCGGTCGGGGGACCCATTGGTCACCATAGATTGAGATCGAAGACCGAACACCAATCCGCCATCTGGAGCCTGACACAAGAAGATCACGTCCCCAGAGAAAACTACGCCAAACAAAGGAACTAGAAGCACAACTATCTGCATGAAGGAGATCCGTAGTAGGAAAATACCGACCTTTAACCACCCTGGCAACCAACGAATCAGGCCTTTGAATAAGACGCCAACATTGCTTGGCCAACATTGCTTGGCCAACATTGCTTGATTGAAGAGAGAGATATCTCTAAAACCAAGCCCACCTTTGTTCTTGCCAACACACAATCTCGCCCAGGAGCCCCAGTGAAGCTTCTTGACACCGTCAGAGCTACCCCACCAAAAACGAGAGCACATCCTATGAATATCAGAAATAAAACATTTAGGAAGGCGGAAGAGGTTCATGGTGTATGAGGGGATAGCTTGGATGACAGCCTTAATAAGGACTTCTTTACCAGCTGCAGAAAAAAGCTTATGTTTCCAACCATTTTGTTTCCATTGTTAGATTACATACTTCATATTAACTTGATTTTGTTCTATTTTTTAGACTAAACCATTCAAGCTAATCAATAAAAACAAATTTTCATACATGTAAAATCCATTCGTATAACATGATATCTTTTATTATTTTAGCTAATTTTTTTATATCAAAGTTTAGCAAAATGTAAATATCTTTTCTCGTTCAAAGTGGATTATAAAAGCACTCATAATATTTATTGTTTCTTGCATTATAGATGTAAGTCATTTACAAGTCTAAATAATTGATATGCTTGAATTTTACAATGTATTTTCCATGTTTTTTAGTAGTACACCATTGAATCGGTGTTCGTCATCTTATTTTTTTTTTTAAAAAAAAAGAAAACATATTCTTTCTTCAAGAATCACTTAAAAAAATTCAATTTAAAAAAGAAATAAATGTGGTCTTGGATTTTTAATAATAGTTATCAATTATAGAAGAGATCAACAAATAAATGGTTCTAAAATGAACAAAATAAACCGAGTAAACAAAATTGCATGAACAAAGTTGCTCTGTCCTAGGATGGACCTTCGGTGTGGTTGGATGCTCTGCCTCCTGCTATTGCCAGGATTGTTTGCCTTGAGTCTTCTTCTACGGTTTGCCCTATTTGATTTCTCTTTTGCTTCAAAAAAAAAAAATTGCATGAACTGTTGAGTAAAAGATCCAAAAAAAAAAATCCAATTAAAATCTCACACACCATTCTTCATTATCTCACCAAATTATGATAAATATCCAATGTTTCTTAATAGCAAACAAAAACACAACACAATTTATGTTATTACACTTGCCAGGTGCCTAGATTTTCCCCCAAAAAACAAAGGCATTTAAGATAACCTTGACGACTAACAAATATCTCAAGGAGTATTTGATACTCTCTCCACCACCAAATCACTCTCACTCAAATGGTCCGGCTCTGATGGAGATAGAGAGCATAGAGTCGTCATAGATTAGGATTGACGGTGGCTAGTGGCAAAAGGAGGAGGAGGGAGGGAGATGACCGGGTGATGCATCAAAGGGAAGGAGACAGTCAGCTTATGCAATGGTTTCGTTGTCATGCAAGTCATGGCCTTGAAGGACCAATTGAGGATATCCTCCGTTGGAACAAGATCTCCATATGGATATCTTGTGAGATAAGGAAATCTAATTACTTTTTTTTTTTTTTTTAAGTTTTGAAAATATTGTAAATAGTTTTTTATCAAATGATGATTTTACCCATATGCACTCTAGTCAACCGTTATTTTTTACGGACGTTGACTAATGGTAAGGGTTGATTGTGTAATTAAGGGCATTAGTTGAATATTAAGCTTTTTTACAATACTTCAGGGTTGATTTGTTAAATTAAGAGCATTAGTTGAATATTTTGTAATATTTGCTAGGGAATGTGTTTCAAGAATTTTGAATATTTTTTGCATAAACTTTATTAACATCTTGCATGGTGAATTTATTATATTCAAATTGGTTGAAACTTTATTAAGGTTAATTGTAGATCAAACAATATCATAATTTCATCAATTGTTTGTTATTTGTTATCATCAACATCAAGTATAAAGTCTTGAGGCTAACAATATAAATAATGTTAATACATAATCTAGAAGACTGAACTAAATACTAAGGCTGTGTTTGGTTGGCTGGAAAGAAATGGAAAAGAATAGAAAGAAGGCCATTCTGAATGTTTGGTTCACTAACATCTATTGGAAAGAGAATTTCATTGGAATGGTGTTTCTGCCATTTTGGTGGAATGGACTTTCCATCCAAAACCCAATGGAAAACCCTTTCCAATTCCATAGTAAATTTTGTATTCCAAAAATACTCTCATATGCTCCAACTCTATATTATTATATAATATAATTATATAATTATATATACATATATAAATATTATATAATATATATTATTATCCATAATATATAATATATATTATATTATTATAATATATGTAATAAAATATTAATATTATTATATATACTATATGTATTAAATATAATATATATATCTATTATATTATATATATTATATTAAATATATATAATAATAATAAAATATATATATTAAATAATATATAATAATGATATTATTAATAATATATATTATATATTAAATTATATATAATAATATTTATAGTGTATAATATATATTATTATTATATATATTATATAATATTATAATATATTATATTATTATAATATATATATATAATATTATTCATAATATATCATGTTATTATAAATATTTTGTAATTTGGGGTATTTTTGGTCAAAATACAGTTAAATACATTCCATTCAGTTGTTAACCAAACAAAATAATATTTATTCAAAGACTAATTCTAAAGTTCTAACGAAACAAAAAAAAAATCAGTTTTCCTTTCATTTCTATTCTCATTCTCATTCCAATTACCATTCCACAATAGTAACCAAACATCATCTAAGTTCCAGCTTCAAAGCATTCAACCAAAACATAAAACCATTGTTAACATAACAGTAATATGAATCCAAATTTTCAAATATTAATAAACAGCACACAAAGGGAAAAAGATTTCCACAATTGAATGTTGTAAATACATTTGAATGTTGTAAAAATGAAGTTTAAGAAGACTTTGATCCATCAATATGTTTTTAACAAACGTATAAAATGTAAAACATATTATTGTACTAAAAATCTCGGTTTCTACATATCCACAAACAAGATGAGCTCGTATAATTAAAAATATATTTATGTTTCCTACTTATACTAAACTCATGCAATTGAAAAAAAGTTTTTGCATTCCACATGTACTAGTGCTTGTCGAACATTTCATTTGAAAAAATAAAAAACATAATGGTGAAACAAATAACTCTATAGATGCAACTACTTCCATAAACGTAAATATCAACAACAACATATGAGCTTCCAGAAATTTAAGTATCAATAGAACTATGTATAAACAATATACATCTCCAATGAATAAAAAAAAATAAAAAAAAGTAAATGATACACCATCTTAAAAACCCCTTTGCTAATCACGTCTTTGTACCGTAAGAATCAACCATTGGTTAATTTCTAGTTTGGTTAATAGGGGAAATTAGGTAGAAATAATATTGTTGTGTATTATACAAATTCACTTTACGAGCATTCGTATTTAAAATATATATATATGATAAAAATGCTATACAACACAAAATACACACTTTAGGTTTCTTATGTTTCATCACTCCTACAATAAAAAGAAATCAATTAGCAAGCTAAAAAGAACATTGGATTACCCGAATGTATTGACTAGTTGGATCAATTTTAAGAATATCAAGATTAAGCGGTTCCACTCGTATTGCTGTATCATCTGAAGTTTTCATGTCTCCATTGTTTGTTGCACTATCATCTGAAGTTTTGAAGTCTATGGAGCTCTACTGTCTATATAAGAATCTCAACACTAAAATGTATCAAAATTTTGAAAACCAAATTAAAACACAAAAGCATCAAACACAATCTAAAAGTCGCAACTACCTTCACTGTACAATATAAAAATAAATGTAATATATATATATATATATAAACACTAAATTGAAAACAACCTAGATTTAGCTCCCATCTAATATAATTTTTTTTTCTATCATATATCATACTAGCACAACTATAAATGAACACAAAATAATGTACATGCATTAATATATATATATATATAATTTAAATAAGAAACATTTTTTTAAAAAAAAATTCAAGTTGAGAAAATTTGGACCAAAAATCTAGAACAAAACATTTACATACAAAATGCCCATATATAAATTTTGTAAAACATGTGAAAAGAAATTTAAAAAACACCAGCCATGAAATGAAAATATAGAATTTAATAATATAATTTTGTATTTAGTAGTTTTTTCTGCTAGACAATTCTTACAAATAAACATCTTTATTCTAGTGAGTGAGCCCAATAGACCTTCTTTAGCTAATCTGCTCATTCCATCTTGCCCAATATGGTCTAGTCTAGCTTGCCAAGTATAAACATCAATATTGATATTTTAGAAGCAGAAATCATGTAAAACCTACTACATTTGTTATACTATTAAAACCAGTATCCAAAATCATGAAACCATTTAACAGATAACCAATACCTGTTTGAACGAAATTCAAATAAATGTTCAAATTATTCCCATGAAAATTTAAATCATAGTCTAGGCTAAGAAGAATAGTAACAAAGACTAAGTTTCGTCGGATCTCTAGTGCATACAACACATGGAGATAAAGGGTCTTGACATTGCGAAACACTAGTTTGCACGTGCCTATACCCTTGACTTCCACTCTTGAGTTATATCCCACATATATCCAATTCGTTTCGTGTGGAATCCGAGGATATTCCACAAATGCTCCCAGGTCTCTAGCTACATGGTTTGTTGCTCCTAAGTCTACAATCCACAAAGGACGAGATTTTGTTAGTAAAACAATGTCAGACATATAAGCATATTTGTTTATGGAATTGGGTTTTACCTTTTCTGCTCAGTTCTTTCATAAGCAAATTGACCCAGTTTGCCAGAGTTGTAGCATGTTGCCTTAGCCTCATCCTTCTTGGTTCCAACACACTTGCCTCTTTTCTGTTTTTCGATTCCAGCTTTCTTACTGTTAACACCAAGACCTTTTCCATTTTGAAAATGTCTCTTTCCTCCATTGTGGTTTGGGCCCGAAGCCTTACGCGAGTCTAGTGTCGCCATATAAAGCTAGCCAGAAGCCTTAGCAGCCTATAGGTGCTCAACTTCTAGTTCCAGATGGCGCGAGATATCATCAATAGTTTTGATGCTATCATTATACGTCATATTGATCTTCATGTGTTCCCAGCTATTAGGGAGAGATCGAATAACAACTTGAACCTATTACTTATCAGTCAGAACATGCTCAACGTTTTTAAATTCACGCATCATGTTTGACATCTCTCTTAGGTTCTACCTCATCGTATGATTTTGGCGCTTCCTATATGTGTCAAACTTGATAGTGAGTCTTCTAAGCTTAGTGGTTGAAGTACCACCAAACTTGTCCTTCAGAGCAATCCACATTGCTTGAGTATTCTCATACTTCTCTAACCCATACATCAGGTCATCAGCCATACTGCTCAGCAATGTTATACGAGCTATGCTGTTTTTCTTTTTCCAGGCTTGGTAAGCCTACATATCCCTTTTGTGTTGAGCAGTAGTTCCTGCTGTAGGTTCAACCATGGTTTTGGTTATTGTCTCAAGAGCCTCTTGCTCTATAAGGATATACTGAACCTTACGGTGCCAAATATCATAATTGTCACCATTCAGTTTCTCTCCTTTGTTCAATTCAGCCAAAATATTTTTGGTTGTAGAAAACATTTTCTGTAATTTAGACAAAGAGATGTATTTTCAACACTAGCATATTTTAAATTCACACTTCTATTATTGCATCAACATTTACACAAAGAAATATAATAGAATAATATCTAGGAATATATTAGAAAATCAGTCGAAGCTTCTAATCATCATCTAATTCCAATATTAAGACTAGTATATAAACTAAATTGTTTTGCCCAAATATGTTCAATAAAGAGATGTGTGTAAGAAAGTTTTTAGGAAAGGTGCTCGGGAATTTTTTTAGAAAAAATAAACTATATGCGCAAAAAAAAAAAATTCATGAAACGTGCACAATATGCTGGATATCAAAGATCATCGCAGCGGAATGGATACCGGGATTGTTACGTAAAATCGGTATATAATTACTAGAAAATATACTCAACTCATCATGTTGTTTACTGTAACTCGGAGAAGACCAGCTAATCGGTCATTTATTATATTTGTTTTTTATCCCCATTCCTTCCATCAATTGCTTCTTTCTCGAGCTATTTAGGTATTTAATTTGTTTGTTTGAGTATTTTCAGGTTATTGTTCCCAAAAGTTACGTTTGGAGATTTTTAGAGGTCAAAAGAAGATTTTAGGAGATTTATGGGACTTATTTACAATTTACAGTTAACCGATGTGCCAAGAGCGGTGAAGTACCAGTGAATATCACTACATGAAACACTACATATAACGCCATCCAGCGTTCAATTCTAGAGAAACTACCATGCAAACTGCTCTCCATTCATCAACCGTTGTCTAAACCGCTGTGCTACCCACAGTGGTAGGCACAGCGGTTTGGCAAATCTATGGCAAAAGAAAACTTCTAAAATCTAGCAAATTTCAGGCATATTTTAGGGTTTTCAAGGGAGACAGATACCTAGACCTAATCACACACACACACCACTCTTATCGTAGTTTTTCAGACTCCTACCATCAGATACACTCATAATTCTCTCATCCACCTTACACTTAGAAGATTCGAAGATGAAAAAGATTTCATCATTGAAGACTTGAAGAATTCATTGGAGGCCTCAATGGGCTTTATCTATTCTTTCTCTTCTCTAATTATTATCTTCAAGTTTCAATTAGAGAGATAATGAATAAGAGAGAGATTGATAAGGGTCCAACTAAAAGGATAGAGAGAATGAGAAAGTTTACGGCTGGTCTGGGCGGTGCAATAGGTTTTGGAAGGCATTTCAGTAGGGATTTTAGATCGTCTCTACATTCGGTGTTCGTCGATAACATCAATCCATCGGTGGTATATAGGGATTTATGGAATGTTTTCATAACTTTTGGGAAGGTGAGAGATGTCTTTTTATCTCCTAAGAACAAGCCTAGGAAAAGTTATTTTGCTTTCATTATATTTGGGTCTCTTGAGGAAGCAGAAAAGGTGTCTAAATCTACTAATGGGATGCATATCTATGGATGGCCTATATCCACCAAAATGGCTAATTATGGGTGGAATAACAGGAAATATGGTACGTCAACATATGCTGGTTTGAAGGAGGGTGGTAGTCAGGTTTATTATGGTTATAAGAGAGCTCTGTCAAGTCGGGATGGGGATTTTGGAGTTAAATCCTATGCTCAGATGGTTAAAGATCCATACAAGGGTGAGGATGTTAAGATTGATAAGAAGGAGAAAAGTGAGAGAGGTGGCTCTCTTATAATGAAATGGCATAGACATGACGACGATCATTCGCGGATTCAATACTATGCTGTGGGGACTCTTAGGAAATTTGCTGCAGTTTCTGCTGTCAACAAAAGACTCATGAGTAAAGGATGTATGTTTTCTTCATCTTACTATGGAGATAAGTGCATCTTATGGAAATTTGATTCAATAAAAATGGTGGATTATTTTATTAATAACAAGTATTTTTAGGATGATTGCTTTTCATCCATGGTTAAGTGGTCTGAGGTGTGTACTCCTCAATCAAGATTATCTTGGTTATCTATTTCAGGCACTCCTTTGAAAGTTTGGTCAGAAAACTTCTTCCTTAAAGTGGGGTGGATGATCGGGGAGCTGTTGGTCGTGGAAGGTGGTTGAGAAGTTTTCTGGATTTTGTTGAAAGATCTGATGACATCAGCAATTTCGAAAGATGTATCGGTGACCCTTTGGATGTCGTTCCTAGGAAGGAGGATGGAGGAGTTATTTCTAGCTCTAAGGAAATCATCGATATAGGGGTCAAGTCCAAAGTGATTGGGGATAGTAACCAGGTGATTATGTCCACAGCTAGTGTTAGTAAAACGATGAGTATTGACAATGGAAAAACGGGACACATGAATAAAGGTGTGGTATGGTTTCCAAAGGTCAGCAGCCAAAAGATGGTCATTGGCAAAGGTAAAGGAAAGATGGTTCATTTCTCAACATCCAAACCAAAATTCATTCCTAGACCCAATGGGAAATTAGTAATTGGTAAGGATTTAGTGGGGACAGCTGATCAGGCAATTAATGAGGAAGGGAATCCATCAACATCAGATGAAGAGTATTTAAGATGGGCCTTTGCTTTTCAAGGCCCGGTAGGGGGAGAAGGTTTGAGGTCTAAATGTTTTAATAAGGCAAGTGGGCCGAGTAAGATAAGGGATGATAATAGATTAGTAGAAGTAAATGGAAGAGATAAGAGGGGGGGAGGCAAATTTAGATGGGCCTGGATCAGATGGTGGAATTGGGAATTGTTGTGTGGTCATGGATAATAGTAAATTGATGAGAGATATTATTCCAGTTGAAGCCCAAGACAGAGGTTTGGTTGGTAATGAGAATCATGTTCAAGTAGTGTCTTATAGAGATACGGTTGTTAGAGGAGGCTGTGAGATTGGTAAGGATGGGAAGACTCTGAGATTGGGGGAATTCAATGAGGTGGTGTCTGAATTAGAATTGGCTGAGTCACCATGTATGGATAATGATTCTATTCTTGAGTGTGGTACTTATGATAGAGAAGTGGTGGTCAAAGGCACAGCCAAGAGACATGGAAGGTCTAAAAGCAAGAGTAATGTTCTGGGTTGTATGTCAGTTAGCAAGACTCAATTAAAGAAGAAGAGTGATGGGGCCTCTTCTATCCGGAATAACTCTTATTGCAATTTTAATGAGGAGTTTACGAAGGTTTTGGAAACTGGTATTACTGAAGGATATGATTTTAAATTTAAAGATAAGAGTTGAGTTGATGTCATTGCTGCAGAAGATTCCAGTGCGAAGAAGTGGAAACTTGATGTTGAGGTTTCTAAGGTGATTGAAGTAAGTGAGGCTTTGGGTGTCAATTTTCATGGCAAGGAAAAGGAAGTGATGGAGGAAATTTATATGAGGGAATTGGAGGTTGCAGAGCAATAAGTGGAGGTGCGTTTGCTCTTTAGGTTTCCAATTTTTTAATGTTTGCAATATCTTGGAATGTTAGGGGGTTGAGTAAGATGGAAAAGCGTAGAATGGTGTGTAGGCTTGTTAAGACTCATAATCCAATTGTTCTTCTTATTCAAGAATCAAAGTTGGAGTTATAGATGACCGGTTAATTTCCTCATTGGGGGGTAGTGTGTTGTCTAGAGGTGTGGGTGTTCCTGTAGTGGGTTCAGCTGGAGGTTTATTAACTTTGTGGGATGAAGAGTTGCTTAGGATTGTTAGTTGTATTTCTAACAATAGATGTATTATTTTAGCAGGAATATTGGTTCAACAGAATTTGGAGATTATTTTGTGCAATATATATGCGCCTAATGATGAAAATGGGAGAATTGAATTGTGGGAATTCATCTTGGAGAAGAAATCTGAATTACCAGGATTGTGGATTTTGGGTGGGGATTTTAATACCGTTCTTCATCTAGAAGAAAAAAGAGGGGGGGGGGGGTGTGTAATATGACTTCAGTGAGGAATTTCAGGGATTTTCTTTCCAGAGTAGAGATTGTTGATATTCCGATGTTTGGTTTGGCATTTACTTGGTCCAATCATAGAGAAAATGCATCTTGTGCAAGGTTAGATCGTTTTTTGATTTCCCCGGGCATTATGTCTTGCTTTCCTGATTTTATTCAACAGGGTCTTCCTAGAAATCTCTCTGATCATAATGCCATATGTATTGGAAATCATAAGATGAATTGGGGGCCTAAACCGTTTCGATTTCTCAATGAATGGTTGGAGGACTTGCCCATGATGAAGGAAGCTACTTTAAGCTGGAAGAGTGTTAATGTGAGTGGTTCGTTTGGTTATGTGTTGTCATCTAGAATTAAGGCTGTTAAAGCCAGTATTAAACAGAGTTTGAGTAGGAACAAGAATGTGGCTTTATCCCCTAAATTCTTTGAAGATAGATTGGCTGAAGTTGAAGGCTCGGCATCTCGCAATGGGTGGTCTGTTGAGTTGAGAAACAAGAGAGTCAGTTTACTGGCTGATTTGTGGAAAGCAATTAGAAAAGAAGAACAAAGATGGAAGCAGATTTCGCGGGTGCAGTGGTTAAAAGATGGGGATAGAAATACTCATTTTTTTCACTAGTTTACCAATAGGAGGAGATGCAATAACTTTATCAGTGGAATGGAGTTCAATGGAGTTCATTTGACTAGTCCCTTGTCTCTGAAAAGAGAGATTCGTAACTACTTCGTGAGACATTATCGGAATGTGCCATGGAAAAGACCCAGTTTAGAAGGTGTTAGTTTTAACAAGTTGAAGGTTAAAGACAGAGATGAGTTAGAAGCCAAATTTTCTGAAGAGGAGGTTTGGGAAGCTGTATGTGATTACGATAGCAGTAAGGCGCCTGGTCCGGATGGATTGAACCTCAATTTTGTAAAAGGTAATTGGAAGGTCATTAAAGGGGATTTCATGAATTTTTTCCATGGTTTTTACTGTGATGGGTCTATTGTGAAGGACTTAAATAATTCCTTTGTAGTCTTAATACCGAAATGCATTAAGCCTGAAGCTATGAAAGATTTTAGGCCTATTAGTCTTGTTAGCTCTATGTACAAAATCCTTGCAAAAGTTTTGGCTAATAGGATTAAGAAAGTGATAGGGTTGATCATTGGGGAGAATCAGATGGCTTTTGTTAGAAATCGTCAAATTTTTGATAGTATGGTTATTGCAGAAGAAGTAATCCATAAATGGAAGAATGATAGAGTGGGTGGTCTTCTTCTGAAGCTAGATTTTGAGAAAGCATATGATAAAATGGATCATGGTTTTTTGGATAATACGATGGAGAGTATGGGTTTTGGTGATCGATGGAGGATGTGGATTTCTAGTTGCATTTCGTCTGTAAAACTATCTGTTATGGTGAATGGTAGTCCTATAATGTCGTTTGGGGTGGAAAGAGGGCTTCGTCAAGCTGATCCCTTATCACCATTTCTTTTCAATATTGTTGTGGAAGGTTTGAGTCATTGTTGGATAAAGCTTATGATTTGGGTATGATTAAAGGCGTTATCTTTGGTATTAATGATGTCCATATTTCACACCTTCAGTTCGCTGATGATACGATTATATTTCTTGAACCCAAAAAAGAATATTTGTTAAACGTAAGAAGAATTCTTAGATGTTTTGAGATGGCCTCTGGCTTGCGTTTAAATTTCCAAAAAACTTGTGTTGTTAGAGTGGGAGCTATGCATTTTTTGGAGGAGGATTGGGCGTCATTGTTCAACTGTAAGGAAGTGTCTTTACCAATTTCCTATTTAGGTCTTTCTTTGGGAGGTAATCCTCGGACTATAATCTTTTGGAAACCGTTACTAATTCGTATGGAGAGTAAACTATCTACGTGGAAAAGGAAGTTTCTTTCCAAAGGGGGTAGGTTGGTTTTGATAAAATCTGTTATTTCTAGTTTGCCAGCCTATTTAATGTCTGTGTGTAGAATTCCTGTGGGGGTTGCAAAGTCTATAGAGAAGCTCCAAAGAAGATTTTATTGGGGAGACAAGATGGAGAAACGTAAGATTCATGCTGTTGGGTGGGATTCTATGTGTAAAAGTAAGAAGTGTGGAGGTTTAGGTATTGGGAGAATTTCTGATAAGAATTTAAGTCTGTTAGCTAAGTGGGTATGGAGGTTCGGAAAGGAGAGTGGTTCGTTGTGGAAAAGGGTGATTTGTGCTAAATATGGGGTTGATAGTAATGCTTTATGGTGGAGTTGGGATCAGTCCTTACCTGTTTCAGCTTTTGTAAAGGCAGTTGGTGGTCTGTTAAAGTCTGGTTCAGATTCGGCTAGAGTATTTAATGAAGGCTGGAAAGTGATTCTTGAGGGAGGGAATAAAGCTCGATTTTGGGAGGATTTATGTTGGGATTCGGTTCCTTTGAAATTGGCTTTTCCAAGGATTTATACTCTTTCTAGTATAAAGGATGGTGTGGTTAATCAGTTTGGTGAACGGGTGGGTTCAGTGTGGGAGTGGAAGATTCCTCTTCGAAGACACTTATTCGATTGGGAATTGAATCAATGGAACAATCTTATGGTGTTTCTACAGAATATTCAGTTGAGGGGGAATATGGATGATGATGTTGCGTGGATCTTGTGTCAAAATGGCTATTTCTCGGTTAGTTTGTTTCGTTTAAGATTGGAGATCTTTTGTAGTGTTGTTTCTCCGATAAGCACCTTGTTATGGCATGGGATTTGTCCTCCTAAAGTGGAGATCTATGTTTGGCAATTACTTAGAGGTAGAATTATGGTGAAAGAAGTTTTGTCTAGGTTTGGTATTTCAGTTGAAGGTTCTCAGTTTTGCCCTCTTTGTAATTTGGAAGGGGAATCTCTTGATCATTTGTTTTTGTTATGCCCTTGGTCGTGGAAATTGTGGTTTGCTTGTATAGGATGGTGGGGTGCGATGTCCTGTGTTCCGAGTTCGATTTCAGGATGGTTCCTTGGTTGGAGTGATCTTTGTCCTTCAAAGAGTAGCTGTAGAGTGTGGTGTACTCTGTTTTTCGTTGTAGTGTGGTCCATTTGGGAAGCACGTAATAAGCTTATTTTTGAAGGCAAGTTGGCTGACTGGGGGTACTCTATAGATATGGTTAAGTTCAGGGTTGGGTGGTGGTTCAAACACCATGGAAGGGGTTCGGTGGAACCTATAAACTCTATTCTTCTCAATATTCTAACTATTTGCAAAGAATATCCAAAAAGGAAATCTGCTCATGATGAAGTCTGGATTCCGCCTACTATTGGTGTTCTTAAATTTAACGTTGATGGGGCTGCTAAAGGGTGTCCTGGTTCTGCAGGTATTGGCGGAGTCTTGAGGAATTCATGTGGTAAAGTGTTGTGTGTCTTTTTTCTTGTCATGTGGGAGTGCAGAGGGCTAATACCGCTGAGATCTTAGCTATTTTGAAAGCATGCAGAATTTGTTTGTCAAGATCGGATCTTATTGATAAAGAAATTATGTTGGTTAGTGATTCGAAGGTTGCGGTTTCATGGGTGCTTGGTGAAGGGATAGGCAATATTGATAATTGGGAATCTATTTATGATATAAAGGAGTGTCTGAAAGTCTTGCCAAGATTGTCGGTTGTTTTTAGTTCTAGAGCTTCTAATTCCTTTGCAGATAATTTGGCTAAAAGGGGCTCTATGGCTATGGAGGATCTGATGGAGTGAAGTATGGATGGTTGATTTCTTTCAATGTCAATATGTGGTGCTGTTTTATATTTTCTGATGTCAAGCTGTTTTGTGGGATTGGTTTTCTTTACTGTTGTGATTTTTGGGTGTGCCTTGTGCCTGTAATGGGTGTGATAGAGCTATTGGGTGGTGTCATTTAGTTGGTTGTATTCTGTTTTGTGTGCTGCTCCTAGTAGTAGTCCTGAATAAAGATTGAATTTTTCAACAAAAAAAAAAATGTGTAACTAACTCCATACTAGGGAATCGATGTAAACCTATGTGATGCTCATGTTATGATTCAAACTCCATATTTTTTATTAATCAATTCAAGTTTATATTTGTTCAATTCATTTTATGTCTTTATTCTTGACTTGTGTTGATCTATGGAAATTAATTGATGCTTGTCTAGGGTTTCGATAAATTGAGATTGCGCTAAAAGACTATAGGTTGTCTTAATTACTTTACAATTGAAAGAATAAAATTTACTTTCGACATAGGAATATATGAGAGGGTTTTGGTTCACATATTCTTGAACATAATGGGTTTTTAGTTATTGCTCACACCTTGGAAAAGGGTGATTAGTGATTGAGAACATGTGGTTAAATCTGTCATGAATAACGATAATACCATAATTAAGACTAGAATGAACTCTAAATTTGGATTGAATCTTGTTAATGGAATTAATTGATGAACATTAAGTATTACATATAGGGAGCATCGGTTACCTAGTCTTTCATCTCTTAATCACAAACCAACATTCTTTTGTTAATTGATTTCTTAGTATAACTAGTAGTTTAATTTCAATCTTTCAAACAATCATCTTTTGGTTACTCTTAATTTAACTTTAATTAAATTTAGCTTTTAATCAATAGTTCACTTTTCCTCATGGGAACAATCTCAACTTGTCGCTGTACTTTTAGTATTTTATAACACAATTTTACACATCACCAGCAAAAAAGAAACTAAGAACTAAAACACCGTGTTTTGGACTCTCTGTAAAAGTATGATCTAAATGCTCTGAATGGAATGGTTAAATGAATATGACATTTTGCTATTTATAGGAGTCCCGACTCCTTTCTAGATGAGATACTTAAATTTAAATTAATATTTAAATTTAATATCTCTATTATCAATATCCCAATTATCCAATTTTAATTGAATAGTTTGAATTCGATTAAATTATGAATTCAAACTATCAGGTGGTATCCTTATCTGGTCAATTAATAATTAATTACCAGAATCTTTTTACCACTTGAGCATAATTTTCCAATAGCTAGAGAACCCTACACAACAAAACACTAACAAAAAAAAAATCAAGAAAAAAAAAAAAACTAACTAACTAACAATAAATTGAATTTAAAATAACCACCACTTCTTCCGAACACCAGCATCTCTCGTTAAAAAACAGTAATTGCGTCCTACTTTCTTATGAAAATCTTCTTCTCTGCCTTTGATTTCTCAATTATACATTTTATTTTTTTTTGGTTACTTTGCTTGGTTCTGGTCTAATATGTTGTGTAACTTGTGTTACATGTGAGTTGCAATCATTAAACCAGTTGCAAAATTTTATGTTTCATTTATTTTTTAAATTATATATTTTATTAAACCTTTTATATCAACTGTTGGATCAAATTTAAATTGATTCCATGGATGAAATGTTACACTCAAAAGTCTTGCATCGTAAAGGGATTTTTTTTCTGTAAAATAGACAACCCTAAAACTTATTTTGAGCAGACTCAATGTCGTGTGCTAATTATCGATATCTTGGTTATATGTTTTCATTTGAATCTACATGCCGAACTAATGCTTATAAGATGCATGCCACTTATCTGCGTTAATAATCATAATACAAAAAGTATACTTAATACTTGGATACTCGATACCTTCTTGTTAGTCAAGCATGGTAAGTGTCCAATAACAGATGGTGTCAAAGCTATACGTAAGACAATAAAGTTAGTCATGTATGGATCAATTCATTATTTTGGTCATGGCATCTTAAACGAAATGCGTGTACCGACATTGGTGATAATGGGTTTACCCGATCATTTTCGCATTGCATTTTCACCTACATAACATAATCTGAGTTTGACATTCAATGGTTTATCTTAATTTGTTAATATAGGCCAAGCCTAAATCCTACTTCAAAGTAATAAAGTTTAATACTATACTTATATGTAAAAATATATTAAAAAAATTAACCTTAATTTCTACTAAAAAGGTACAATTATGAAATTAAATTATTTTATACTAGTTTCACGTATATGAAACTAGTTTCACAGATTATACTAGTTTCACATGTATGATACTAGTTTATTTCTAATAGTTTCACGTGTAGTTTTATTTAATACAACACAAAAAAATAATAATAATAATAATAATAATAATAATATGGGTCCTCAACAACACAAAATGCTATGTTTTTCATTTTTTACCTTATGTGCTGTTTCCATTATCAACAATGTGTGCTCAGTTGTTTACACAACATCTTCATCTTCAAGTTTTAGGTAATTTAATCTACTATAAATGTTATTTGAATTAAACCAAATGTTGGTAGATATCTATCAATGTGTGGCTAGAGGGTTTGTTTTGTTTTCTATGTACGATCGTATGTGATCAAATGCAATATCAATTGGGAGATTTCAAAAGCTTCAATATATATATATATATATATGGGTTTAAACAATTCCATACACTTGGATACAAACTATTTTCACAATTGAGTAATTTATCCATGCTTATGATGATACTGATTTCCTAGATGTTATTTGCATACCTGATGATACTAATGTGTACCATGACGTATTGAAGTTGGACTTATTCTTGTGATATGTATAGTCCTCATTGAACGACGCCATATACGACGTTTTGAGGGTCCTAACTTAGATCCACCAAACATTTTAAAACCTCAGCTGCACGAAAAATATCTAGGAATTAAGTAGCATCATCAATGTGGATAAATGACTCAATTGTGAAAATAGTTTGTATGCAAGTGTATGGAATCGTCTAAACCCATGTATATATGTGGCAGTATCCTCCGCGAGATTTCCTACAAAGGAATACCTGCGAAATATAGTGCCAAAATAAATATATATGGGTTTAGGATTCATTTTCCTTAAAATAAATAAACAAATTGAGTATGCACTCCTTGATTTTGTCATGTTTTATATTATCCTTATGAAACAACGCGTGGTACAACTAGAGATGGCAATTTGACCCGCACCCATGGGCATCCTTCCGAACCTGACCCTGTAGGGTCGGGTTTAGGTGGTGAATTTATGATCCACAAACCCATGAACATGTAAGTTCCTCAAGTTTTTTATTGGCTTATTTCGTGGATAAACCACAATTTGGGGCTTGTATTGTAAGGGTAGCTTAGATGCATAATTGTTGGTGATCAAGCACAGCAAAGGCCCTCTTAAGACCTCTAAATGATAAGCACTCCAAATGTAAAATACTTATGCTTACTTGCTTTGAAGAGATCTTAATTGCACAGTTGCACACACATACAACTCATGCGTATCTATACTTCTTGTATGTTGTGTGTTTTATGTTTGTGCATTCAAGTTATTAAACTCTCTTCTTGCATGTTTTATTTGATTGCATCTTGATTGATAATTGTCATGTCACTTTAGGCATTAGGATGCATTCATGTCACATTTCACGCTTGCACTTTGTTGTTATATCTTGTTGTGTGTTAGTGTGTCTAGTAATTCGTTTCCTGAATATTGTTCGGGAAAGTATGTGCTTGAACAATGGTGTGCTTGGTTTAGCACAAGGATCGCCTTTGGAGAATGCCCTTGGCTTCTCCTTTGGTTTCACCACAATTGGTGAAACGTCGGTTTTATTGGCGGCCTTAACCACCCAATGGAACCGCCATTTGATTCTAGAAGATTCTGGAGCAATTCTACGGTTATGATCGATGGCCCCGACCGTCGATCAAAACCGCTGATGAGACCTAATTGATTTAAATATCTCGGTCTCAAATCATTGGTTGGATTCAGCAGCCATGAAACCACCGTTGTTCCCCTGTTCTTTCGGGATTCAATTCGGCGGTTTGATCGGCAGTTTTGAAACAGTCGAATGAAACCGCCGATGGCGCGTTTCAGGGACAAACTTGTCTTTTCACTTGCCCTGTTCTTGATGTCTATAAATACATCATTATCTCATTATCTGAACTCAGTTCTTTGACTCTAAGAACCCTAAAGAGAAAAAGAGAGATACTTGAGAGAAAATCAATCAAGAACTCACCTTTAAACACTTGAAATCATTTTCATATGTATCAAAACTTCATCAAGCATCTTCTAGCATATCTAGGATACTTTCTTGTATGGGTTTTACTCAACACAATGCCTTGGTAAGTTTTTCACTAATTTCATCTAATCTTAGTGTTTTATTTTAACAAGAAATCTCTTTAATTACTTGTATGTTCTTATATCATACTCTATTATACAAGATAGAGATTATTGTGTTGTTTTGATTAAGTGTTGTATTGTGATAGCTATACATAGGATTGTTTAATCTAAGTTAGCTAAGTTTTATGCCATGTCATATAGCATTTGATATCTATGATTGATTTAATTGTCATCTTATAATCTTAGATAAGCATTTAGTGTTCCCTAACTCTATTTGCATTTTGGATATCATTTATATTCACATAGGCTATTTAATCTATTCATTGATAAATAAGTCTTGTGGCTAAGGTTGCTTAGGCCACAAGCAAATTGGACTAGGTTCGCTTTTAAAGGCATGCGGGTAGTAATGGTGGGTTATAGATCGTGAGAGGTTGGGGTCAATCTAGATTGTAAACACCATTACAATTAGTGGATTCAAGGTTCGTGTGTGGTGCACATAACAACCCGTGATTTTTCGATTTTTCCCTGTTGAGGGTTTCCACGTAAAAATCAAACGTCTTTTAATTTCCGTACTATTATGCTTGATTTATTGAATTGACTAAATTGGAGTTTTTTCGTAAAATTGACTAAACACAAAAATTTGGTAATAACCGATTAAAATCTATTCAACCCCACCCAAGATAAATATTAGAATACACTGTTATTTATTTCAGAACCTGTATAAATGAAAACCCAACAGGTGCGGGTGCGGGTGCAGGTTGGGAAAACGAACCCATGGGTGAACCCGCAAACCCGCATAAATAAAAATTATATAATATTTATTATTTAAAATATTCAAAATTTAAACTCCAATTGAACCTTTTTAACCATATAGAGAATAAAATATAAAAGTTCCACTTATTCTAAGTTTGAGAATTACAATTCTCAACTCTTATTTATATATAGCTAATGATATGTTACATTTGCTGGTTTTACTCTTATGAAACATCATGCTTGCTTATTTGTTTTGCCTTTAGAGATCCATTTGGAGTTTTACTTGGTAGTGCTTTGTATTATTGTATTTGTAATTTTCCATGATATATTATAAATAAAGAGAAGTTTTGTATTGTATATATAAATATATATATATATAAAATATAATTAACTATTAAATATTTATAAATTAATATATTTTGCAGGTTGGTGGATGTGACCTGTGAACCCGTATAAAACCCGCGGGTGAAACCTGAACCTGAACCTGTTTATTTTCACTGGTTCGCGGGTGGGCGTGGCTAAGGAAAATTTTCACAGGAGTGGGTTTGGATTTTTCAAAACCTACCCGAATCCAACCCATTGCCATTCCTAGGTACGACGCTTTGAGGGTCCTAGCTTAGGTCTAAAAACCATTTTGCTTTGGTCTAATAGTGATTTAAAACTTATTATGTTAAAAGCACGTCTAACTCAAGCCAAGCCCTACTACCGATTGCAAATCCATGTCACATTAGAATTCTTAGGTCCATGTGGTATTAAAAATAATAAACAATTTTAGGGCCCAAATCAGTTTAATTAATTTGTTAATATAGGTCAAGCCTAAATCATAAATTCTTAGGCCCAAATCAGTTTAATTAATTCATTTAAGGTAATGAGCACGTTAAGCGAACGTATTTAAAACGAAAGCATTGGACTAAAAGCTTATTGATAAATGTATTCTTTGATGGATTAGAGAGCACACAATACTACGAGAGTATAAGGGCCCATCTTGTAAGCCGTTTTCTGTTTTTGTTTTTCGAAAAGATAAATGAAAATGAAAACAGTGTTTTTGGTTTCATTTTTGAATTCCGAATACGCGTCTGGTAGCATTTACTGAAATCCGTATTTTGAAAATAAAACGGAAAAAACGCGTCCGGTAGGATAACCGAAAACTATTGAAAATTGAAATATCAATTTTTACTTTTTGTTTAATATTATAACAATTATAAATAAATTGATTTAATAATTAACCAATAAATAAAATGTAATCAATTGATCCTGAAGAAGAAAAAGAAGAAGTCGAAGACTAGAAGAGGAAGATCGGCGACGGTCAAAGACCAGAAGAAGGTCGTCGGAGGCGAGTGGAGTGGATCGGCGGCGGCGGCCGAAAACCAAAGGAAGACCGTTGAAGACCAAAAGAAGAAGAAGCCACCATCCTGATCGGGCATCGGAGGCGAGTGGATCGACGACGGCTACGACCGAAGAAGGAAGGAAGAAGAAGAAAGAAAGAAGAAGAAAGAAAGAAAGAAGATGAAGATGGTGGCGGGAGCAGATAGAGGAAGAAAGAAGATAAGGTCTGGTGGGTGAGAAAAAAGATAAAAAAATAATTTGTTAATGACATGGGACCCATCTATTTAATGATATGGGACCCACTTTATTTGAAAAACAAAAACAAATTCATAAAAAATAAGTTGTTTTTTTTTTTTTTTTTTCAAAATTTCCATTTTTAATACAGGTTTTGTTTTTCATTTTGTTTTTTAATTTTGAAAATAAAATGAAAAACGGTTACCAGATGCGAATTCAAAATCATTTTTGAAAAACAAAAACGAAAACAAACTGAAAACAGTCTGCAGGACAGGCCCTAACCATCTTCCTAAATTGATTTCTTAACTCTAGGCTTAAAACTTTACGAGTTCATGATCCAAATATATATAGCAATGACATGACTTCGAAATAATGAAATGAAGGTTGAATTGGAATGCATTAACGAGCGTCTAATTCTTGTAGCTCACTTGATAGTTGATACGATTAAGGGAAACATTTAAGAAGAGGTATATTTTCAAAACCTACAGCATGAAGAATAGGCTCTCTTTTTTTAAGACAATTTCGTCACAACCCAACGCAAACATGATGGTGTGTAACATTGTTTGCTTATCATTACCAAATTCAATTTCACTTGCAACACATTCTTCATGAAGGTCTAGTGTGTTCTATTTGGGTTGCTTATTTGAAAGGCTTATTGATGTAGCATTATCAACATTACTGTGTCCATATCAACATTACTGTATATTCGATTTTTTCTCTTATTTGACAATACAATCTATGAAAGAATTATACAAAGTTGGTGTGAAAAAATAACATACTAAATTAAAAGAGTAATAATAAGTAAATAACTGAACGTATCGAACCATATAAATATATATATATATATATTATCAACTTTCTTGTACTCCTTATCCACTGAAAAATATGATAAAGTCACTTTAAACTATCAAATTAAAAAAATAACGAACAACAAAATATAAAACTAATGTCTATGATTGTGTTGGTTGTCACCGCTGCCAAACTTATGTAAACAGAATGCATCCACTATGTGCAGCTAGTAGAAATTGGTAAGATGAGTTCGGTTAATAATAAACCTTATGAATATTTTATACCCTAAACTGATTTGAAAGAGCCAAATTTAGGTGTATGCAAACTATATACTTTGTTACAAGAACAAATTTGGTATTTTATGGAACAAATAAAGCAATAGTAATATATATTTGAAGGTTATCTTGTATAATAATTATGACTTGTTTTGATATAAGTCATAGCAAACGACAAAACACAATTTTAGACAAAAAAATCACAGTAAAAATATATTATATAAAAGACCTAGTAATACAACTAAAGAAATAACAGAATCAAAGTTCGTCAAACGAAGCCAACTTAAAAAAAAAAAATACTGATTGGAATCAAAGAATTTTTAAATAGAAGATAAATATGTATATAACATGGTGTATATAAAAATCCTCTATTTGTTTTTGAACCACAAATTGCACAAAAAATGATGTATATTAGATCTACAAAAAAATAAAATCAAATTTCAAGTATTTCCCAAAACTAAGAAACAAGTGAAGAATATAATTGCACCACAGTCAATTTCATCAAAACATTTTATGTATCCAAAATAAATTTTAAAATGTATAAAATATGTTTGTTGCAACAACTTTTTTTTTTAATACCAAAATCCTCACAATTAATACAAAAATCAATATCTAACATTCCATAAAACCTCAATACACATAACAACATATATTATCTCAAAACTTATAAAATACCTTTATGTATGTCAACATAATAGTAAAATATTGGACCCCTGAGCAGTGGTGAAACCAATTTTATCAAATTTGAAGGGTCTAAGGGGCAAAAAATTTATAAGAAAAATGTAAATATAAAAAATTAAGGTAAAAATGTGATTAATTTAAATATATTTTTTAAGAATAAAGTTTAAGGTTTATAGAGCTTGTTTTGACAATTCATTGTTTTCTTTTTACTCTTGTTTTCTTTAGACACTTCATTCTCAAAATGTAAATTTAAAAAAATTATAAAGATACTTCATTTTGTTCCAAGATTATCCTTTTAATCTTTTGACACTCTTATTCTAAAGACACTCCATTTTAAAAATATATTTATAAAGACATTCCATTTTATTTTAAACAGTAAGTCTTTTTTTTTTCTTAGGAAGAAAAGACTTTTCAAAGATTCTATAAATTTTTAAACGAAACCGAGATACGTACCTTTCAGAAAATTCTAACGATAGTAGAAATGTTTTTCTTTAATGTTATTCTTCTGACAGTGGGAGAAAAGATAAAATGAAAGCTGATTATTAATTTAATCAAAAGTCAAGTTTGAAACTCATGCTCATGAAATTAACCTCTTTTGGTTAGGATAAGAAATCTCATTCAATTCGATATCGTCGATTAAAAAAACGGGGACACAAAAAATTGATTACCGAGACGTATGAGGTGGGAAACTATCAAGTACGATTCTAAGGAAAGGAATTGACTTAAAAGTTAGAATGAATCATCATAGCCTTCAGATTCATCCGAGTAATCTTTTTTGAATTAAATTATTAAAAAAAAAATTATCTCTCCTAAATCATTAGATTAAATATTACATACTAAACACTCTCTCTTACCTTTTTAATTACCATATTAAACTCTCTCTCCTCCAATACATATTTCTACTTTTCTATTTCCATTCTTTCTCAGGTAAGACTAACGGTTAAGAAAAAAAAACTACGAATAAGTTTGATTTTTAAGAACCATATATATGTATATATTTATAATATATATATTTAAAAAAAAAAAAAAAAGTACCCTGTTTTTCAAAAAAAAAATCAAAATATGAAAATATTTTTTGTTACTTTTGTAGGGATGTGATTGTCTAGAGAACTTTAATTCTTTCATTAATCTTAGAAATTCCGAGTTTAATCGAATCTAGTTGCAACAAATCAAGTTTTCATTTATCTAATTATTATTTTTGGAAAACAAGGTATTTGTATTGACTTTTTAATATATATATATATATTACTGTTAGAAAAAACCAAAATATTTATAAGTTTTTTTTTTTTTTCTTTAACTATTAATCAGAGATTAATCGAGAAAGTATAGAGATAGAATTTTTTTTTTTTTTTTTGAAAAATGGGGAGAGAGGGAGAGAGAGTAATTAAGAGAGGGTGTTTAATATAGTAATAACAGATTTATGAGAGAGAGTTTAATATGTAATATTTAATCTAATGATTTAGGAGAGAGAATTTCTTTTTATAATAATTTAATTAGTTTGGGGTGTCTTTAGAAATTTTTTTTTCTTGGT
Source organism: Acer campestre (assembly GCA_954870605.1). NCBI lineage: Eukaryota > Viridiplantae > Streptophyta > Magnoliopsida > Sapindales > Sapindaceae > Acer > Acer campestre. Next base: position 36,873,382 of record OX940799.1, read on the forward strand.
TAGTAATTTTAATTCAGATTAAAATTGTCATTAATAAAAAAAAAATTAAATTTGAGTGTAAATAGGTAATTTGTGGATTGCTCTAAGGTTTAAATTAACGGTCAAAAGGACCAATTTGGTCAATTTTAAAAACTAAAGGACCAATTTGACATTTATAAAAAATATAGGAACTAGTTTGGTCAAAAATAAAAAAGTCACAAACTACAGGAAGTTTTGAAAAAAATTCCCGGACTTATTTCATAATTGCTCTTTAATTTATGCGCAGTTTTTATTACAGTATGTAAATCATATATATATATAACAATAGAGTTTCAAAGTGCCACATGTCACCATAAGGGAGCTTTGATATTAAATTCTCCAATTATTTTCCTCCTTGCATTTTTATAAATGACCTATTTAATTGAAGTAAAATGGAAAGATACACATTGAAATCCTTAATTCTCAATTCATATCAATGATTTATTTAATTGAAGTAAAATGAATAGTCACACTATATATACATTGAACTCATTTTATAATTGAAAAAATTGATTGAATTAATAATCCACTTATTTAATTGAAGTAAAATGAAAAGTCATTCCACATACACATTGAAATCCTTAATAACTATCCTTCAAAAAATTTACAATTTCAAAAAACTTGAGAACTTCAAAAGCCTCAATCATATCATTTTTAAAGAATATGTGTGTACTCTCTAATTCTATATAAACTTAGACATTCATCTAAGTTTAACACGGAATGCTCTCTTACAGCTGGGCTATTTACTATCACTCTTGCATGTCTCATTGCTCCTCGTGTTTGGAGGGTGTGTTTGGGTGCATATTGGTTGTTTGACAAGAGACTATACTTGGATATGCCAAGAGACTAGGTAAATGTAAGATTTCCATATACTGAAACTTAAAATATTAGTCATATTGTGTCATTATATTGACATATATACCATTTATTTTTTATATGTTTTCATTGCAGTTCAACTTTTTTTTTTTGGATGGGACAGATATTTCAACGATCTGAAAGAGGGAGTGCTGCTGCTAAAGGAACGAAGATGGAGAAATGGGTATTAATTCAGTGGACAGTGTTTTCTTCTTTGGTAATGTTCGGTTATATTCATGGATGCATATATATATATATATATATATATTCATCATGAGTATTAAGTCAAAAAATTGGATTGATCAATTTCCTCCACTATCTAATATGATAGAGTTTTTCATCATTCAATAATTAATCAAGTCTTTAATAAATCAATTTCTAATATGTGATCATAACAGGTCATTGTGCTATATAGCTATATGGCCAGCTAATACCTTGGTGAATGAACCTACCTGGAAATTTTGTTAATCATACAAATTCTAGGGTAATCATAGATAGATATATAGAATAAACAAAAATTATATGAATCATACGGTAGGAATGTCTATTGGACAGTAGAAGAAATTTAATCCACAATATTAAACGGTCTAAACAATTCATTTGAAGAGTGTAGAGACCATGTGATTTCAATTTTTTTTTCCTTACACTTTCTAAATTCTTTGCTTTCAAATGTCATTAGGTTTTTTGTATTTAATCATTTGATTGTTGTTTCATAGTGAACCCACCTATATATTATACGAAGATAAAAGGTTCATTTGAGATTTTGAGGTTTTAAGGGTTATGTTGTTTTGATAGTAATTTATAAATACGGATCAAATGTTCAATCTGTCATATATTCTATCCAGGAAATCGAAGGTTTCATGGGCACAGGACTCATTCCAATACGGTTCTTTATCATCGTGAGAGAGCTATGGAATTAATTGATTGATTTGGTTTCTATTAGTTAACATTGATTGGTGAGTTCATTTTAAAAGGATTATAAGAGAGGAATAGAGAAAGGTTGTTAAAAAGAAAATGGAAAGTTTTAATATTTAGTAATAATATCAATAATTAATGAATATTGAACATTAACTCATCATATGAATACTTGTGTTATAACCTTATAGGGAATAGTAAAAGGACCACAATAATTTTATTACCACATTGATTTTAAATACTTGGAATTTAAAATACTATGGCCTCTCTAGCTCTCCCGGTTTACAACATTGTTTACAACTTTTAAATACTTGAATTTAAATCATATGGCCTCTTTAGATATTTGACTAAGTGATTAAACTTGATGGCTTTTGATCTTCTTACTTAAAAAATTCCTATTAAATTCATGACTTAGGTAACTAAAGGTAAAACTATATGTTTATTATATTTAAACATGTTTGCATCCAAAATTTCGGTATAAACAGCACATTGTTTTGTAAACAATTTTTAATACAAAGCCCGTGCAACGTTCGGGTTGAAGAACTAGTTTGTATGTAAATTTTTTATAGTTTAATTTGAAATTTATTGAAGTGAAAACTAAACCCTGAAAATATATCAAGGACATGAACTCAAATTAATTGGATGTTTTAGGAGCCTTTAATTAGTATGTATCAACTAGATGAGATTGGTTTAATAGTAAACCCTTCACATTTGCACCACGAGGTTACGGGTTCGAGTTCGAATTTCTTCTCTAAAAAAAACTCATAATTATGTAATAATACAACACTTAAAAAAAAATTAGGATGTTTCCATGAGTTCACTCCTTCCGATGCACAATCATGTGTATAGTCAATAGATCTGAACACTTCAAATTTATTCGGTTGAAACTATAAACATCGAATGGTTAACTCATTAATTAATTATTTAAATATAGGTTGACCTAAGTTAATTAATGCTTTGATCCAAATCATCCAATCATCAAAAATATATAAATGAACAAGTTCTACATGTATGACATTGACGTAGTGCTTGTGATGAGATCATTTTATATTATTAATAAGTGATGAGTTTTATAATATTTATAATATAAAATATGCCTACAAATATATATATGATAATATTTTTTATGAGATTTTTTTTTGGTTTAATTATGTCTTTAACAAAAAATTTATAATAAACAAATAAATACTTTAATTTGACTGAATGCATAATAAAGTTTGTTCATAGTTTATGCGTGTGTGTATATATATATATATATATTTGTCTAAAATAATGATAGTGTTAAATTCATTTTTCTAGAGTTTTAATCAGGAAATTGTTATACATCTTCACATGTTAGAACTCCATTCTTCTAGAGTTTCAATCAATATATCAGCTATTGATTTTTTTTTTCTTACATTTGATACTTAGAATATAATTAGAGTTTAATAAGGTTTATCATAATTTCTTTTTTTAAAACAATAAAGAGTTTAATGTAGTTTTTTTTTTTTTTAAATAAAAAGTATAATATTTTTTAAGTCTTGAAGATTCGACGACTGTAATTAATAGTTGTATACGGTATTTGATTTATTTATAATTAAAGTAATTTGTCATTGTCAATTTCTGTTAAGATATTTTTATAATTAAAATTTTTAATAAAATATGGCTCTACAAATCATATTTATGAGTGGCAATATTAATACCATTTCAATGAAATCTTTAAGAATAAAATCTTTATTCTTTTTGGGTTGTGTTTACAATTAATTTGATAACTAAGCAATGAGCAACTTTTAAGTTAAAAGTTAGTTTGCTTCACCCAATACCTACCTAGCTTGATCTAAACTTTTTAATTGGTTGGTGTGACACATCGGCAACCATTTTTGCTAAAAAAAATAAAAATAAAAATCACTTTATTTCTAAGTTATTGATAACTCTATTTATACGCTTTGCGTATCCCCTATTTTCCTATGTTTTGATCTCGTTTTCCTTGGATTTACCATATTTTAATGTTTAAATAATATGTTTGCATGTATTTTTTGATTTAGGAGGAGTCTAAGCACGATAACAGAGATTTTCCTAGCAAATCCGGGAATTTCGTGTAGAAAGGGTTTTCCAGTTTTTGTTGAAGTGTACCCCGTCAGGCAAAAAGTTGTATCACGTCGAACCACGAAATGGAAGACCTGATACATTACCAACTTTCGCGGTTGGGAACATTGAAACATACTACGAGACGTACCACGAGAGTTTGCAATGTGTCCAGGTGAGTTTCGTCAGACAGTTTTGTTAAAGCGTACTACGAGACGTACCATGAGAGGACAGTTTCCACTTGCTTTTCATCTCTTTTAGGACCACTTTGACCTACATATATATATATATATATCATCTTTACCAAATAAGTGAGGGGTGCTTCACAATTTCTAGATCTCAAAATAGCTCCATTCACGCCTATCATCACTTCCTCCATAATTTCAACATGAATTCACCGTAATCATCAACTCTTCACCACAAACCACCATAAATCCATCATCTCCACTCCATAACCTTCCCTTACACACCATACCCATCATCAATCGTGACTTTGGAGCATCAAAGGAAGCTTGGAAAGATCAAGTCTTGGAGCCTAGCATTTGCAAAGAAGAAGTTCTTCAATCTTAGTTCATTTCTTGCAACTTATTCTTTTACTTGTGTATTTGCAATGGATTGCTTCAATTTATTATCTCAAATGACTTGGATGTGTAATATGAGTTAAACATATATATGCTAGAGTTATGATGATACCAAACCCTTAATCCTTTAGTAATGATTTGCCTAATTTCTCTTAAAGTGCTTGTGTTGCAATATGGATATTTTGTGTGTTTAATGCTTTTTCTTGATTGATCATCTTGTAAATGATTTATTTGTTATGTGTATAAACCGAGAGGTGACGCGCTAAACGTGCTTGTCAAAATATCCATCATATATGATCAGTAAGGTAGAGATATATGAGGCTAGCGTATAGGGATCGAGTGTGTGCCCTATCGTGCTAGATTAGCTTAAATATATTATGTATGTTTGGGTGCGATTTCTATTGCTCGGAAGAGATTAGGAGTTAGTTAAAGGGGGCACACACCTATAACGTATACTTGCATAATTTAAGAGATTAGGCGGGTCGAGTTCTTAATTAGAATGGTGCGGTGGATTCTAAATTCTAGCATTATTTCATCGTATTATCAATATCATTCTTTTGTGTGCTTCATTTTATCTTTTGATTACATGCTTAGACATAGCTTTAGATTAATATAGTTATAAGTTTGGAAATCATTAATTCGAATTGTTTGAATAGTACACGTGCCAACGAACGCTAGTAATCATTAAATCCCTTAGTCTCTGTGAGATGATACCCTACTCTATCATTGCACTACAATTCGACCTCGTACTATTGCGAGCGTGATGATTTGTAGCGATCAGTTATATAAATATATTTTTCAAAAAAAAAAAAAAGTTACCACCATTGTAAGTGGTATACTGGTATATCAAAACATATATATATATATATATATAGTATTTCTATTTTCAGTTCGTCCTAACAATAAATATGTCAGGACGAAAAATGTGGACCATAGATTATGGAGAAGTTTTGATAATTGCATACACTTTGAGTCAAAGTATGTAAATCTAGTGGTCCACATTCTTCGTCCTGATATATTTATTGTTAGGACAACTGATAATAGAAACTATATATATATAATATTAGGTAAATTTTGCAAATTTGGAAATTCTTTTGCTTTCTTTGTTTAAAATAAAATTGTTTTGATTTATTAGAAGCTCTTTTTTTTTTTTTTTTTGGAAATGTCATTATAAAAAGCTCTTTTAAATAGTCAAAAATATGTTTTTTTTTTAAAAAAAAAAAAAAACCAACGTAGGTTGGTTCTAGTGGTTCGGCACTCATTCCCCTTAAGCAAAGTCTCGAGTTCGAGTCTTGTGAGAGAAAACTTGCACTGGGAGAGCTTTACCTCTTAAAGGGCCGACCCAACTCGAAACCGGATTAATTAAGATCAGTGGGCCTCCGGATACCGGTGCGTTAAAGCAAAAAAATATATATGGGTTTTATTTTTCTATTATTTTTTAGTGTTTTGTTCAGTTAAAGAAAAAAAAAATAGTACTTTTAATGTAAAAAAAAAAAAAAAAAAGTTGACATGTTTCTTTTTTATTATTAAAAATAAATGTTTTCATTGAAACCTTTCTAAAATGAAAAAACACTTACAATATTTTTTGAAAACGAACACTTGATATATGTGGTTTATATATATATATATATATATAAAAATCATAAATGCTTCTAAAAATCGGCTTTTAATCTTAAAAAAGTAGTTTTTAAAATATTTTCATAGTAAACACTTTTAAAAAGAAATCTTAGAACACATGTACTTCAAATCATTTCTTCAAAATAAAAATTTTACAATTTGGAGTTTAGGAAAGAAGTTAATGATCCGAAAGGCTGGAACCACTATATTTTTTATGTAAGACGTGAAATGCTTATTACTAAGAGTACGTTTGGGAGAGCTTCTCAAATAGATCTTTTTGCAGTAGATCTTTTAGAAGTAGATCTTTTAAAGGTAGAGCTTTTAAATGAAAGCCGTTGGTCGTTTGGTTGTCAATTAAAAAAGAGCTTTTTTAATGAGAGAATTACCAAAATACTCTAGCAAATATTAAATTATAGGGTTATATTGGAGATTTTAATGTTTTTTAAAAAAGCTCAAAAAGTCTACTTGGAAAAGCCTAAAATTTGAGCTTCTCCAAGTAGACGTAAAACAGCTTTTTTAATCGTCGAAAGCTCTACTGAAGTGTCAACCAAACGACACAAAAAAATTTGAAAAGAGCTTTTTTAATTAAAAAAGCTCTTTTAGCCAGTAGACAAGCTCCCCCAAACGGACACTAAACCAACTTCGTTTCATATAGTCAATAAAATCACTTTCAAGAAAGTTGTTATTTTTGAAAAGAATATTTAAGTACTATTATTTCATGTTTTAAAAAAAATAATAAAAAATAAAATAAAAAAGTTGTATGTAGAAAAAAAATAAAATCATTTCGTGTTTTTTTTTTTTTACATGAATAATAACTATTATTTATTTTTAATTAACTGTAGTATATATAGAAATTCAAACTCTATATTTAAATACTCGACATATTTAATGGATTTAACAGAAATCAAATGTAAAGAAAAAATCTTTAAACAACAAAAGAAAATCCTAAAGATATACATAATTAACCGGGGCAGAGGTATGTGAAAGTCAGACCCGGCTTCAGCTCGGTTGGCTTTTTCTAAAAGAATTCAAATTTAAAATTAAAGAGTTACCTTTTTTTCTATAAATAAAATACAAATTAAAGACAATTGCAAAATTACCATTGCTCAATAGGGCTGTCAGGACCTGCCAAGATCAGATAATACATGTTCAACCCAGATTATTATTCCCATCAACCATGAGAAAATTCTCCATGCATGCTTGTAAAATGTGCATAGTGGGACTCGATCCCTTGACCACCAGGTGTAAAAGGGAGATGCACTATCATCTCTGTTATCAGGATGGTTTTATTGTCAAGGACTTGAATAGTGTGTTTATAGCTCTCATTCTGAAGAAATGCAAGCTGGAATCAATCAAAGACTATAGGCCTATAAGTTTGGTAGGCTCCATATATAAAGCGCTTGTGAAGGTGTTGGCGATTGGTGTTGGCTAATCGCCTTAAAAAAGTGATAAAGGTGGTGATCGGGGATACTTAAATGACTTTCGTGAATAATCGTCAAATTATTGATGGCTTTTTGGTAGTGGAGGAAGTGATTTACAAGTGGAAACAAGAAAATGTGGGTGGCTTGTTAGTAAAATTGGATTTTGAGAAAACGTATGATAGTGTGGATCACATTTTTTTGGATTCAATGATAGAAGGCATGGGTTTCGGCTCTAAAAGGAGAAAATGTATGGGTTGGAGCATTTCGTCTCCTTCTTTATCAGTGTTGGTCAATGGAAGCCTGACAAAGCAATTTGTTCTAGAAAGAGGATTACACCAACTTGATATGTTATCTCATTTTCTTTTCAATATCACAAGGCTTGTGAGTTGGGTTTAATGAGAGGTGTGGTCTTTGGGAACAATGAGGTTCACTTTTCCCATCTTCAATTTACGGATGACACCATTCTCTTCATTGAGCCTAAAATGGAGAATCTTCTTAACGTAAAAAGGATTTTAAGATGTTTCAAGTTGGTGTCGGGTTTAAGGATAAATTTTCACAAGTCTTGCATTGTTAAGGTAGGCAAGAGTAAGAACCAAGAAGAAGAGTGAGCTGCTGCTTTTCATTGTATGAACTCTTCGTTTCCCATATCCTACATTGGCCTTCCTTTGGGAGGTAATCTTAGCAAGGAATTATTTCGGAAACTGGTGATTCAAAAGATTAAGCAAAGGTTGGCTTCACAGAAGAGAAGATTTTTGTCAAAAGGTGGCCGGTTAGTCTTCATAAAAGCTGTGTTATCTAGTATGCCGTTTTATTTCATGTCAGTGTTTCAAATGTAGATGGGAGTGGTGCAAAAGATAAAAAAGTAACAAGGAGACTTTATTTGGGGTGATATTATAGAAAAGAAGAAGATCCACATGGTGTATTGGGTGTCGGTTTGTAAAAGCAAGAGAAATGAGGGGCTTTGGATTGGAAGATTGATTGACAAAAAAAACAAGAGCCTCTTGGCCAAGTGGGTTTGGAGGCTCGAGTATGAAACAACGTCCTTGTGGAAGAAAGCCATTTGTGCAAAGTATAGACTGTCTGAAAAAAATCTTGTGTGGACTTGGTAGTGTTCCAATAAGTCTTCTCATTTCATTAAGGCTATGGGAAAGCTAGTTAAGGAAGGATCAAAATTTGGTCAGATTTTGAAAGAAGGAATGCACATGGTGATTATGAGTAGTGAGAGAGCAAAGTTTTGGGACGACATTATGTAGAACTCATTCCCTCCAAAAATCGTTTTTCCAAGGATTTATGCCTTGTCAATCAAGAAAGAGGGTAGAATAAAGGAGTATGGGAGGTCGGATGGCTCGAAGTGGGTTTGGGAAGTGAAAACTAGAAGACCATTGTTCGATTGGGAAGTGGATCAATGGAAGGTCTTCTTACTTGTTGCAGTGCTCCAAGGTTCGTAAGCATATATCTGATACATTAACATGGTCTTTTAGGGCCAATGGAGTCTTCTCGATGGGTTCCTTCAAAATATGCTTAGAAGGTGAGAACACTGAGAAAAGCTTCGAATCTAAATTCATTTGGCAGGGCATTTGACCACCGAAAGTGGAAGTGTTTGTGTGGCACTTGTATAGAGGTCGGGTGCTCGTAAGAGACATGCTCCATCTTTTCAATTTGGGCTAGGTCTCTAGTTTGGAGTGTTTGTTATGCAAAGCAGGTACTGAAATAGTTGACCATTTTTTCCTCCATTGTTCTTGGTCTTCGGACTTATGGACCATTTGCATGAGTTGGTGAGGAGTCCTCTTCTGTCTTAACAAGTCTTTAGTGGACTGGATGCATGGTTGGATGGGTTTACACCCTTCTTCGAACATGAAAAAAGTGTGAGGCTATTTATTTTTCGCAATGGTATGGACCATTTGGGAGGTGAGGAACAAGGCGGTGTTTCAAGGAAGAGAATCTAATGTAGGACTCACTATAGACTTGATCAAATTTTGAATTTCTTAGTGGTTTAAGCACCATGGTTGCGGTTCAAAAAACTCTATCACCTCGATTCTTATCAATTTAAAGGAGCGGTGTGTCGATATTAAAGCTGTCAAAAGTGCTAGAATTGAAGCTTGGGTTCCACCAGGTGGCGATGAACTGATGTTTAACATTGATGAAGCTGGTAAAGGAAGTCCTGGCTTGGCGGGTATATGAGGTGTACTTAGGGATTCCAATGACAAGGTGTTGTGCATGTTCTCTTGTTTTGTGGGTGTTCAAGACGCTAGTATAGTTGATATTTTTGCTATTCAAAAAGCTTATGATCTAGTAGCTTCGAGACCGTAACTAGTAGGCCGAAATATTGTGATAATTAGTGATTCGAAAACAGCTGTGTCATGGGTTAACAATGAGGGTGTGGGATCTTTCAAGCACCTTGATACTATTTTCAACATTAGGAATCTTCTGCATATGTTGAATGGCGTGGAGGTCAAGTTCAAATTGAGGGCGTCGAATTCCTTCGCGGATAGTTTAGCCAAGATAGGTTCTAACATGTTAGGTGGCAAGCTAGAGTGGGGTGATTTTTAAGGTGTGATGTGGGGTTTATGTTAGCTCTTAGGTGTTGTATTTTCTTTTAGTTGTTTTCTTTGATGGCGTCGTGGTGTTTGGCGGTGTAGGTTGGTTTCGTTATGGGCTTTGGTCCAGTGTGTCTTCTGGGCTGTGCTAGGTTGTTTCGGTTTTAGTGTTGTTTTGGCAACTTGTGTTTTTGTTTTTGGGCCTTTATGGCCTTTATCTTTTTGTAGCTTTTTGGTTTTTGGCTGCTTGTTGTCGGTGTCGTGGTGCTTGTTTCCTGGCTAGGCTGTGTTTGGGCCTTTTTGGGCCTCCTTTTCCTATAGCTCTAGGCGGGTCAGGGTTTTGGTCCTTAGGCCTTGTTTTGTTGTGTTTTCGTTGGGTCTCCTTGGCTCATTTTCTATAAAGTTTGTCTTTTAAAAAAAAAAAAAAAAAAAAAAGCTTTGCCATGAGGTGACGTGCACAATTTAATTTAATTAAGATAATCTCGATAAATGCATTAGAGTGGTATACTCATAATTTATTTTTGGGTGCCGATATTCCCACCCATAAATATAATTTATATACTCATTTTATAAGTACACCAATGTCTAAAATGTAAAATTTAAACAATTGCTATAAATACTAATTCTAATGCCAATTGTACCTTTATTGAAATGAATATATTTATTTTAATACATTTTATTTGTAAACCCTCTTAAATTATTAATACACTATTTTTTTTTATAAAAAATAAAAAATAAAAAAATAAAAAAAACTTAGTACTTTTTTATCTAAATGTGAAATATTTAAAATGTCAAATATTTAAAATGTCAAACATATATTGATCTCTTTTTAATACATATTTGTGGATGTTATTTGTTCTTTACCAATTTGTGAAATGACAACTGCAAAATCAATAAAGCAGTTATTGTCATTTTTTTTTTTGGGAATGTCATTAAAAGAAAAAGAATAAAACTAGGCTAGAATTTGTAAATTCACTATTATAGTCCATAGTACATTTGACTCCAACACGGTTCATGCTTTGTTCTGAACTCACAAAAATTTGATCATTGTTCCAATGTTGTATGGATCAATAAGTCATTATTGGTAGTCAAAGCAAATAACAACACATATAAATTTTTTTTTTTTTTTTTTTATAATAAAAAAATCTTCATGAATACATCAATCTACACCTATCATTTTTTTTATAAAAAAAAACAAAAACAAAAATTACTTCACACTATTAGTTTATTGAAAGAGTTCAGAACTAGACATTAAAAAATAAATAAATAAATAAAATAAAGATATACATACCTTTATATGATCATAGTCCTTTAAAAATCATTTTTTTCATTACTTTGTTATATGATAATATCATGTAATGATGAGAAATTTTAATACTTGAAATATAATATAATTAGGGTTTATCATAATATATATATATATTTTAATAAAAAGAAATAGTTGAAGAAATAATTAGTGTAATTAATGGGTATACATAGTATTTAATTTGTTTTTATCCTTATTGATAATTTGTATTGTAATATTTTTGTATTTTTTTTATGACGAAATAGACAAATTTAGCATATTTTTGAAATCAAAATTCACTTTTTACCTTGTTTTCAAAATAAAATTGTATTCAACCAAATTTTTAAAAAATTATTCAAAATGAACCTTAAAGTGACAAAAATGCCCCTTGAGTTTTTTTTTTCCCTTCTCTTTCTTTCTTCTCTCTTAGTTCTTCACTTTCTCTCTTCAAAATCCTTTTTCTTCCTTTTGGTCACCATACTGTGAGTTTTTAATGCTTTAAATAGCTAACAATTTTTTGTATTGATGTATATTTCATGGGTTTTGATACTATTTTAAATTATGTCGTGGTTTTCAAAATCAATATTGAAGTTTTCTAAAATTTTTGGTTTTTGATGAACGTTGCATGATAGTCAATCATGTAATATTTCATAGTTCATCATGTAACATATTTCTTCAATTTTTGAGTTTCTAATGAACACTACATGATAGCTTGCCATGTAATATGTTTTTATTTCATCATATAACAAGTTTTTGTATTGGTGCATATTTCATGGGTTTTGATACTATTTTAGATTATGTCGTGGTTTCAAAATCAATTTTGAAGTTTTCAAAAATTTTGAGTTTGATGAACGTTGCATGATAGTCAATTATGTGATATTTCATAGTTTATCATGTAACATAGTTCTTCAATTTTTTAGTTTCTAATGAACACTACATGATAGCTTGCTATGTAATATGTTTTCAGTTCATCATATGACATATGTAAGGTTTTAGATTTGTATTGGCTTGATTCCATTGTAAAACTCTCTTTATTTGTTATGGTTAGTTGCTTAGGTGTTTCTTGGGTGAAAGGAGCTTCAAAGGAGAAAAGTAACTTCTCATGCAAAGATCGTCTTCAAGAGGAAAATTGCTTATTTGAATGCTAAGATATCAAGATACTTCTTCCTCTTGCAAGGCGTAAGCACGTACATACACAATTCATTCATGTGTGTCCCTGCATCATTGAGCAAAGCGCACACACATACATTACATTCATATGTATCCCTATATCATTGTGCTAGATATGGAATAACACATTCACACATTTGTTGAAGAATGCACATGCATTAGTCTCATATTGACAAACATTGTAGAATTGCATGTTCTAAGACTATCACTAGGAAATGGCATACTTGTGTGATCTTGTGTTTATTTGCTTGGGTTTTCATGTTTTGAACTTGAATATGTACTCATATGATTCCTTGTTAAGTTTCGGTCATTTCGGTTACTCACTCATTTGATTTCGAGTTCAAATGAGGAAGTTACGCTACTTTATGTTCTCTTACAATGCACAGTCTTCGTCGTCGTGTATCGAGTCTAATTCATAACCTTTGGTCAAATTTTCATAGTCTTCCTTGTGCGTAATTGAGTTATGGTTTGTAATTCGAAAGCGGATTCGAATTCGGAGTTCGGAGGCTGGAGAACGGTCGAAGAACGTGAGAAGTGCGCGAAGAGAGCAAAGGAGAAGAGATGTGGCAAAGGGCCAACCACCCTCTCTCCCATGGAGGCACGTGGCCACCACGGGAAGGACACCTCTTTGCCTCCCCGTGGTGGCCATATGCCTCAACGAGGTCCAAGGTTAATGGTGGCTTAATTACCCATTTGCCCTTGCTTCTCTTTAATTGAATTCCCTCCCTCACTATATAATTCAAATTCCGAGTAATATCTCTCACAACTTGTGCATTTTTGTTTCAATCATAACTCTCTCATTTCAACTCCGAATTGAGTGATTCAAAAACAAAAATCATTGGTCTTGAAGAGAGAAACAAGTATTAAGCATTTTCAAAGTCAACAGATATCCACATAAATCACAGTAATCTGATCTCAGTTCATGGATCATCATTTTGTTTAGTAATCATCTTCTTTACATTTTTTTATGATCAATTTCATGGATCTTATTATTTGATTGATGAAAAATGTTTAGAATGCTTTTGATTTCATTTGTAGACTTGTTTTGATTGATTTCGAAATTAGCTATTGTGTTTTGATTGAATATGTTCTTAGCTAGTTTTGAAGATTATGAACTTGAATCTAGAATAACTTTATGATTTGATCTTGATTGTTTGATTCTAGGTTTTTATCACATGTTCATGAACTAAGATTTTTGATTGTGCTATCTATCATTTAAATCTAGTTTTTGTTTAGATTGAATATGTTGTGGATTTCAAGTGTTAATTTGTTCACTTGATTTCAAAGCTAGTTTGTGTGTTTCAATTGAATATTTATGGTTCTAGCTTTGATTGACATGTTTAGATTTTTAGATAATTTTGTGGATGATTTTGAATGCCTAATCTAGATCTCTAATTACATGTTCATAAGAATTAGTTACATTTGCTTGTGAGCTTGATTTGTGCTAATATAATTCTTCATAGAGAGTGTTTAATCTACTTGCTCTATTTGCATGTGTTTGCATCATTTGCATCACTTAGATCATTTTGCCTTGCATAAGGTGGAAGCCTTTTTGTTGGAGTGTGATTCTTCAACTTTTAGCAAGAAGTCTTGTTTAGGAGTGTGAGGCTCCGGTTAGACAAGCAAGGAAGTCTTGGTAAGGGATGTGAGGCTCTGGTAAGTCTGAGTGTGGAAATCTTGGAAAGAAGTAAGTGGCTTCGGTAAGTCCAAGCAAGAATACTTTCTAGAGGCATGCGATGTGTCTTGGTTAGAAAGTAAAAGCAATCTTTTCATTAGTAAAAGGCCTTAAGGGTAGGATAGAATGGATATTCAAGAGAGAGTGTTTTATATGATTTGATTGCTTGTGAAAGTGTACTTCTTTCCAACTAGTGAATTGGGTGTTGCCAGTGGTTGTGGATTCAACCCGTGGATGTTTCCTTTTCGGAGGCTTACCACGTAAAAAATACTTGTGTCAAGTTTCTTTACTTATATATCTTGTATTGCTTTTAACACTTGTTTAATTGAAATCATATTGTCTTGTTAATGCAATTCATTTGTTAGGCTTCCGTGTGCATACAACTTTGTTGTGTTAAAAAGAAGATAGAAAAGAATTTGGAGCCTATACCTAATCCACCCCCCAGGTATATTCACACTATAATTAGTTAAGGGAATTTCAACATATATGACATGTAATTCATTATGGGCAACATAGTCGTTTTACTAGCAAGGTTTGTTAAAAATGAAATTTTACCACAGCTTAGTTAGAATTGAATTTGATTAATTTCTTTTGGTTAATCTTTTTTTTTTTTTTTTGTCTTTTTTTATCGACACTCAAACACATCAAAGTTTCATCTTCATTTTGTATTCATTCCGTAAATAAAATAAACAAATTTTGAATTTCTTACTTCATTTGCTAAAGTCCGAACAAGTATGCATTTAATTTATTTCGCATACTAATTTGTTTTCTTTGTTCTCTTTGTTTCGTAGCGAATCATTTTTTGTCATTCTTTTAAATGTTTTTATGTGTAAAGGTGATTATATCTTTCTTATTCATGTACATACATTTTAATTAGAATTTTTTTATTGAAATGTTTACATAAAAAAACTTTGTTTGGTGGTAAATGATGCTCGGACAATGTTTTGGGTTTGAGTTCGCTAATATGCTCAAAAAAAAAAAAAAAAAAAAAAAAACTTTATACAATTTAGATTTGGATCCTCACTTCACCTCTTTTTGTCTTCACATTGTCCTCACTTAAATTAATGGTTTTGATTAATTCTATATTTGGTAGAGTAAAGACATAAAAATAATAAAAATAATAAAATTAATTCTATATTTGGTTTTGATAATTGATTTGTTATATTTTAGCCTACCAAGATAATAATTTCGTCATAATTGATTATTCATATAAGAAAACACTTTTAATAAAAGCACTTCCCAGAAAAGTAACAAAAAAAAAATTCTATTAAAATCACTTTCTATACATTTATCAATTAATTAAAGAAACACCAAAACTTGGCCGAGACAAAACGCAAAAATCAAGCACTCTTCTCCTGTCGTTTTAACCTACCCACCCACCACCTCCCTCTCTCTATTATTACAAATTTACAGCTAGGGGTGGGCGAAAAACCAATAAACCGAACCGATCAAATCTGTATATTTTTTTTATTTTCTTATGTTGGTCGGTTCAGTTCGGTTTATTTTTTTGAAAATTGATTTGATAAGTTTTTTTTCCGGTTCGTTATCCCAAACCGGAAAATCAAATCGAGATTCAACTTATATAAAAAAACCTAGTTTAATGTTCAACAATCCATGAAACTATAACACTATGAAAGGGTGTCACATAATATATATTTTTTCTTTGTTTCTTTTGCTAAATATTATTTGAGTGAAGATATTTACTTCCCTCAAATACAGTATATACACCCCAATTTAGTATATTTTTGAAAATCCAATATTATCCTTGAGTAAAATTACTTAAAGAACTAATAGTTTGTAAGTACATGTCAATAATTATTAATTGGTTTCATATCAATCCTTTGTAAAAAAAAGAAAAAGGAAGTTTCATAGTAATTGTTTGATATGATAATAAAAACCTTTCTATTTTATCAACCCCTAACTTCTATTTTAAATACTAATTTCAATTTCTTCTTGATTGAGTTGACAAACAATTTACTGCTATAATTGAGTGAAACAAAAATCAATACCAATAATAAACTTTCTTAGGAACAGGGGAATTGAGATACACCGTTATGTGCTAAAAGCCTCTTTTTATATAAAGAATTAAAAAAAAAGTTTTAATGCAAAGAAAATATATATTTTTTTTCATATAATTTTTTAGTGACATTTAAAGTTTTTGCAGGAGTTAGAAATTATTTTTTAAGGAGAAATTATTTTTCAATAAAAAGATATAAAATAATAAAATTTTAAATAAATCTAATTAGATAACCAAATAGTGGGGTGTGCTAACAAAAATATAATACAACAAAATTAAAGAAAGGGTATTTTTGGCATTAAGTACGGTTTATTTACGAACCAGAGATTTTTAAAATATTTTAGGGGTGTACTTACGAAAGGGGTGTATATACAGTTTTTAAGGGGTGCCAATATCGCTACTCATATTATTTTAAACTATTATTTTCAATTTGTTCAAGTCCATAATTTAATTTGGTTAAGGGTGCGTTTACTAATTAGGAATGGATGGAATCGGAATCAAGTTCCACTGGAAAGGGAATAGAGGGGAATCGGAATCAAGTTACTAAATTACATTTCAGTGTTTACTAACAATTTAGAAATCGGAAACAAAATCAAATTTATTCCATTTCTAGTGCTTACTTAAACTAAGGAATCAGAATGATACATAATTGATTACAAAAATACCCTTGTGTATATAATATGATGAAATATATTTTTTATTATGAAAAAATATTTTTTACATTACTCATAACATTTTAATTATAATAATTAACATCTTTATATTGTAAAATTTGAACTAATTAGATAAAGAACTATTTAGATAACTTGATTTAAAAAAAAGTCGTAGTAGTATATATATATACACATATAAAAGACATGAATATGTAGTTCATAAATGGTAAAACGAATATTAGATAAAGAGATGAATTAATTAAAAAAAATGAAATAGAATTAATATATAAATAATAGATATGAATATGTAGTAGTTATTATTATTATTTTTATGAAAAGTTCTTTAGTTATTTTTAGTTCATAAATGGTATTGTAATATGTATATAATTATTATGATAACAATAATATTCAACACAGAGCAATGGATTAATTGATGTCCATGTATTGCCTTAGATGGCATATATTAATTAGTGAGTGACGGGGCCATGGCCTTGATCCCACAATTTTTTATTTTAAAAAGTTATTTATATTTTTTTTATTACAATTTTAATAATTTTTTCAAATCGGTCTCATATGTTACATGAAATGAAGATGAGAAGCATGCAACTTCTAATGTACTATTTAATAACAATAATTATAATAAATAGAAAATATTTTAAGGGTACATTTACTGAATATGAATTTTTTATAAATCACATGACTAGAATAATATAAATTATTAATTATGTAAACCAACATGAAGATAAAAAAAAAAAAAAAATGTAAACCAATATGATTTACGTAAATTAAATACAAAAGTCAATAATCATGAAGAAGACGTTTTTTTTTTTAATATTTTTTTTAATTTTTTTAAATAATAATTTAAGTGAGGATATTTTAGTAAAAATATGATGAATTCATTTTTCAATCAGGAAAGGGAACTTGATTCCTAGGATAGGTGAGAGAAATCAAGTTCCCTTTCCATCAGGAACTTAATTCCTGATTTGTGAGTAGGGTCCACATAATTTAATTACTTAGAAATTTAGTAAACGGTGGAATTTAAAAATTAGGAACTTAATTCCTTTTCCCAAGTAGGATTCCTGATTAGTAAACACGCCATAAAGGTCTAAAATGATTAAAATATGAAATGAAAATATGTGTACTTATTAAAGCCCATGAATTTGGCCTAGTAGGACCAAAACCGAACAAACCGAACCGGTCCAATTTGGTTGGTTTTTTATCGGTTGATATTTATAAATTTTATTGGATCAGTTCATATTTTCAAAAACCGAACTTTATCGGTTCTATTAAAAAAAGAATCGATCTATTAAACGCCCACCCTTAATTACAACAAACAAAAACAGGAACCACCTACATTTTAATTATTTTTTTAAAATAACCACTTAGTTTCAAATTTAGATCAACAACAATTAACAGAGGACTTTTTTAACTCAATTTTGAAATTGAAAAATGTTTTTAGTATACAATAAAAGGTTTGTTTTATCTAAATTCAAATTATGAAGCCTTTTTTGCAAATAAGATAAAGATCAGGGATTTGTTTGTAAATCTTCCTATATCAAAACACAAACACAAAATAGAAGAAGAAGATCCACTCTCTCATATTTATAAACACCAGGCACACAGAAAAACACTCAAACAAATACACAGAGAATCCCTCTCAATTTTCACTTCGTCTATTATCGAACAATTCTCAGGTCTCTCTCTCAGATCTAGGTTTTTCAACACTAAAATCATTTTATTGAATCACATAATTTTTGTTTTAATTTTTCTTCTTGTTTTGTTTTTTCACATTTTCATGTTTTCTCATTTTCACAGTTGAAGGGAGAGCTGGTTTTCGACGAGTGTCTCGACTAATCGCTCGCTAAATGAGGTGAGTACTCGTACATGTACCTCTGCTTCTACGTACACGATTTTTTTTTTTGGTCTATGTATCGTATATAGGTATGCATGATATACGTTTGTGATTGTGATTGTAATCGTGATCGTGATCGTGATCGTGATTATGATTGTGATATTGATTTTGATTTTGATTGTGTTCGCGCGGGGGTTTTGTTGTTGTGGTGGTGTAGATCCAGATCGAACGTGTGAGCGAGCGAGCGAGCGAGAGTGATTTGGTGGAAAACAATTGGGGGAAGGAGAAGAAAGATGAGTGAAGGCCAGAGGTTCCAGTTGGGGACAGTCGGAGCACTGAGTTTGTCGGTGGTTTCTTCCGTTTCGATTGTCATTTGCAACAAGGCGCTTATCAGCTCCCTCGGTTTCACTTTCGGTCAGTTTTTGTACTCTTTGAAAATTCGTTGTTAAACTGGAAGTTATTTTTTAATCAATGTTGTTGAATTGCAGTTAGATCTCTTAAGTTCTAGAATTTAACAACTTGGTGTAGAATTACACATGTTTTGCGTGTTTACGAATATTGTAGTTAGTTTTCCAATTGACAAGAATCTGATCTAATACTTTTTTTTTTTTAGATTGGTATTACGACAGTTTTGACCCACCCCATTTTGTTTGATTTGGTTTGTGATCCTGTGAATTGTGGGGCAAAGCTATTTGCTGGTTATACGTAGTGGAGGTCATTAAATTTATAATGATGCTCGTGTTTAATTGGAAGCATTGTCGTTATTGCTCTATATTTTGTGTATTGGATGTTGGTACTTGATTTGCTTATGCTGAATCCATGTATGTGTGTACGCATTTGTCATGCAGCCACAACTCTGACAAGCTGGCATCTTCTGGTCACGTTTTGTTCTCTCCATGTCGCTTTATGGATGAAATTGTTTGAGCACAAGCCTTTTGATTCGAGAGCTGTTATGGGATTTGGCATATTAAATGGGATATCCATTGGGCTTTTGAATCTTAGCTTGGGGTTCAATTCCGTTGGCTTTTACCAGGTAAAATTCTGTTCTACCAGTGATGACGTAGAATATAGATTTTTGTTCAAACTACTATCACATTGTCAATATAATGGTTAACAACTTCATTATTTTTTTTTCCCTGACTACCCTATTCTGAAGTAGAGTTCTATGTGACACCTAAAGCATTTCTTTGCTTCCTTATTTTGTCCCTTTTTCAAAAGATTTTTTGAAGGTCTCTGTTAAATATGTAAAGACATGTTATCTGCTCCTTATTTTTCTTTTTGTAATTCTGTGCTATGTTCTTTCATGTGGTCTAACTCATCAGAGACCATAGGTTTGTGTTAAAACTCAGTTGAACATGACATACTCTCATTATACATTAACACTTTGATCTTACAGTGTCATTAGATGTTGCAATATGCTGCTTAAACTTTGATACCCCACGTTATTGACTAGTATTTAAATATCTATTAAGAGTTTCAGTTTCTGAAGATATCTCCATTTTTTTTTCTTCCATTTTAGATGACTAAACTTGCAATCATTCCCTGCACTGTTCTTTTGGAGACCATTTTCTTCAGGAAGAAATTCAGGTCAGTCTTAATCACACTACTCTAAGTGCTCATTTGTGTGTTGTTCTTGTGCCCGTCCTGTGAGTTCATTAGCTTGCTTTCATAAATGTTTAAATTGGAATTTAAGTTCTTTAGATACTGGTATATGGGTATTAACTTCTCTAGCGGCTGGTCTTGGGAGTAATTTCTTATTCTTTAGAGGCTGGCCTCTGGAATAAATTTCTTTAGAGGCTAGAAAAATTCTCAGATGCTTAAAGACATTTGTTGCTGGTAGACTTGATCATTGGATTGAGGGATGAGATTGCATTCGGGCAGGCATTTCAGAGATCATTTTTCACTGAAAAAAAGGAACTTATTGAAGTCTATCTATTCATGAGGCTACAGTATCTTCCCAAAACGATTTAAAGATATTTAGCTTGGTTCTGCTATCTCAGATGGTTTCTCAGTTGTGGTCTTTTCTTTTAATATACTTTACATGTTATTTTGTTGGGAGTGACTGACAGAATGAAATTTGTTTTCTTTTAATTATTTTGTGTTTCCGAATTTGTGGATTTTATATATTCTAGGTAATGACATACACATGCCTTCATTAATGATCTATATTCAACCATTACTTTTCCTTTTTTTCTCCCTATTTTGGCTTGATAAAGCTGTCATTCTGTCAGTACTAATTGCTTATTCCAGTTAGTTGAAATATGCAAATTTTCATGATTTAAAGTTTCTCACACTTCTGGATTTTTAATCTATGATAATATTCAGTTTTGGTATACTCTTTCAATAAATTACATCTGTATATTAATTGTTCTTTAAACAAATGCAGTCGGAACATCCAGCTTTCACTAGGCATCCTTCTTGTTGGTGTTGGAATTGCAACTGTGACTGATCTTCAACTCAATGTTCTGGGTTCTGTCTTGTCTTTGCTTGCAGTTATTACAACTTGTGTTGCTCAGATTGTATCCTCAAACCTTTTTGCTATGTTTTGTTCCTTCCTATTTTGTGCCTTTTACATGTTTAAAGTTCGGCGATAGCAAAAGAAACTGTTAATTGTGCTGCTGTGTTACCAGATTTGTCACCCATAGTCCGGATGTCTTTGTTTCAAGTCTTAACTACATGTTCTCAGATGACGAATACAATCCAGAAGAAGTTCAAAGTTTCTTCAACCCAACTTCTGTATCAATCTTGCCCCTATCAAGCAATAACTTTGTTTGTCATTGGCCCATTTCTAGACGGGCTTTTGACCAATCTAAATGTTTTTGCTTTCAAATACACCCCGCAAGTTTTGGTGAGAATCGAATGACTCTCCCCACTTATTTTCTCCTTCCGGGAATACTTTTGCTTCTAATAATAACTTTTCTATGTATTATCGTCTTTGTTGCAGTTCTTCATTGTTCTATCCTGCATGATATCAGTTTCTGTAAACTTCAGTACATTTTTGGTAATCGGAAAGACATCTCCAGTAACCTATCAGGTTCTAGGGCATCTTAAAACATGCCTAGTTTTGGCCTTTGGTTACGTTCTACTTCATGACCCGTTTAGCTGGCGCAACATTTTGGGTATCCTGGTTGCTGTTGTTGGGATGGCATTCTATTCTTACTATTGCACGGTTGAGACCCAGCAGAAGGCTAGTGAAGCAGCAGCCCAATTGCCTCAGGTATGCACAACTTTCCCCTGTCATCAGTTTTAATGTTGTATTCAACTTTTTTAGACCCTACAAAATGAATTTATTAAATCCTCTATTCGTGTGAACGAGTTCAGGTCATGGAAACTGAAGCAGACCCTCTGATCACTGGGGACAAAGGGACTGGAATCATGAGTGATGGTGCCGTTGATCCTGTATGGGCTTCAAATAAAGATCTGCATGCATGAAACTTTCTCAAATCTTTATTGATTCATTCAACCTTAGATTAAGAATCAAATCAGTCTGTAAAACTGTTCCAGCGATGAAGATGTTGCTGGCGAGGGTCGCCGTATATTTGCATAGCAGCAGCAGATTGGGGTAAAATTTAGAGATCACAAAAACTTCATCATAGTAGTTTTCCAGAGACGGAAAGAAATGTCATTTTTATATAATAGCAAATTTTGGTTATTAGATTTTGTATGAATCAGGCCTGGTATGGGATGCATATACCGTTGTTCCCAAATACTAGAAGTAAAAAAAAAAGGCCATTATTGGTATTTCTGTTTAGTATGTATCTCATAACTATTGAGCTAATTAAAACATTTGGTCCTGTACCCTACCTTTTTCTTCAATTTCCTTCTAATAATATACTAAATTGTTGAACTAATCTTACTGCTAAGGCTCGTTTGGTACGCTGTATTGTGTTGTATTGGATTGTATTGGACTGTATTGAATTGTATTGTATTGTATTGAATTATATTATTCTTATATAATCATGTGTTTGGTAATATTTTGTATAGATTGTATTATGCTGTATTAACTAATACAACCTTCTATTCTGTATTAGATAATACGATATTCACCGTATTAGACCAATTAAAATGTATTAGCTAATACAATACAGTAAATAGTGTAAAATAAACTAAACATTGTATTGTATTATTTTAATACATTTTAAATTCCTAATACAATACAGTGCGACGTACCAAACGAGCCCTAATGTAGGAAGCTATACACAATGAGCTTTCATCAAGCCAGCTAAGGAAACAACACCCACTTTCCTACACAAAGCTCTAATATCATTTATAATTGTTCCTGCAGGACTAAACAAAAAATCACCACTATTCACACTTGCTATAATCAATGTTGCACGGACATAGTGATACTGTACAGTATGATACAGGGATATGGTAATATTTTCACAGATAACACTTTTTTTTTAAATTCCAAGTAGTTTGCGATTTTTCAATTTCTGACCAAATTAATCCCTGACTTTTTGAGTTGAGTCAAACTGGTCCTTTTGACTAACATCCGTTAATCAAACTTAACAAACTCAAGGGAAAATTGTGCTTTTGATATAAAATTTTATTCATTGACATGTGTACAATCTAATAGATTGACATGTGTACATTAAAAGTTTTTTTTTTCTACATTAATTAAGAAATTTCGGAAAATAGGGAGGCAAGAACATGCATTTTCTTCATCATCATATTCTTCAACAACAATAACAATAGCAGAACACATCAAATTGAGAAGACCCAAAGATGAAACTAACCCAGAAACAGATCCAATGAATTTGCCACCATAAATCCCATCGATAAACCAATCCACTCCCACAAAACCCAGAAGCTTTGATTTTTGAGTGTTCATGAAAGTTGTTGAAGGTGTGAGTTTTGAAACACAAACACAAAACCCAGATGAAAAACAACATGAGAGAGAGAGAGAGAGAGAGAGAGAGAGAGAGAGAGATTTGAATAGAAGATTATACAAAAAAAGAAATCTAGATAGAGAGGATAATTTAGTTAAAAAACTGTAAAATTGAACAAAGATGGTGATGGCCAGAACAGAACATATTTTTATTTTTCTTCAATTCAACACCCAAAAAGATTTTCAAAAAAAAAAAAAAAAACATACCCGCAACCTAACTTAAGAATATCAAGGTTGCATACATAGTAGTTACAAAATAGTAACGGAAGCCACCATTGATACGGCAAACAATTGAACCAGATTGCGGGGGAGCAGCGCCTCCCCGATCTGCTCTTCCAGACTTCCACCGAGGCCACCCTTATTGTGGCCTCCAGTTTTGTTATCTCGTTATTTTTTTCTTTAATATTTTAAATATATATATTTTTGAAATAAATATTTTGAATATTTGAGTTGATATTATTTAGGGTACGGATATTGATACCTATAAAAATAATAAATGCACTCATATTTATAAGTGCACTCATGTCTAAAATTTAAAATTAAAATATTACTAGAAACATCCATCTTAATGTTAATAATATCCTTATTTAAATGAATATTTTCATTTTAATACAATTTATTTATAAACTCTCATAAGTTATTAACACACTCAAAAACATTTAATCTTGTATAGTTGTATAGCAAAAGGACTTTACTCTCCTTAGAGTCGTTGGCTGTTTGGGAAATGCAAGGTTTGGAGAATATGTAACCATCTATTTGGAGGAGTGCATTTTTGCTCACCCCCCCTTCTAAGAAGAGTAAGTATTACCCCCCTCTCATACACATGACATGTGTCTTTGGAGGGATAAAATTGTCTAAAAATTTACTCATCTATGACACATGTCATCCATTTAAGAGGGGAGTAATGGTTACCTCCCTTAAAGGGGGGTGAACAAAAGTGTTCTCAATTTTACCTCTCCATAGACGCATGTCATGTGTATGGGATGAGGGTAATGCTTACCCCACTTGGAAGGGAGGTGAGCAAAAATGCACTCTTCCAAGGGGGGTAAGTATTAACCCCCCGCCCCCCCTATACACATTACATGTGTCTATGGAGGGGTAAAATTGTCTAAAAATTTACTCCTCTATGAAACATGTCATCCATTTAAGAGGGGGATAATGGTTACCTCCCTTGGAGGGGGGTGAGCAAAAGTGTTCTCCCCTTGGAAAGGGAGTGAGCAAAAATGCACTCATTTTTATGTATTTCCTAAAAGATGAGGACCAAAGACCTTAATACACATAAGTCGGATAAAAAAGTAATGTTTCCTTAAAATATAAGAAGTTAACAGTAATTTCCCCTTTTTTTTTTATATTTTTTTTTTCTTCCCAACATCTTCAACTATTGCAACAAATAACCAAAAATGATGTTATAAAGAAAATAAAAAATAAGAGTTTTACACCCTTGGGGTGCGTTGGTACGCGAACGAGATGGGACAGGTCGGGACGAGACAGGACAAGACAGGACAGAACAGGACGTATTGTTTTGTATTATGTTTGGAATGCTTGGGACACTTGGGACAGAACAATGGACTGTACTGTTATATGTTTGGTATGGCTGGGACAGGACGGGACAAGGGATTCAAATGACCAAAGTGTCCTTATTTGTTTGATTTTATTGAGTAAATATATTTATATATCATATTTAAAAAAAAAAAAAATTGTTATTGAAAAATATTAATTGAATCAACATCACTCATCCAACATCCACTATCCATCATCCACCATCCCCATCACCACCAAATTAAATTCCACAAACAAGAAAAACAAATCGAACAAAAAAAAAACACAAATCTCATCCAATAATCCATGTTTTTCAATCAAAATTAAAAAAATAAAAAAATAAAAAAAATTCTGGAACATATCAGAAGAAGCAAAAAGGCTAAGAGCCACCAAAACAAACGCAGAGAAGTATTATTATAAAGCAAAAGAAAAGATGATATAGGTTTTGGAATTTTTTTTTTTTTTTTTTAATGGATGGCAGATCTGCAATCTGATTTTTTTTTTTTTTAAAAAAAAAATATGAAATATGGATCTCAAGATTCACTTCGCCGACATCCTCCATCGTTGTCTCCATCATCGATGAACCCACCGTCGCCTACCTCCATCATCGACAAAGAAACTGTCGCCGACCTCCATCACCAACGAACCAACCGTCGCCGACCTCTATCACCATTGACAAAAACAATAATCAAGTACACAACTGCAAATCCAACTTAAAACCACTCCAAATCCAACCAAGAAGAGAAAATGAAAGAGAAGGGAATGTTGAAAATGGACCAGAAAATTAAATTTTATAAACCCAGAAAATTTTGATCCAGTAGAAAATGAAGAAGAAGAGACAAAATGAAAAAAAATAAATATATATATTTTAATAAAATCTGGATCCAGTTGGAATTTTTATGTGTGTGTTGATGATTGTGTTGAGGATGAAAGATTGTTAGTGTGATAATGTGATGGAGAGGTTGGATTTTGGCGATAAAGAAGAAGTTGGGTTGTGGAGAGAGGGATTCGATGATGAATGAATGAAGGAGAGAGATGCATTCAGGTGAGGACATGCTTGTAATATTTGAAAATTTTAAAGGGTATAAAAGTCATTTTCACACTTGTCCCATGGCATGGGACAACTTGGCCGAGGGTCAAGGGTGGGATAGTTTTTTGAGATTTTTGTCCCACCTTGTCCCACACCGATGTCGCGCCAAACGTGGGACAAGAACAAGTTGTCCCACGTTGTCCTGTCCCGTCCTGCGTACCAAACACACCCTTGAAGAACAATGGTGAGATTTACCATTTTTTTTTCCTCAACTTCGAAAATACATTTTTCTTCGAGCTTTTGAATGATTTTGACTAAATTTCACTGTGTTTGTGGTTAACACAAATTCATTAAGAAATGTTATAGATTGTTTGTTTCTAAAATGAGAAAAGAGAGTGCAACCGTGTAAAAATGAAATGTAAAATTTTTAATTAAAAATTAACAAAAACAAATAATGTTTATTCAATCAATATTGCTACTTTACCCAAATTTTATATCTAATCTGGTATCCAAATAATGTGGATTTTTTTAGAATTGGATGATTGAAATCATTGGTTTTATTGATGCCAAAATCATTTGTGTTCCAACTTTAGACACAAAATTTGAGTAAAATTACATTACTCTTATTCATATTTTTTTAATCTTAAGTGTATTCAATTTAGATTTTAAAAGACTTTAAAAGACTTTTTTAAGTGGATAACTTTTGTAGGGTTCATGAACTTTTATGGAGTTTGATAGACTTTACAAAGTTATAAAAAACTTTTAAAGAGTTTGATAGACTTTATTTCATATATATTTATAAACTTTCATTAACTTCTAAATATAATTTATACTTTATTATAACAAAATTATATTTGGTGGCTCTATTGTTATCTAAAATATTCTCGAATATCCATACCCCTATTTACTCCCCACACCCACAGGCCCGCACGGCCGCACCCATCCTAAAAAAATATAATTTAATAATTTACTTTTTACAATTTTTAAAGCGTCAGGCCAGCCTCCTTACACAGTGTGTGATGAAGTCTCCCCACTTCATATGACAACGCCTACTAAACCACATATAAATCAAACAAATTGTTCATATCGGGTTATTTTATTTATTTATTTAAAATCATTATATTTCTGTAAAAAGAATTTATACTGTCAAAACAAATTAATAAAATCATTCATGACACCGAGTAGAGGGAAAAAATGTCTACAGTTTGTTTGATTTTTTTCTTCATCCAAATTTTATTTTGGGTGGCAATAGAGCCCCTCAATTATATTTCTCATGTTAATAAAAATATTTTTTTAAATGGATAAAAAACAAAAAAAAAAAAAAAACAAAAAATCTTTCAGAAGTCTTTAAAAGGAATGAAAGACAAATTGTGAGATTTTTTATAACTAAAAATAATTAAAAGTCATTGACATTTTTAAGTAACTAAAAGTCGTTGACATTTTGAATACCTCTTAACTTCTATAGACTTTTAAAAATGCTGGATTGAATACTTCATGACTCTTATAGACTTTTTAAAATTTATTAAAAGACTATATCCCATAACTCTTATAGAGCATTTAAAAGTTTATATTGAATACACCCAAACTTTTAAATTCCTTAAAATCTTTAGAAAGTCTTTTGAAGTCTAAATTGAATACACTTTCTTATTGTTTACCGATAAGAGTATGACTTATGAGGAGCTTACTATTAAATTAGAGTAATACTACTTTACTTAAATTTGGTTTCTAAATTGTATTAAATGAATGGATTAGAGTGTTGACACATCATTTGGGTACGGATTTGACAAAATAACATTATTAATTAAATTAATTTCATTTCTGTCAAAATTTCGACATCATTTTATCTAATTCGTAATGGAGATTTTCTTTATTTATTTTTTTTTTTGACTTTTGCAACATCGCCCGGCCCGGCCCGGCCCGGCCCGTTTTTGATAAACCCTTTTGTAAACCTAAAAAAAATATAGGTATATATATATATAGATAACATTTTACACTCAAACCCTAGAAGTGGCCGCGAGACGATAGCCCCTGCGAGACCCTCAGATCTCCAAACAAGAAGGAAAAGTCTATCGTCAAGATGGTACCCTTTTGATTTCAATGAATTCAATTCACTGCATTTCTCTCTCTGTTTATTTTGTTTTTTTTTGTTTACTTATAGTATTTTTTTTTTTTTTTGGGTTGATAGACTTTCAAGCGAAGAAATGGAGGAAGGAACAAGCACGGTCGTGGCCACGTCAAGTTCATTCGCTGCTCCAACTGCGGCAAGTGCTGCCCCAAGGTTGGTTTTTCACTCTTTTATTTCCTTGTTTTTTTCCCGAGAAAATAAATGTAGGAAAGTTGTTATGTTTCTAACTTGTTTTAGTGTTCTGAAAAAGAATTGTGTTTTTTTTTTTTAATCGGGTTTGTTAGTATTTTGCTATTAAGGAATTTAGACCTGTTTTATAGTCATTTTCCCTAGAAAATGTAGGATAATTACAAGTTTCGAATTTATTTTTCACAATGTAGAGTTAGCTTCTTGATGCGATGTTTTTAGATTTTTATTTCAATTTTGTTATAGTTTTCTGTTTGGTTACTGAGAAAGAATTGTTTTTTTTATTGGGTTTGTAGAGTTTTTTTATTTCTTTATTTCTATTTATTTTTATTTTTTATTTTTAAAAGAGCCACTTCAAATCTATTGAAAACACTAACAAAGAGGATAGTTGTATTGTATTGTTTTGTTTAGTTTGATTAGTTATTAGTTAATAATGTAATGGGTTTTGATGTTTTAAAAGGACAAGGCCATTAAGAGGTTTCTGGTGAGGAACATTGTTGAGCAAGCTGCTGTTAGAGATGTACAAGAGGCCTGTGTTTATGATGGTAATCATAATAATTTTATTTCGATTTGTTTTGCTGATTTTTTATTTTTCGGTTTTTACTGTGGTGATTGATTGATCCAATCTGATGTATTATGTTTTTATTTGTTGAAGGCTATACTCTTCCTAAGCTGTATGCAAAGATGCAGTACTGTGTTTCATGTGCCATTCACTCTCATGTTGTGAGGGTCCGTTCTCGTACCAACAGGAGGATCCGTGAGCCTCCACAGCGCTTCAGACGCAGGGTATGTTTGCAGTACACACTGTATTTCTCATCTTTGTTTTACATATTAGCTTTGTTTTGTTGGGTTGTCTTAGTTTGTTTTTGTTAGTGGATGGTAGTTCCTCCATTGTGACATCTTAGCGTTGTTTGAATTTGTTACCATGATTGAAATAGGTTTTGTTGATGCGTAAACCTTGCATACTGAAATTTTTTTATACCAAATTGCATTGAAATGTCTTTCGTATTTAATGAAACTTTTGAGGAGCTCGGGAAGTTCATGTGAACCTCTATTTTGTTTCCTTTTAGCTTTTCTACTCATCTCTTGATTTTGTTATGAGCTTAGAAGAAACCGCAGTTAATTTAGTGGCTCCTTTTTTAAGACAGCTGATAATTTTCTAATTATACAATTTATTATTTATTATTTCAGATTTATGTAATTTAAATGTGTTTTTTGAATTTAGACATTAAAATAAGATTAGCAATCAGTATGTGTGACTACAACCAGCATTTAATGATAGTTTTTTGGCTGTAAAACAATGTGTTTATAACAGATGTTGATCTTTTCTCTAGTTTTGGTTTTGTATGCCTAATCTTGCTGTTAAGAGCATCTCCCACAGCCTCTTTTTAAGACATCTCTTAGCTTAATTAAGGGAGTATGTGTATTTTTGCAGCTCCAACAGGGTCCCTAAATAGCTCCCATAATTGTGTTCTGGTGGAGTTCACTTAATTAAGGGGTGTTTTCAGACCCCCTTAAAGTGGGCTCCACCTATCATAATTGACAAACAATATCTAATATTTATTAAACACTATCTAATATTTAAATAATAATAAAAAATTATAGCTTCAAAAAAAAAAAAAAAAAATTATGAAATGGGCCATTTAAGGGAGTATTGTTGGAGCACATACTCTCTTAATGGTCCCTTGCAATAACATACACCCTTAAGTAAGGGAGTCTCCAAGAGAGACTGTTAGAGATGCTATATGATGGGGGTTTCTAGATAGAAGTCCAATACTTGAATGGGGCAAACCAGTTATGTCTGTAGATTCAAATGTAACTGTCACAGAAAAATGCTGAGATGTTGATGGTCGTCCTTTATGGAGCTACTCCGTCTGTGTGCAGGTCTCATATTCCATTGCCTTGTGGAGCAGCGTTGTTGTCTTTACCATTTGGGACTGGCCATGGGACATACATTTTCCATATTTCTAATGTTGCTTTCTGTGGTTATCATTTATTAATATTAGTATTCATTGAATATTACTTTTTCTTGTGTTGCTGTAGCCATTCTTGTTCTTTTAGTTAGAATTAAGTATCGATTGCGCAACAATTCATCGTACTTTTGTATTCATTTGGCGTTCTTTTTTGTGTTTTTCTTTTCTTCCTTTTTGGCGCAGGATTGACCGTTTTTAAATCTCTCTTACGTTTTTGTCTCAGGATGATTTGCCAAAGGCCGGAGCACCTGGCCAAGGCCCACGCCCCGCTGCAGCTGGTGGTGCAGCACCCCCTGCTCGCACTTGAAGGCATGATCCTCATTCAGCTGTTAGATTATTTGAGGCTTTTTGAATTCTGGATGATAGGACACTCATTTTGCAGTCCTATGTATTGGTCTCTTTACTTAGATTTATTGTGAACTCCATTTTAGTATTTTATTATTGTGTTTGATTGTCAAAAACTGAAAATTGTATTTTATTACGTGTTTGATTATCAAAAAACGGAAAATTGTAAGGCGAAGCAGAACCATGAAAAAATTAAGGCGAGTTACTGAATGGAAGTTGTCATTTATGTTTTAAGAACATAAAATATAATGTTTAAACGGGTCGTAAATCCAAAACTCTTTAAATCTCATCATTTTTCAAATTTTTTTTTTCAGAAATTTGATTTACACATTTGCCATTTATCCTTTCAAATTTGTAAAACATAAAATAGTTTTGTGAATATGATTAGTGTACTGTGTATCTCAAACAAACTTTTCAAGATCTGGATAGTTGGTGTCAGGTGTGGATTGTCTCCTGTGGTAGGCAAATGTTGGCTTAGGCCTAATAATCATGCCCAAGTTTGATTGCCAATTTGGGTCCGGGACATTCCCAATAAGGAGTCGATCCAATTGAAGGCCCAACGCTTAATTTGATGAGGTAGAGCTTCATTTGACTAAAGTCTTCGTTTGGAAGAGTTTCTCTGATCTCTATAGGCTAAAAGAGCTTTTAAATTTAAAAACTATTCTCAATTTGATTGGGATTGTATTTCCACGATATCAGGAGGCGAAATCTCAGGGATCTGCTCCCTTCATCGATCAAATTACTAGCTCACAAGTTACTACAAATATCACCCCTCTCTTAATGAGAAGGGGATCTGATTTTTCTAAAGACACAAGCTCATCTAGTGTACTGAAACTTTGTTTAAATCCTCACTCCGACCACCAGAATCTCTAACTTTCTTTACTCCGATCAACTGGTTCATTAATTCTAGTCTTATTACACTCTACTTGCACTATTCTAATCCATCTCCTTGCTCTCGTTACGATCTCCAAGCATTCAACACAATCTAACGAGCACTCGACAGTTTGGCTAGCGTTCTACGATTTGAATTCATTATTGCTTTATTATTTCCATTTTGCATTCTTTATAACTTGAGCGTCGGAGAGTTCCCAAAGGAACCACCCCCACTCTTTCCTTGTTCGTTTGTTTCTCTTCGATAGGTTATCAAGCGCTCAACCAACTCGCTAGTTAGCTCTATTTACAAGTTGCAAGTGCCCGTACCAAATAATTGTAGAGCGATCCCTCACATCTACCAATTTTTTTAACACACTAATTTAGTTTGTAAATAATTTTCATCTTTTAAACAAATAATATAGTTTATTAAGAATTGTTGCAAAAAATTGATGTGTGAATTTTTATTTATTTAACTTTTTGAAATCGGTTTGAGATTTCTATAGACTAAAAATAAGTATTTACTCATTTTGGAGAAAATTTATGGATATAGCAATATAGCATCTTTTTCAACTAATTTTGTAGGGTTAGCAACCGTAATTTTTTTTTTTTTTTTGAAGACCGAATAATCCTAAATTTTAATTTGTTGGTTTTTTTTAAAGATAAAATTGTTTGAAAACAATTAATTTAACATTTAATTGTTATGTATTTTCATTTGATATTCTTGAAAATATGTTATTTTTGTAGGATATTCTTGGAAGGAAATATAATATTAAATGTAATTTAGTGATTTAGTATTTAAGTTTTTTGACCACTTAAAAATAAAACTTATGGGACCAATTCAGACTAAAGGGCCAGTTTGGTATTGCTTTTGAGAAGTTAAAATTAGCTTATTTCATAATTTTGACATAAAATGATATTTGGTAAAACTTCCAAAAGTGATTAATAAATAATCTTACAAGTTTTGACAGTGATTTTGAGAAGTAGGTGGATGGTTACTTTTTGAAAGTAATTATAGAATAATCTATTTCACAATTTAATGTATCTTTTAAAATATCATTATTATCCTTATGAAATTAAATTAAAATCATTTATATTCCTTATATCATCTTAAAAGTTAAAATTAAAGATTCTAATTAAATATTGATTTGATTTATAAAATCTTTTAAAAATATTTTTATTATTCTTATGGAATTTTTTTTTCTAATTTAAATATTCTACTTAAATATTGATTTAATATATATAATTAATGAAAATAAAATAAAATAAGGTTATAAAATCATGTTTAGTTTAGTCATTGTAACTAATTTTAACACTTTTGAAATAAAATTACCAAACATATATATTGCTTTTGAGCTATACAGTGGTTTTAAATGTATAATTAACCAAACATTTGCTGATTAATTTCACAGTTGATTATTTTTTCAGCACAGCTAATAGGATTATTATAAAAGTTACAGCAATACCAAATCAGCCATAATTAGGTGTTAAATACAAAAAAAAAAAAAAAAAAAAAAAAAAAAATTAATAGCACAAAAATAGAGTAACTTACAAAAATGTCATTGACTTTAATTTTCATTTGTCTCGCTTTTTCTTTTATCTTAATTGTCAAACACTCTCTCACTTAAATGCAAGAAAAACAAAGATTTTCTCAAGAAAAATGTAGAATGATTTAAAACGATTGAAGTGACTTGAAGCTTGAGAATGAGACGAAGAAAAGAAATCGAGGGGAAAAGGAAATAGAAAGAAAAAGAGAGAGAACATAAATTTGAAAAAATTAACGAAAAACACGGTTTTGTAAAAACTTTCAAAAATAAGTCTTAGGCCTAATACTTAATAAGTCTTGATCATATAAAAATTAAGTCTCAACCAAAACAAATAAATCTCGATCAAAGAAAATAAGCCAAATGAAATAAGTCTCGACCAAAGGCTTAAAAAAACACTGGACTTATTTTATGTTTGTCTGATGGTTATTTTTGTCAGAAACACAATTTTGGTTCTACTAAATCTTGACATATTCTACTTACAATCATTTATTTATTTATTT
This sequence comes from Acer campestre, assembly GCA_954870605.1. Lineage (NCBI taxonomy): Eukaryota > Viridiplantae > Streptophyta > Magnoliopsida > Sapindales > Sapindaceae > Acer > Acer campestre. Next base: position 36,907,048 of record OX940799.1, read on the forward strand.
TTTACTTTCCACACTTCTTTTCTAAAAACAATCTGAAAGGTCCTCATTTTTTATTGACTTATTTTGTTGACAAACCATATTTTGGGGTTTAATATGTAAGGGTAGTCTAGGGCTTCATTGGTCGTGATCAAGCAATTGGATTTCAAACCCTCATGCATAAGAGCTCATTGAAGGTATATCACTTGTGCTTAACTCTTAATTGAAGAGAATAGTTGCACACACACACACACACACACACACACACACACACACACACACACACACTTCTCTTGTCTGCATGTGTGTTCATTGCTTTTTATATACATTCTCTTCACACTTCACACTTGTACAACTTGCATATAGACTAGGTGTGACTTGTTGTCTTGAAAAGAGAATTTTTCTCTTTACCGCAGTCTATACCGTTGTGGGTACTACTGCTGGTGCCCTTGCCTGGACCGCGGTGCATGTTAGGTGTATCTCCTGATAACTTTCGCTGTGCATACCGTGGTGGGTGCATCTTGCCTTTGGAGCGGTCCCCCACCACCAAAGTTTCCAGAGCCCACACGTTGTGTGTACCGCGATGCAGACACTTGTCCGTACCATAGCACGCATAACGATCGTGGCTGGACTTTGTTTTTCAATTGCAAAAACGACGTCACTTCCCTTTGACATTTCTATAAATATGTTGTTTTCTCTTCTTGGTAGACCCAGAGCTTAGAAATTAACTCCTTTGAGAAGCTTAAGAGTGTCTTGTAAGAAAAGCAACCAAGAACCCATTTTTATTCACAAAAACCCATTTCCATGTGCATCAAACATCATCTAGCATCATCTAGCTACATCTAGAAGTGTTCTTACATGTGTCTTCTTCAACACACATGACTTGGTAAGTTAGAACACCATTTTCATCTATTCTAGTGTTCTTACTTAGCAAGATAGCTCATATATGACTTGTTAGCATCTAGACTAAGTTTTTATCTACATGTTGAGCCTTTGTGTTGATTGATTAGGTTGTTGTATTGTGATAACTATTGCATCTAGGATTGTTTTCATCCTTTATAGCTAAGTTTTTTATATGACATGTAGGAACATGATTTTTAGGATTATTTGACATGTTCATTCATGAATAGTTAAGTTTAAATGTGTTGACCTAGCATTTATGCATCTTTTACTCACTTAGGTTGTGTTCTCTTCTTTAAGTGTTAACCCTTGTGACCAAGTGACTTGGTGCACAAGCAAGTAGATCTAAAATCACTATTAAAGGCCCATTGGATAGAGTGAAAGGGTTAGTGACCAAGTATGGTTTGACTTGAAGTCAACCTAGGTTGTAAACTTTCATTCAAGTAGTGGATTTGAGGACTGTGTGTGACTAGCACAATATCCCGTGAGTTTTTCCCTGTTGTGGGTTTCTCACGTAAATAAATCAACGTGCAATTTATTGTGTTCCGCACTTAAATTTAGTTGATCGTATTTGTTTTTATTTTGGGTGGTTTTTGAATATCGATTAATCAAGAAAAATTGGCAATTAACTTGATTAAAACCTATTCACCCACCCTCTAGGTTATTTAGACACATGTTTTAATAGTTTCACAATACATTTAAAAAAAAATAAAACCTATAAAATTTCTAAATGCACTTCATTTTATTCCAAAATAACCTTTTCATATGTTCATACTCCTTTTATATAAATATTTCATTTAAAAATTTTAATTGGAAAAAGTTGTATAGAAAACACTTCCATTCTAAAGAAACTATATTTAAAAATAAAAATAAAAATAAACTCATCTTCTGGAAGTTTTCTTTTTACCTATAAAAAAAATGGAAGTTTAAAACTAATTAAAATTATACTTTTAGTTAAAGTTTGCTTCTAATCATATAATAACTTTCTCCATCATTTCATAGTCAAATAGAACCTAAAATATATATACTAAACTTAATCTATGAAACGTTAAGAGTGTGGTAGCCAAAAACGGACCTTAGACCCAACTTTCAAGTCCACTACAAGATCAGTAGTTAATATGGGTCAAGCCCATATCCTACGGGTCGATCCAAAAACCAGTCAGTGGAGATAACATTTGTTTGAATAAGTCTGGCTTCAGTGTTATCTAGTAGCAACTGAAGTGAGTTTGATTAAGTTTTAAACGAAATATCCCTTAAAATCTAGGTATGATCAAGTGGATTTGATCCTCCATGAATCACGTAGTTGAAGATGAGGAATCCTATAAATAAAAGCCCCTCCTCACAGAGAGGGGATTCAGATTTTCTCTGACAACAAAAGCTTTTCATGCATGTTGAAACACTGCCAAAATCGATACTCAGGCTACTAGAGTTCTCTATTCAACAATATCACACTTAGGCTCAGGCTCAGCTAGTCCTGACACGGTTCCAGTTTCGGTTCCTCTTGAACCGTCGGTTCTGAACCTTTTTTTTTTTTTTCCCTTTTATAATAAAAAAAATTAGACTTGTAATTGTAAATAAAATAAAATATATAACTGACAAATTACAAAATAAAATAAAATAAAATTCATTGGGTTAGGTCACCCAAAAATAAAATAAAATAAAATAAACAAATGACAAATTACAAAATTAAATTAAAATATAAACAAAATGACAAATTACAAATTACATTTCATTGGGTATTTGCCAATTTGGGTCACCCGAAAATAACATAAAATAAATAAATGACAAATTGCAAAATTAAATTAAAATAAAACTAAAAAAAAAATAAAATATAAAGTTATTAGTCTTGCACTTAATTTTTACCATAATTAAGTTGCCTACGTATCCTCTTGGGAGGTTTAGAGGAATCTAATGCCACGTATTTCTCTTACCTTTTATTGTAGGTTTGGGGATGACGTGGACTAATTGTTGTTGTGATCCACATCTGCTATTCCGAGTCCACTGATCCACTTTCAGCTTTGTCAACTTTGAAGAAATCATACGGTTCCTCCTACTCGATTTCTTGTTGTCTGTATTGCGCCTTAGTCTAGTCATTTACACAAACTTGTATCTGTAGTGATTTCGGACTCAAGCACGAACACCTTTCGTCCAGGATATTCCCCCCGGCGTTGAACTTTTGTTCTACCGCCACCGTAGAAACTGGTGTTGACAAAATATTTTTGGCTATCATAGCCATGATTGGATGTACTTTCCATACTCTTTCTAATATTGTAAGATATCAAATTTTTTCTCCGGCGTATATTCTATAAACTCAAAAGAGTTACTTAGATAAGATTCAAGCTTGGAATACTTGTTAGAGCCTGATGAAGAAGAACCTGGTGGTTTTTATTTATTTATTTATTTTTGTTTTTGTTTTTATTTTTTTTATTTTTTATTTTATAACAGACTATACCCTAAATTCATAAATTCGGAGGATGATGGGGGTTGAGATACATTTTGTGTTCTTATAACATCTAAGTTCAGTGAGGCTCCATAAACTATAACATATTCATCATATAAATCATACAATAATTTCTTAACTCTATCACAACACGTATCAACATCATATTCTAAATAGTGTAATATATACGCCGGGGGGGGGGGGGGGGGGGGGGGGGGGGCATGGATTGTTGAATAGGTATATACCCAAATTCTTCCAAATTCAAATTTCTCAAATACAAGAATGAAATGCACACTTGATGTGTCTTGACAATTGAATTGTTTTAGTCAACACATGCAGAAATCAATATACAAGTGATACAATCAATACATGATGTGGAAGATAAAGAAACATAAAAATAAAAATTGACACAATTGTTTTTACGTGGTAAAACCTCAAAAAGGAAACATCCACGGGTTGATACCACAACCACCGACAAAGCAATTTACTATGATGAAAAGGACTTACACACTCAAGGCAATCAACAAATGATATCCACCCTAAACTATCAACTCCTAGTATACCCTCGGGCCTAGTGAATCTCCTATCCGAGATGTGTCCTACACCTTTAAGAAGCAACTTCCTATCTAAGACTCTCAAGTCTCTAGGAAGGTTTCGTGCTTAGCTATCCAGATCACAAAGATCTTAGTTAAGCTCCCCTAGCTCAACCATCCGGAGTACCACACTCCTAGCTAAGTCTTTTGCTTGACTATTCAGACCACATGTCCTAGTTAAGACTTCTTGCTCAAATCAAAGTTTCACTCACTTTGACAAGAGACTTCACCTATCTCAAGGCAAAAATCTAAATGATGCAAATGAATGCAAACACAATCAAATAAAGTAAGATGATCAATCAAACTCTATGAATATGCTTAGTGATAATCTAGAATATGCTTTCAACAAACAATCACAAATGTATCTAGAAATCAAAGCATGTGAATCAATAAGAACAAGATTAGAATATACAATATATCACTCAAAAATCCTAGTTCTTAGATCATGAAATTAAACCTAGAAATCATCATGAAACACATCATACAAAACATTTCTAGATTCAATTTCATGTAAATCAAGTTTAGCTAAAATATGTTCAAATGAGATCACAAAGCTAAAACTCAACAAACAATCAATCAATCAAACAAACCTAGAGTGTGAAATAACATCATTCTCAACATATTTCATATATCAAATAGGAAGATTAAAAGAGATGATCAAAAGAGAAAGTAAGAAGAAGATGTTTCACCTACAGAGACTCGGACTGAAATCAGTTTGCTGCAAAAAATCATGAATTCAAATGAGTTGAAAATGCTTGGGATTTGTTCCTCTCTTTAAGACCAACATTTTTGGCTTTTGAATCACTTGATTTCGAGTTGAAATAAGAGAGATATGATCAAAACAAGAAATAAAAAATCATGAAGAAAATCTGCACTTCTTTCTTTTTCAATTTTTCTTCTTAGAATGAATGAGAGGGAAATGAGACTATTTAAAATAATTCAAGAGAGGGAAAACAATGAATAATGGGAGCATGCCACATCACCAGACCGTGTGGGGCGCATGTGGCACACGTGGGCAGAGGGCCTGCCTGGCCATGTGGCACACGGCCTCCACACGTGGCTCACCAAGGTTGGTCATTGGCCAATCTTGCTCATCTCGCGTTCTTTGGCCGTATCCTAGCCTCCAAACTCTGATTTTGAATTTGTCTTCGAATTACGAATCATGAGTCCCTCACGCAAAACGACGATAACAAAACTTTGACAAATGATTAAGAATTCATCTCGGAAAATGATAACAAAGACAACTCAATGAATGAGAACACAAAGTAACGTAGCTACATCGTTTAGACTTGAAACCTAATGAATGAGTAATCAAAAAGATCGAGACTCAATAAGGAATCATATGAGAACATGTTCAAGTCCAAAGTCCAAAGTACAAGAAACTCAAACAAATAAACACAATGTCACACAAGCATGCCATATCCAAGCGATAGTCATAAAACATGCAATTCTACAATGTTTGTCAATATGAGAATAATGCATATACATACTTAAATGAGTGTGAATGTGTTATAATAAATGTTTGCACAACGATGCAGGGACACACATGTGTGAATTATGTGTGTGTATGTTTGCACAACGATGCAGGGACACACATGTGTGAATTATGTGTGTGTGCACTTACGCCTTGCAAGAGGAAGAAGTATTTTTATGCCTTAACATCCAAGTACGCGATTTTTCTCTTGAAGACGATATTTGCATGAGAAGTTGCTTTTCTTCTTTGAAGCTTCTATTCACCAAGAACGACCTAAGCAACTAACCATTACAAATAAAGAATGTTTTGCAATGGAATCAAGCCAAAAAAGATCTAGGATCTTACAATCTCCCCCTTTGGCTATTCTATGGAAAAACCTCAACCTCTCACCCTCACCATACAATATTCACTCCAATAAGCTCATAGTTGATTATATTCTCTCATCCTCACATTACAAAGAGATCCCTAGATTAAAAGGTCTTCAAGTCTTCATGAGTCTTCAAGAATCCATCCTTGATCTTCAAGGTACCTATGAGAAAAGATGCAAATCAACAAGAGATATTCTTCCAAAGAAGAATGGTGAGATATTATCACATAAACAAATAAGAAACTTCCCTTATCTCAAACAAAAATGCATTATCTCAAGCGTATGAATGTTTTCACATTAAAGCTCTTCCTAAGACCTTTAACCCAAATTAGGCAAGAATTCTTTTCTCCCCCTTAAGACAAAGTCTCAATTAAGCACAAAGAGGACATTACTCACACATTGTGGGGTATACATTTTTGTCCCCTATATTATCAAACATGGTTAGGTATACATTTTCTCCCCCTTTTTGTCAAGGAATAGACAAAGGATATAAGAGAAAAAGAACGAGATATTAAGCAAACAAATCGTATAGAAAGCGAAGTTGAATAAACTAAGCTCCCCCTTAACATATGCTTCACATTATGATCACCAAGTATATTTGGTCACAAGGGACTCACACATTCACACATTCAAGCAATAAGAGAAAATATTTCATCACTTTTCAAAGTCCAAGAGAGAATCATAGATTTTCATTAATCTCTCAAAAATATTCTCACATTGCTAATGAATCAAGCACATAAGCAAAATGTGTGTGTGTGAATGCTTCTCACATATATACAAGGAGTAATTGTGATATCAACATACAAACTCTATCCACACCTATTCAACTAAAGTATTTCCAATATAGGTCAAACCGATATTCATCCAGGTTTTTGCTTTAAAAATAGAATATATATCAACATGTGAGCGTGTGTGTGCATGTGTCTTGTTTACCCGTTTCTATTTGTCAACCCAAGCTTTTCATAATTTTTAACTATACACCATTTAGCCTTTTATTTTTCATTTTTTTTAGGCTTAGAATCAAAGATTTTTTTTTTTTTTTTTTTAATGATTATTTTCAACGCTTCTTTGATTTTTCTAACATAAACATATACACTTCATGACAGCTTTCACTCATCACAATGGTGTAACCCTTTCTTACATTAGGCAGCTGCACAACCAAGGTGTGTAGCCCTTTCCATAAGGGTGCTCGTTAAATACTATGTAGTGCTGAAGCAAAATGGATACATACCAAAGGTCATCTATCATGTACTAAGCAATATGATTCTAGATGCATTCATAATCTACATATTTTCAACCACAAATACTCAAAACTAAAACATATAAGAGAAGCATTAGTGAACTTTTCAAAAAAAAAAAAAATAATAATAATTTAAGGCTCAAGTGCATGATCTAGAAACAATAAAAATTATTTGCTTAAGATCATTTACCTCTCAAGTGAGTAACTCTCCAAGACATTGATATTCAAATAAAGTTTTGCTCATTAATCCACTCAACAATCACATATAGACAATAATCAACACAAATCATGCCAATGGATCTTCAAAGAGTTTTATATCTCTTATGCCAAGGGCTTAGTGAACAAATCTGCAAGTTGATTTTTTAGTAGGGATTGCTTTAAAGTAACAATAGAACATTCAACATGTTCTCTAATGAAATGATGCCTAATATCTATGTGCTATGATGTCATGCATACATAGAGTTAAAAAGATGAATTAGAAAGCAAGCTTTTAGAATAGATAAATACCTTAGCAAGCTTTTTCACCAATGAAAGGTCTCCGCTCTTTTTATGTGCTCTCTTGGCTTGTTTGTCCTCATGACAACAAGTTGTTGGTGTGTCATCCCAAGAGAATAAAGACGAAACACTTTCAACTCAAACAATTACAAGAAAATGACTTTCTCTAAAAGTCTTAACAAAATTTTTCACCAAATAGATTTCAAAATTCAACTTCTTTAAAATTAATTAACAAAATTTGGCTATCATAGTGAGTATGAGAATATTAAGTTCATGAATTGATTAGGGACACCAAGTTTGAATACTAGACCTAGCACATTACAAATTGCTTAGTCAAGCATCAAACTTAGAACTCTTATCAAACAAGAACAAAAATATTCTCAAATGTGGTACTCAATCAAGTATGAGAGCACTCACCTTTGACCATATTGATCTTAGGTGAACCAACACAAACAACATCATGATCATTACACATAGCAATATGAAATCTAGAAGATAAATCATCAACTATCTTCTTTATGAAAATATCACTCATATTAACTCATCCTTGTTGCCATGCCCAAAAATTTCATCAAGACTCTTCAAATGATCATGATTAATACCCTTATTCACCAACTTCTTCTCAACATTCATCTTATCATAATTATTATTAACATGCATGTCATTCTTTTCAATCCAAATTTTCTTTGTAGGTTTCTTCACATGAATATGATCAATATGCACATTTCTCAGAGCATCAAAGCTATTGCCATGTTTAGAAACTTTCAAAGAAGATTTATCAATTTCATAAGCATGCACATTATTATTTTTAACCCAAACTTTCCTTGTTGATTTCTTTTCATTAACATGTTCATCATGCATAGTCTCTAATGCCCTAACATGTTTAGAAACAACCAAACATGTTAGGGCATTAGAGACTATGCATGATGAACATGTTAATGAAAAGAAATTAACAAGGAAAGTTTGATATGCCCTACAACATTGCATTTAGGTTTGATATACTTGTAGCATGCATCTCATTCCTTAGTTCGCATTGTCTAATATACTTGTAGCATTTAGGTTTGATATGCCCTACAACATTGCAAAAATGACAAACCGGGATAAACTTAGAGATGTTATATTTGACTCTAGACTTGGACTCATGCTTAGGTAACTTTTTTCACATTATCATATTCCACATTTCCTAGTTTGCATTGCCTAATTGATCGAACCAAAATTGGTATGATTTTGGCCTTCATTTTCGACTCTTTTGGCTTGATTCTCGGGCATTTCCCCGTGTTTAATGGTGTAAAATCAAGTGTTTCAGGTTTTATTAGGTTTCAAGAGCATTTGGGATGAAGATGAGGACTTGGGTGCAAAAAGGCTCACAAATGGGAAGAAACAGGGCATTTTCGCTACTTGAGCAAGAAGAGGTCACCACATGGTCACCATGGCGACAGAGGATTATTCAGAGCATTAGAAGGTCGCCACTTGGTGGCTACTTGGTCGCCATGGCGATAGAAGAGTTGCAAAAACAATCAGGTGGGTCGCCATTTGAGGTCGCCATAGTGACCTCACATTTTATCTCATGGTCACTGTGTGAGGTCGCCATAGCGACCCACACTTGCAAATGGCGATCATATAGGAATTCCAACGTGGGAATGGTTGCCATTTTGTCGCCATGAGGTCGCTATAGCGACAGAAGAATCCATGAACTGTCGCCATTTGAGGTCGCCATAGCGACCTAGAAGGACAAGTGGCGACCACGTTGGAATTCTAGCGTAGGAATTCCAGTGTTGGCATTCAGGAGGGGTATTCTTATCATTTCATACCTATTTCGTACCCTAGCTTTCCTAACCTATAAATTCACCAACTTTTACAGATCATGAATCCTATTCTCTCCTACCTATCTCTTTTTCAACTTAGGATCACCATTAATCATCTCCCAAATTCCTCCATTTCTATACTTGAACTAATTTTTTCCATCCAAAAACTCACACCAAATTTTGATTACTTCCCTAGATCATTCCTTCCCTACCATTCTCTGCATCACAAAACCTTTGTCACTCACCATTAGCCATCCACTTATCTAGATACATCCTCTTCCTCCATTCCTTGCACTAGGAGCATCTAAGGAGAACAAGGATCAAGCACTAAAGAAGGAGGCCTAAGGGTGATTTCCTTATCATTTACTTGTTTTCTATTTTATTGCTACTATGTGTAATTAAACCCCTAATCTAGGGGATTGATTTGATGAACATTTGGTTGTGGGTATTTGCTTAAGCTTTGTAATGAATCTCTATATGTGTTCTATTTATTAATTCATTAGATTCTATTCATTATGTGATTGACTTGTATATCCACTTGTTAATTACAATCTTGTTTAGAATAACATGTTATGCAATCATTCTTGGATTGACACCCTTGAGTGATTAAGAACCCAATAAATAGGATAGATTAGTGGAGGGTATATTAACCACACTAATCTAAACCTAAATTGGTTAACATGTAGAGATTGGTCCATTAAAGTGGCTTGAAAAGCACTACCCATACCCACTTGCTGATCAATCAATTCCCTAGCATCTATATTAATTGTTTACATCCATTTTTCTTATCAAGATTGTGAGTTTTCTATTTTTCATATCACCATATTTTTAGTTAGGTTTATTTTGTATGTATGTTTGATGGTTTGACAAACATATTACTCTAATTCATTTATGATTTATTTTATTAAAGCATATAGATTAGCTAATTAATTCAACATATTACTCTAATTCCCTGTGGAACGAATCTTAAGCTTACCGCTTTACTAGTTTTCAAAACTTAAAGTATATTGTGTAAGAATTCATTTATAAACATTCTTTTGATAATTCGCAATTTTGTAACGACACAAAAAACGAGTCATCACTAATATATTCTTAACATTTAGGCCTAATGTGACCAACCACATTACAATAATGACAAACCAGAATGAATTGAGACAAGTTACCTTTTCGGTGTTCATGCTTTGGTTGAGAAGTTGGTTGAGAAGTTCCATAGCTCTTCTTGTCTTTGATGTTGGAAGGAATGGTAGTTGAGGCCCAGTTTGGCATTGCTTTTGGGACAAAAAGTGATTCTGGACATAGACTAGGGTGTTTGGTAAAATTTCAGGGAAGCGCTTTTGGCCAATTTTAGCTTCCCCAGAATCAGAAAATGAGAAGCTAGTTTTTGTTGCTTTTAAAAAACTGCTTCTTGGGGAAGCAATATTGAAAACACGCTACTTTTTCAACATTAATGATTTTTTTACAAACTTCCTGTTTTATCCCTGGTCTTTCATGGGATTTACCAAAAAAAAAAAAAAAAAACAAAACCCTATTCTCCTGTTCCTCACCACTGGCAACCTATCGTCTCCTTCTCCATCCTATCGTCTCTCTCCCTACGCGAGGCTTCTACGGCTGCTTCTCGGTGAGTAACAATCCATTTTCTTTCGCTTTGTAATTTCTCCTCTCCCTCCATCATTTCTCTCAGAAATTTTCTTGTATGAAACTGTTTATTCTTGAAGGAAATGGCTAGTTAGGGTTTCAAGTGAAAACTGAAATTCCTAACAATCTACAAAGCAATTAAAGTGATATTTAAGCCTCAAATCATGCTATAATTTTCTAGAAACCATGTTTGTATTTAATTGAATTGATAAAATGTTTGAAGAAAACTTATGAGTAATAATTTTTTTTTGACATGAACAAACTTGCACTCAGTAAAACAAAAACAACTGAAAAATTCTAGATCCTCACTTGTCGAATTCACAAATGATGTTGGTGTACTAGAGGATGTAAGTATTTGGAAAGCAAAAGTATGCCCACCCACCTTACCTGATGGATGGCTTCTAGTCCTTTAGGCCGTTGATGTTTTTACAAGGGGTTTTTTGAGTTTCTTAACCAGAAACAGGGTATATAGGTCTAGAACAGCTTGGCTTGCGGTTGGGTTCCACTTCTCATCATAGCACAAAATTCATCGTAGTTGATCAACAGCCTAAACTCTCAATGAATTCTTCAATTCAGTTTTTTGGTGAAAGATTGAAGAAAAGAGGGAAGAATGAGTTTGAGCTCTCTTCTTTACATAAAAGAAGATATTATGTATTTATTTATTTTATATTATAATTCGGGGGCCTGGAATTATTTGTGTGGAGGAGAAAAAATGCATACAAAAGTCAAAAGAAAGTGCAGATGTGACATGATACCCAATCAGAAACAGCCACTTCATAGATTGGCCCAGTTAGTTGAAAGCTTGAAATATATTTTTTCCTTAGATTTTCTAGAAATATACATGACATGCTATGCTATAATTTTCTAGAAATTACGTGCTCTGTTTTGCTATGTTTTTTGTCTATTTCTATGTCTTTGGTCTGCTGATGCATTGTTATTTGTGTTATTTCTCTGCCCTTTGTAGCTCTTTATATATTGATGTTCAATATATATATATATATTTCGTGCCCCTCTATTTTGGTTGTGAGTGGCTTGTGGCCTTTGAATAAATTGTGCTTTTCAATATATATATATATACCTAATATGCATATATTTTTCTAGTTGTCTGCGTTATTTATATGCCCTTTGTGGCTCTTTATAAATTGATATTCAATATATATATATATGATATGCATATATCTGCACATCAGGTTCTTTATTGTTGGAATTTCCTTTTATAAATAAATTAGGATTAAACTATTATTATTCTTACTAACACCTTTTACATAAATCAAATGAGGTTAATTTAGAAATTTATTGGTTTGCCTTTTAGAAATTGATTGATATAAAGACACTAGTCCACAACAATCTAGTTTGAGGTTGTGGGGTTCCACAAAAGCTGTATTATTAAAATATCCACCGATCTGGACCACATTTCTGCCCCACTTAAAAAAAAAAATATTATTCTATAGCACACTTAAGGAAACTGATTATAAATTTCGATGAAGCCTAAATTTTTTCAAGAGTGTTATTGTAGTCATAGAGAGGTTTTTTGGTGAGTGAATTTTTCTGATACTTGCTGAGATGTGTTCTTGTAATTGATAAACATTAGGTACATGGGAAAGAAGAACACAACTAGCATTACTGAAAATGAGAGAAGTGGAAAATCAAAAGCTTCATGGTCTGATGATCTTGTAGCTATATTTTGTGAAATATGTGTTAAGGAAGTGGCAAAAGGAAATAGGCCTGGAACTCATTTTGATAAGATAGGATGGGAAAATGTTATCAATGCTTTTAAGGAAATAACTGGAAAGGATTATGATAAAAGGCAATTGAAAAACAAGTGGGATTCACTTAAAACCGATTGGAAATTGTGGAGTTCACTATTGCATAAAGAAACTGGTATCGGATGGGACCCCGCTAAGAAAACGGTGGATGCACCTCCAGAATGGTGGCAAAGTAAAATTGAGGTGTGAAAATTCTCCTTCATTTATTTATTTATTTATTTATGTCATCAAGGTACATGTTTTCTAACCATTTGCCTCTTTTGTAGATGAATGGTGAGTATCGAAAATTTCGTGACGTGGGAATTAGTCCCGACATGATGGATATGTATGACAAAATGTTCAAGGGTAGTACAGCGGTTGGTAATTGTGTCATGATTCCATCATCTACCATACTTCTTGAAGAAACGGTGGGTGATTCAGAGCATGATGTGATGACTGTTGATAGGGAGAATGAGAAGGCTTCAGAAGATGATCAATATAAGGGGAAAAAGAGAACAAATGATGAGAGTGAAATCAATAGAGTTGTGGGAGGGTCGAAAGGAAAGAAGGGAAAGTTGGGAGGTGCAGCAAAGTTGTCTAAACAAATTGATCGTCTTATTGAGGTAGTTGAGAGTAGGAGTACAACAGCGTCAACGCAAAGAAATTCACAAGGAACTAGTATTGCTGAAGTGATGGAAGTTGTAGCAACTTTACCAGGGGCGGAAAAAGGTAGTAAGTTGTGGTGGTTTGCGACGGAGTTGTTTTGTTCTCTAGAGAAGAGGGAGATGTTTTCTGTTATAACAGATCCTGATCTCAAGCTTGAATTTCTAATTCTTAATCAGAAAAAGGGTGAAAATTAAGTAGGGTGATCTTACTTTGTAATATCAACATGGTTTTCTAGTGGTTTTCTAGCAGGCTAAAACTCTGTGACATATTTTATTTTATTTTATGTTATTTTTAAATTTGTGGTTGGACTTTGTTTATGGAATTATTATGTTATCTTTAAATTTATGCTTGTTGGACCTACATTGTACCTCTATTTATATGTGATATTTGATGAGATCATATATATTGCAGGCTATTAAAATAAAGTATGGACAATTCAGAAGATGAAAAGGAGATAGATCAACTTATATGTGTATGTGGACGTCTTATTCAAGTTTATCTTGAAAAATATATTCTAAAAACTCCATGCATGACAAGCTCTCAAACAGGTTATATTTGGTTGATGAAAGTGTTGGAGGGCAATGAAAGTCGTTGTTATAATATGTTTAGAATGGACAAACATGTCTTCGTAATGTTGTTAAATGATTTAGAAAATATTTATAAGTTGAAGGGTTCAAGAAACATAAGTAATGTAGAAATTTTAGGAATGTTTCTTTATATTTTAGGACATGGTATAGGAAATAGGAATGCACAAGAACGTTTTCAACGTTCCGGTGAGACGATGAGTAGATATTTTGATGTGATGCTAAATATTTTATATGAAATGGCTAAGGTGATGATAAAGCCTTTGGATCCCGAATTTAGAAGCACCCTACAAGAAATATTGAACAACTCTAGATATATGCCTCACTTTAAGGTATGTATACTTTTCAATGCTCTTAAATTTAGTATATCCATATAAATACTTTATTTTATACCTATTTTAAATTAATTTGTAGGATTGCATTGGAGCTATAGATGGTGTTCATGTTCAAGCTTCGATTTCTCCATGCGATCAAGTACCATATATTGGCAGAAAAGGAATACCCACCCAAAATGTAATGGCTATATGTAACTTTGACATGCAATTTACATTTGCATGTGCAGGGTGGGAAGGCAGTGCTCATGATAGTAAAGTATTCTTATCAGCTCTACGTGATCCTCACTCAAATTTTCCAAAACCTCCAAATGGTAATTTTTTTATCTACATTGCGCAAATAATGATTGTATATTATATCATAATCATTTATATTTTATATTTTCAGGAAAATATTACTTGGTGGATGCCGGATATCCGCAAATGAAAGGTTTTTTAGGACCTTATAAAGGTGAAAGGTACCACCTTCCACATTTTCGTAGGGGTGAAGAACCAATCGGTCACAAGGAAATATTTAATCATGCACATTCTTCACTTAGGAGCATCATTGAGCGCACTTTTGGGGTATGGAAAAAAAAATGGAGTATTCTACGTGATATGCCAAGTTATTCTTATGAAAAGCAAGTGAAAATTGTTATTGCTACAATGGCTCTTCATAACTACATTAGAAGATATGCACAACGAGATAGAGATTTTGATGAAAGTGAAAATTACTCAAGTGAAGAGATTAATGAAGAAATGGAGGTTAATGCACATGAAGTGGATGGTCCGGGAAGACGAGAAATGGAGAACTTAAGAAATTTAATTGCACAAAGTTTAATGAGTGTGCGCACTTAGCACTTATTTGTAATTTGCTCTTAACTTCGTACCATATTTTGCTATTTGGGGTGTTTTGCTGTCTATTTCAATTGTGTAATCTCATGACTCATTGAAACATATTTTGCTACTTAGAAAAAATTATGGAATAAATCAAAAGAGTTTTCTTAATATATTGGCAATATATGTGGCAATAGAAAATAATAATAATAATAATAATAATAATAATAATAATGTGATATGGTCACAAAAAAATAAAACAATTTTTTTATTTTTATTTTATAACATGTTTATGGTCACACAAAAATAAAACAAATTATTTATTTTCAAAACATCTTCTATAGTCATTTGTGTCCTTTCTAGTAATTTTGTACCCACACAGCACTTTTTACTTACAGTTTACCAAACACATTGAAATTGCTTTTGGTTTCCACAGTACTTTTAAAAATCAGTTTACCAAACACTCAACTGATTCTCCCCACAGCAGAATCAAAAGCAATTCTCCCAACAGCACAGCAATGCCAAACTGGTCCTGAGTCTTTCTTATCATTGGAATTTCTTGACTTGTTCTTGGTTGTAGGAGTCTTCTTAACTTCTTCTACATAACCCAAGCCATTCATATCTCCATGATGTTTTCCAAGTTTTATCACTTCATCAAGCTTAATATATGGCTATAATTTTCATGCCATTAATAGACTTTTTGAGAGCTTTGACTTCATCTTTAAGCTCACACTCCTTTATCTTTACGATAGTCAAAGAGTTATCTTTTTGCTCAATCTCTCATCCATGGCAAACAACTTCATAGTAAAGTCTTCTTTTAAATCATCTAACTCTTGAGCACTTTTCTCCATCTTTGAAAAACACTTTTCAATGTTCATTTCACGCTCTTTGATGACTTCACTTTGCTTGCTCAACTTCTCCAAAGACATTCTCTTTTCATTGTCAAGAGCTTTAATTATCACCACCAAATTGGCATTGATTAACTTCAACTTGTTGTTCTCTTCATTCTTTTGTTGAACGATCTTGTCATTAAAGCTTATATAATCTTGATTTGAGGAGGCTTCGAACTCTTCATTATTGGAAGAGATTTCACTATCTTCACTACTTGAAGAGTATACACTTTCCATAATACTTGAGGAGTCTTCACTACTATCCTCATCTTCCTTCATATATAGCCACGTGAGCAATGTAATTGCTAGTAGATTCTCGATCATTCAAGAACTCCTCTTCCTCTACTACATCACTCACACTCATCCATGATTTATCATTGATGGCTCTAATGTAGGCTTTCATTGTATTTCTCCAAAATGTATAGTTATTATTATCCAAGAGTGGAGGTCTAGCACTAAAGGCACCTTCCGGTATCCAATCACCCATAGCTCAAAAATACAACAAAACAAAACACAAACACTGTAATATGGATCTATCTAATTACTTCTAGACACCCGATCTGATACTAATTGAAATTCCCTTAAGCAAAATAGTGTAATATATACCTATAGAGGAGGGAGGGGTGGGGGTGGGGGTGGTGGGTATAGGCCCAAATTCTTCCAAATTCAAATTTCTCAAATACAAGAATGAATTGCACACTTGTTACGTCATAACAATTGAATTGTTTTAGTCAACACAAGTGGAAATCAATATACAAGTGATACAATCAATACATGATATGGAAGATAAAGAAACATAAAAACAAAAATTGACACAATTGTTTTTACGTGGTAAAACCTTAAAGAAAAAATATCCATGGGTTGATACCACAACCACCGGCAAAACAATTCACTATGATGGAATGGACATACACACTCAAGGCAATCAACATATGATATCCACATTAAGTTATCAACTCCTAGTCTACCCTTAGGCCTAGTGAATCACCTAGCCTACTTCCTATCCGAGATGTGTCCTACACCTCTAGGAAGCAACTTCCTATCCAAGTCTCTCAAGTCTCTAGGAAGGTTTCGTGCTTAGCTATCCGGATCACAAAGATCCTAGTCAAGCTCTCCTAGCTCAACCATCTGGAGTACCACACTCCTAGCTAAGTCTTTTGCTTGACTATCCGGACCACATGTCCTAGTCAAGACTTCTTGCTCAAATCAAAGTTTCACTCACTTTGACAAGAGACTCCAACCTATCACAAGGTAAAGATCTAAGTGATGCAAATGAATGCAAACACAATCAAATAAAGTAAGATGATCAATCAAGCTCTATGAACATGCTTAGTGATAATCTAGAATATGCTTTCAACAAACAATCACAAATATATCTAGAAATCAAAGCATGTGAATCAATAAGAACAAGATTAGAATATTCAATATATCACTCAAAAATCCTAGTTCCTCGATTATGAAATTAAACCTAGAAATCATCATAAAGCACGTCATACAAAACATTTCTAGAATCAATTTCATATAAATCAAGTTTAGCTAAAATATGTTCAAATGAGATCATAAAGCTAAAACTCAACAATCAATCAATCAAACAAACCTAAAATGTGAAATAACATCATTCTCAACATATTTCATCTATCAAATAGGAAGATTAAAAGAGATAATCAAAAGAGAAAGTAAGAAGAAGATGTTTCACCTACAAAATTGAGACTTGGACTGAAATCAACTTGCTGCAAAAAATAACGTTCTCAAATGACTCTGAAAATGGTTAGGGTTTGTTTCTCTCTAAAAGACCAATATTTTGACTTTTGAATCACTCGATTTCGAGTTAAAATGAGAGAGTTATGATCAAAACAAGAAATCAAAAATCATGAAGAAAATCTGCACTTCTTTCTTTTTCAAATTTTCTTCTTAGAATGAATGGGAGGGAAAAAAGACTATGTAAAAGAATTCAAGAGAGGGAAAACGAGGACCAATGGGAGCATGCCACATCACCAATCTGTGTGGGGTGCGTGTGGCACACATGGGCAGAGGTCCTGCCTGGCCATGTGGCACACGGCCTCCACACGTGGCTCATCAAGGTTGGCCGTTGGCCAATCTTGTTTCTCTCGTGCTCCACTCGCGTTCTTTGGCTGTATCTGGGCCTCCGAACTCTAATTTTGAATCCATCTTTGGATTACGAATCATGAGTCCCTTATGCACAATGAAGACAATAAAACTTTGACAAATGATTGAGAATTTATTTCAGAAAACGATGACGAAGACAACTAAACCAATAAGAACACAAAGTAGCGTAGCTACATCGTTTGGACTCGAAACCTAATGAATGAGTAACCGAAATGATGACGACTCAATAAGGAATCATATGAGATCATGTTCAAGTCCAAAATACAAGAAACTCAAACAAATAAACACAATGTCACACAAGCATGCCATATCCAAGTGATAGTCATAAAACATGCAATTCTATAATGTTTGTCAATATGAGAATGATGCAAGTGCATACTTAAATGAGTGTAATGTGTTATGCCAAATGTTTGCACAATGATGCAGAGACACACATGTATGTATTTTGTGTGTGTGCACTTACTCCTTGCAAGAGGAAGAAGTATCTTTATACCTTAGCATCCAAGTACGCGCTTTTCCTCTTGAAGACGATATTTGCATATGAAGTTGCTTTTCTTCTTTGAAGCTTCTTTTCACCAAAAAACGCCTAAGCAACTAACCCTTACAAGTAAAGAGTGTTTTGCAATGGAATCAAGCCAACAAAGATCTAGGATCTTACAGTGGGAATAATAACCATTTAGATAATAAGACGAATGTTCTAATTTACAACGTGGATCAAAAACCATGGCAATCAAATAAATATTTGGAAACTCCCTATAATATTCTAACAATTTTACCTTTATAGCGTTAACGGCTTCCGCTAATTCTATGTCGGATTTACAATGAACAAAGGCACCAGCAATATTAAGACTCTTAATAATAAATAAATGAGTTGTAAGATAATTAACACTAGATAAATTGTTAGTAGCATTATAAAAAACTTTTAACAAATTGAAAACGTTGTAACAAGCATCCCAATGAGTTTGATAAAGATCAATGTGACCAACATGAAATTGAACAAAAGAAACTAATAAATCCCTATAATCATAACTTGGAGCAAGCAATTTATAAGTAGAATTCCGATGTGTTGGAATATCATGAGGAAATCTAATGACATGTCTACCTATCTTGACCATGATTTCATTGTAGAAGGATGTTTCCACAAAAAAAAAAAAAAAAAAAAACATCAAGGCTTTTTTAATAGGTAGAATAAAATGTTCAAGAGTCTCTAATCCTTTTTGAACACATAAATTTAAAACATGGCATGCACTTCTTTGATGAAAAAATGTACTACCAAGATAAGGTTTGTATAAATCAAGTAAAGCTGGAATAGCAACGATATTGCTAGAATCATTATTAAAACCAACTGCAAAAATTTTGTTTTCAATTTTAAACTCTGAAAAAATAATTCTAAGCTGTCTAAAAATATTCTGAGCAGTGTGTGCATCATCAAAAAATCTAAATGCAAGAATTCTTTTCTAGATATTCCATGCATCATCCATATAATGGCAAGTGATACCAAAGTAGGAATGCAATCACCAATGGTCACTCCATATGTCGGTACATACGAAAACACAACTGTTATATTTTTCAAAATATTTTTCTAATATTTTTTCTTTTTCATAAATATTTTCAAGTGTTGCTGTGAGCATGGCTCTAGGAACACGACATGCAGCAGAGTTTAATGCTCGTCGACAATAATTAATAAAACCAACGTTTTCACCAAAACTAAATGATAAGTGTTCTACTGCTACCATTCTAGCTAATTCTTTTCTATTTTGTTCATCAGTATAACAAAATAATTGTTGATTAGGAGTAGCGTACCTGAGAATTTGTGATTATGACATCGATTTGATCTCTGCTTCTGGATGTTTGGTTAAAATATGCTTCTGATAAATGCCATATCCTCAAGATTTGGTCCATTATTATACTTTTTTATAGTAATTGCAAGATGCTACATAGCTTCCATCTTCTTGCCTAATTTTCTTCATATGTTTTATGAAGATATCAGATTTGCTCTGCTTTTGTATCAGATATTCCTGCTTTTCTGGTTCCGGTGGATCAAATTCAAAATCTTGAGGTGTATCAATATCAGACATATTTTCTAACTGGCTTGTCATTTTTTTAATCATGATAGGTGGGGTCGTTACGACTGAGATTTTCAATCGTACGACCCTTACATTTTATCGAAATGGAACGCCTAGGACCGTCACGGCCGTCACCCCTTCCATTTCCACCACTTGCCATTTAAAAATAAATTTGGGAGAGAACTGTAAACTTAGTAGAATAATAGTAGGTAGTAAACTAGTAATTTCAAATAAAATAAATTGCAAAAATAAATGAAATTGGAAACTTAGTAATTGACTAATTGCAAATTAAATAAATTGGAAATAAGATAAATTGCAAATAAAACAATTGCAAATGAAATAAATATTAAAAACTTAGTAATTGAGAATGAATTGGAAACTTGGAGAGTTGGAGAATTGAGAGAGAAATTAGAATTAGAGAGAATTGGGAGGAAATTGTAGTGAGGAAAAATGAAAAGGGTGTGGGGAGGGGGGTGGGGTGTGGAGGGGGGACTTGGTGGGGTGTATTTATAGATAAGAAAAAAAAAAAAAAGAGGAAGCTGTTAGAGGCCCTAATGGTCTGCTGACGTCAGCAAGCCCAATGCGTCAGCTGACCGTTGGGTCTTCAACAGTCAACCCATTAGAAAATAAATAAATAAATAAAAATAACAGAGGAACCATTGGTTCGAACCGAAACCAGAATTGGTCTCCCCTGATTCTGGTTGCGGTTCCTGAACCAAAATCAGAAATCTAATTTCTGTTCTGGTTTTTTCGATTCCGGTTCCGATTTGGTTCGGTTTAACAGTTCGAACTTAAACTGTGTTAGGACTACGCTCAGCCCACAGTTTTGTTTGAATCCATATATTCAACAATATAACACTCAGCCCCAAGCAAAATAAGGATATAAACAATCCCCACCTTTTTTTCTTTTATTTTCTAGTTTAATCTAATCTTTTTTGTAGGTTCAAAGAGTAGTCGACAAGTCAGTTCGACCAGGTTCTACCAACAAGTTGCTTGGGCCAAGTCTGTATCCAGCCTAATCCACATCAATTGTAGATCGACCATTTATAGTTTATTGCCCATCGTGGGGCCTATTGTAACTTCATAACGAGCCTATCGAACCTAGGATTTGACTCTTCCAAGATGTCAGGAGACGAAAATGCACCAAGTGTCGAGGAGCAGATCGTCGCGTTGACTGCCCAAATTACTGCAAATGCAGAGAAGCTGTTAGAGCTCAAAGCAAAAAACACAACGGTTTGGACCCACAACGCGAAGTTGCGAGCAATAATCGAGGGTGTGCCTAGCAACATACCACTAGCACCTCCGATCCCAATGGTTGACACCAGGCAAGAGGTCGATAGGATAGCTCCGGTCACACCAACAGTGGTTCCTCAAGCGCAAGAAATGAACCTAGGTGAAGGAATGAACCCTCATGGCTCAAAATAGACAGTTAAAGCTAAAGCAGATCCACCCAATGTGTCGATCCCGCTAGAAACACCACAACAATCGAACCAAAATGGCGGCCTGCTACTAGAGAATGCATTCAGGGCCCCTATGTCACTTCAGTCGACCCTAAAACTGGTAAAATCCAATTCAAGTCTACATATTTTTGTTGACCCTGAACTTTCTCACAGGTTCACTGAAATGAAAGCTCTCATACAATAGATTCTAGGAGTCTCAGCCACTATCAAGAAAAGCACGGCGAATAGCTTCACAAACTCTCCATTTGTCGACGCGATCGCCCTAGTCGAGATGCCCAGGAAATTTAGTTTCCCAAATATAAACCAGTTCAAGGGCACGACAGATCCAAACGACCACATAGCATAATACATGAAAGTTCACAAATAACTCGGGTGTGTTTACAAATATATTAATCTAGAAGGGGGGGGGGGGGGGGGTGAATAGATTTTAACAAATTTACCAAATTTTCGTGTTTAGTCAATATTACGAAAATACCCCAATCTAGTCAATAATAATAACAAGTGTAATATGGTGCGGAATTATAAATGACACTTGATATTTACGTGGAAACCCTCACGGGAAAAACCACGGGCTGTATAGTGCGCCACACTCGAACCTCGAATCCACTAAATGTGTTAAACGATTACAACCTACTCCCGGTATATAATTACACACATACCTAATCTCGGTATAAGTGAACCTAGTCCAATTTGCTTGTGTGACCACCTAATCTCGGTGTCCGACCTAATCCCGGTCTATCACACAAGACTTCAATTGCTTGCGATCTAAGCAACCTAATCCTGAAAGCTACACGCAAGACTTACTTCTCAATGAAGAGATTACAACCTATGTGAATATATATAAATACTCAACAAATGCAATGAGAGCTAGGCAACTCTATATGCTTATCTAGGATGATTAGATGGCAACAAATGCAATCCTAGATATCAATGGCTAAATGACATGTCATAAAACTTAGCAAATCATAGATTAAATAACCTAGATATTGCTATCAAAATACAACACTCAATCATGTCAACACAACAATCTCTATTGTGTATCTAGAATATATTCTAAGAGCATACAAATAATATAAGAGATTTCTTTGATAAATAAAACACTAAACTTAGATGAGATTAGTGAAGAACATACCAAAGGATGCGTGTTGAACAAAACCCATTCAAATAAGCAAACTAAATATGCTAGAAAATGCTTAGATGATCTTTGATGCACATGTATGTGGTTTTGAGTGTATAAAAATGAGTTCTTGATTGATTTTCTCTCAAGTATCTCTCTTTGAAGCTTAGGGTTCTTTAGAGTCAGAGAACTAAGTTAGAGAATAGAGAAAGTGTGATATTTATAGGCATCAAGAACAGAGTATGTGAAAAGACAAGATTGCTCCTGAAAACGCATGATCGGCGGTTTCATTCTACGGCCAGGCCGTCGATCACTACCGTCGAATTGGTCCCGAGAGAAACAGGGGAGCATCAGCGGTTTGATTCAGTGGTTTCGAAACCGTCGATTAAACTGCAGAATCAGACCCAAGAATTAAATGCATCAGGTCTGATCGGCGGTTTCGATTCGGCGGCCAGGCCACCGATCGTAACCGTCGATTCACCAAAAATGGTGAAACCAAGGAGAAGCCAAGGGCATTCTCCATGAGTGGTCTTCGCGCTAAACCCAGCACAGTATCGTGCATGCATGGACGTTTCCGAACACATTCGGGAAACGAATTGTAAGACACATAAACACACAACAAGATATATAATCAAAGTGCTAATGTGAAATGTGACATGGGAAGAGAATGCACACATATGCAAGTATGCTAAGTGTGTGTGTGCTTCTAAATCTCTTCAAAGAAAAATAAGCACTAAAGAATATACCTTTGGAGTGCTTGTCACCTTAAGGTCTTGAAAAGGGCCTCTGAGCTTGATCTTTAAACACCTAATCTACCCTTATAATTCAAACCCCAATATATGGTTTGTCCACGAAATAAGCCAATCAATAACGGGAATCCCTACAATACAAACAGCGCATGTTCACCACAGTGATTCCATGTAACCTTAGAGAAGCGTGCCATTTTCGAAGAAGTTGTTTTACACTCATCAAAATGATGTTTTATAGATTTGTTTTGAAAATAGATTTTTATCCACTTGCAACCACACAAAAATGTGAAGATACCTACTACGAAGATTTGGATTGAAAAGAATAACATGCATGATAATGATAATCATGTTAAGAAAAATGTTAAGAAGAAATTGGTTAAGAAGAGTGTTAACCATGATCATTTGAAAAGTCTTGATGAAATATTTGTGCATGGAAACAATGATGAGTTTAATATGAGTGATATTTTCATGAAGAAGATAGTTGATGATTTATCTTCTAGATTTCATATTGCCATGCGTAATGATCATGATGTTGCTTGTGTTGGTTCACCTAAGACTAGTATGGTCAAAGGTGAGTGCTCTCATGCTTGATTGAGTAGCACATATGAGAATATTTTTGTTCTTGTTTGATAAGAGTTCTAAGTTTGATGCTTGACTAAACTATTTGTAATGTGCTAGGTCTAGTATTCAAACTTGGTGTCTCTAATCAATTCATGAACTTAATATTCTCATACTCATTATGATAGTCAAAATTTGTTGTTAACTTTAAAGAAGTTGAATTTTGAAATCTATTTGGTGAAATTTTTTGTCAAGACTTTTAGAGAAATTCATTTTCATGTAATTGTTTGAGTTGAAAGTGTTTGGCCTTTATTCTCTTGGGATGACACACCAACAACTTGTTGTCATAAGGAAAAACAAGCCAAGAGAGCTCATAAAAAGAGCAGAGACCTTTCATTGGTGAAAAAGCTTGTTAAGGTATTTCTCTATTCTAAAAGCTTGCTTTTTATTTCATCTTTTTAACTCTATGTTTGCATGATATCAATTGCACATATTTATTAGGCATCATTTCATTAGAGAACTTGTTGAACATTTTATTGTTTCTCTTGAGCAATGCCTACTAAAAAATCAACTTGCGGATTTGTTCACTAAGCCTTGGACATAAGTGGTTTAAAACTCTTTGAAGATCCACTGGCATAATTTGTGTTGATTATTGTCTATGTGTGATTGTTGAGTAGCTTGATGAGCAAAACTTTATTTGTATATCAATGTCTTGGAGAGCTACTCACTTGAGAAGTAATGATCTTAAACAAATAACTTTTATTGTTTCTAGATCATGCACTTGAGCTTGAAAATCTTATTTTTGAAAAAGTGCACTAATGCTTCTCTTATATGTTTTTAGTTTTGAGTATTTGTGATTGAAAATATGTAGATTATGGATGCATCTAGAAGCTTATGGCTTAGTATATGATAGATGACCTTTGGTATATATCCATTTTGCTTCGGCACTATATAGTATTCAACGAGCACGCTCATGGAAAGGGCTACACACCCTGGTTGTGTAGCCGCCCAATGTAAGAAAGGGCTACGCCATTGTGATGAGTGAAAGCCGCCATGAGGTGTATATGTTTATGTTAGAAAAATCAAAGAAGCGTTGAAAATAATCATTAAAAAAAAATCTTTGATTCTAAGCCTAAAAGAAATGAAAAATAAAAGGCTTAATGGTGTATAGTTGAGAATTGTGAAAAGCTCGAGTTGACAAATATAAACGGGTAAATGAGCCACATGCATACACATACTCACATGTTGATATCTATTCTAATTTTAAAGCAAAAATCCGAATGAATATCGGTTTGATCTAGATTGGAAATGCTTTAGTTGGATAGGTGTGGATGGAGTTTGCATGTTGATATCACAATTACTCCTTGTATATATGTGAGAAGCATTCACACACACACACACACACACACACACATATTTGGCTTATGTGCTTGATTCATTAGCAATGTGAGAATATTTTTTGAGAGATTAATGAAAATCTATGATTCTCTCATGGACTTCAAAAAGTGATGAAATATTTTCTCTTATTGCTTGAATATGTGAATGTGTGAGTCCCTTGTGAACAAGTATACTTATTGATTATAATGTGGAGCATATGTTAAGGGGGAGCTTAGTTTATTCAACTTTGCTTTCTATACAATTTGTTTGCTTAACATCTCTTTATCTCTTGTGTTCATTGTATATTCCTTGACAAAAAGGAGGAGAAAATGTATACCTCACTATGTTTGATAATATGGGGGAGAAAATTGTACCATGTTTGATAATATGGGGGAGAAAAATGTATACCTCACAATGTTTGAGTAATGTCCTCTTTGTACTTAATTGAGACTTTGTCTTAAAGGGGAGAAAATAATTCTTGCTTAATAAGGTTAAGGATCTTAAGGAGTGCTTTAAAGAGTGTAGGGAAAAATGTTTGCACACGGCGGAAATGAGACTAAAAAGAAGTTCAGTATATTTTAAAAATTTTCCATATTTGAACCTTAACCCTTTAATTAATTAAACATATATACCAAAAGATATCATACCTTTGTCGCGTGATCCAATTGACTATGCGTCGATGGTAATCCGCAAGATCTTCCAATCCAATCATGAATGTGAATCACCTAGGAGCGTGGTCTCCCTTCTCTTTGAATTGTGTACCTGAGAATGGATAACAAAAACTTTTTTGATATTTGTTAGTCACAATAAACTCCAAAAGATTGCAAAGAATGTCCCGGTCACTTTTGAATTCACAATCGTTAGATTGAAACTCGCGTGAACCTTATTTGAAATTGTGTACAAAACCTTTTGATGTAAAAGTTAGTAGTGCACTATCGAAATAAGAACAATCTCTTCTCACAATCTCTCTTGACCAAATTTTACAATTGTCTAAGAGTTGGATTTTATTTTTCCCTAGCAAAAGAAAAATCTCTCCATTACAAAAACTAGGGTTTGTTAAAATATATCAAAGAATATATATATCTATATTGCCGCAAAACTTGCTCAAAATATATATATTCAACTAGGCAAAATTCATGCTGCCATATATATAATCTCTTGTATATGCGTTCAACTTTTGCCATATAAATATATTTTATATCTAGATGTGATATCAATATAATATATATATATATATTTTACTTGCCAAACAAATCAAATATATGCATGAATTCTACTTGCCTATAATAACTCATATATGCCGCAACAAATATTGCCATATATATATATATATATGTTTAAACCATAATCCAACTCTTTAGTGTATTTGTGACTATATAAAAGACTTTCTAATTTGATTAGATAAATAAATCCTTTATTTATCTACTTATCAAATATAGTCTTTTCATATTTAATTTACTACTACTAATAGTATAATACTAGGAAACATATTTCCTAATTAGAAAAAGATTTTGATTCTTAATTAAATAATTAATTTCCATTTAATTAAATAATAAAATAAACAATATAATAGGCTAATAAAATTAACCTTGCCGCCCATGACCAAAACATGAGCCATATATTGTTTTTCTTGTTTTATTAAATCCATTTGGACTTTAATAATGGATTTAATAAAAAGTCCACATGTGAACTAGACATATTCTTACTAAAAGAAACAAGCCCACATGCCTATCATTAATATATTAATATAATTAAATAGCCCATTAAATAAATAAGTACAAATTATATTCTTAATATATTAAATACAATTCTAGATGGACCCATAAATAGTCTGGTAGAATATATCAAGTGATTCATGCAAGTCCGTGTGGATTGGGGATCTTGGCTGTCCTATCTAAATTTAAGCTCCAATAGACATAACCCAGTCACAATCAACAAATGATTCACTTAGGTTCAATCTATTAATTTTAGTTCATTCCACTAAAGAACTAAAATTGCACTCTTAAATAAAGATGAAATAAGTAAATTATTCTCATTCATACCCTAGACAATCTTATAGGAGATAGTGAATCCTCGTGAAAAATATCAGTAATCACTAAGAGCTCATAGACCGCATATAGCTCTCCAAGTTACCATATTTACTCATATGACCACACTTTGAATTTGGATATATATTATGACCTATCCATAAGTCATCTTTCAATAGTCACTATTGAAAACTCAACGTTAAGATTTAATATCCAAAACCACAAAGCATCCATATGATGATATTCTACTCACATTTAATAAATGGAGCCATGATGTTTATATCTATAAATGAAGTCCTCTATCGATTAGCAAATGAATACCACCAAACTATCAATGTTAGACTATGCTATATAATCGTACTCATTGATAGCTCAAATGATAACACTTGTAACTATAAGTCCATCATTTATCTCAGGATTAAGATAGACTCTCTGATTGTCTTTATAATGAAAAGACTTTTATCTGTTGACGGTTCTAGAAAAAAAGTATTTCATTGTGATCCAGTTCAATGCACCCAGTGCACTAGATTCTTTTACTCGAAGACCCTTCGATGATTTTAGACTCATCATAACACGTTTGATCCCACTTAAATGCTAGCAAAAGAATTCTACAACTTTAACAAGATAAAGGTGCCCAGCCTTTAACTTAAGTTGTGAACGTTATTCAAGACTAACTAAAGAATTGTGTTTACCTCATACATATCCAGATGTACGAGCAATTCTTCTTTTCTCATAGTCTTTTGACCTTATGATTATTTACTTTGACAATTATAATTATAAATGCTATAAGATTTTGTTAAAACAAAAATCACTTTATTAATATGATAAGATTGTCAAGTACAACATTACACTCTTACTATTAAGAATAATCCTAACAATCTCCTACTTGCGCTATAGCAAATGTGTCATATCTCTCATTCCCATGTTCTCTAGGTGCCTATCAAAACTCTTATATGGTAGAGCCTTTATGAAAGGATCCGCTAGATTTTCTGTTGACGCGATTTTGGTAATCGTCACGTCACCCTTATGCACAATCTCCCTAAGAAGATGATACTTCCTTTCAATGTGTTTTCCTCTCTTATGACTTTTTGGTTCTCTCGAATTAGCCACTGCTCCACTGTTGTCATAGAAGATAGTGATCTGTTTATTCGCACTAGGAACCACTTCTAAGTCAATCAAGAATTGGCGAAGCCAAACAGCCTCTTTGGCAGCTTCACATGCTGCAACATACTTAGCTTCCATGGTGGAGTCAGCAATACATGATTGCTTGATACTCCTCCATATGACTGCTCCTCCTCCAAGAGTAAACACAGATCCTGATGTAGATTTTCTGGAGTTAGAATCTGATTGGAAATCAGAATCTGTATACCCTACGGGAATCAAATCCCCTCCAGAGTATACCAACATAAGTCTCTCGTTCTTTTGAGATACTTGAAAATATGCTAGACTGTCGTCCAATGATCAGGACCAGTTTTCGATTGAAACCTGCTAACTATGTCAACAACAAAACAAATATCTAGTCTAATGCCGAGCATTGCATACATGAGACTTCCAACTGCCAAGACATATGGAAACCTACTCATGAACTGCTCTTCATGCTCATTCTTAGGAACTTGTTCCTTAGAAAGTTTGATTCCATGCCTGAAAGGTAACATACCTTTCTTGGAATCTTGCATGGAAAACCTAGACAAGATTTTATCTATGTATGAAGCTTGGGATAGTGCAATCGTTCTATTCTTTCTATCCCTTATTACTTGGATACCAAGAATATAACTTGCTTCTCCTAAGTCCTTCATATCAAATTGTTTTGCTAACCATTCTTTTACTGATGTCAATACACCTACATCATTTTCGATGAGTAGTATATCATCAACATAAAGAATTTAGGAAAACCAACTTGTCGCCTTTGATCCTTTTGTATACACAAGGTTCATCAAGTTTCTGAACAAATTCAAAACCTTTCACAGCTTGATCGAATCTTATGTTCCAGGATTTGGATGCTTGCTTTAATCCATATATGGATTTTTGCAACTTGCATACCTTTTCCACTTGGCCTTTTTCAATGAATCCTTCTGGTTGCATCATATAGATACTTTCATCAAGACTTCCATTAAGGAAAGCTGTCTTGACGTCCATTTGCCAAATCTCTAAATCTAAAGATGCCGCAATGGATAAGAGTATCCTAATGGATTTAAGCATGGCCACAAGAGAGAAGGTTTCTTCGTAATCGATACCTTCTTTCTATGTATAACCTTTAGCTACTAATCTAGCTTTAAAAGTTTCCACCTTTACATCCATACCTCTTTTCCTCTTGTATACCCACTTGCACCCAATGGGTTTTGTCCCTTTAGGCAAGTCTACAAGGGACCAGACTTTGTTATTCAACATGGACTCAATCTCAGATTGCATTGCCTTTTTCCAATGGCGACTATCAACATCCTCCATTGCTTCCTTATATGTGTAGGGATCATCGTCGTCCGGGAGATTCTCCACTGATTCTCCAGGACCGATGTATCTCTGCGGTTGTCCTATAACCCTTCCACTACGACGAGGAATGGTAGGTTGTTGATCTTGTGATGGTACAGAACTTACAATTGGGCTAGGTTGTGAAACCCCTTGTGGAATTGTATCTCCTGACATCTCATCCAGGACAATTCTACTTTTAGGTATAAACTCATTCATATAGTCCTTTTCCAGAAATTTAGTATTTGTTGAAACAAATACTTTAAGATTTAAAGGACTATAGAAATAATACCCTTAGTTCCTTTTGGATACCCCACAAATATGCATGTTTCCGTATGGGACTCCATCTTTTCTGTCTTTCCTTTTAACACATGCGCAGGACAACCAAATATCCTTAAGTGTTATAAACTAGACTTTCGCTCAGTCCACAACTCATGCTGTGTTTGAGGAACCGACTTCGATGGTACATCGTTTAGAATGTATATTGCAGTTTGTAGAGCAAATCCCTAAAAAGAAACAGGGAGCATTAAATAACTTAACATCGACCTAACCATGTTCAAAAGAGTTCTATTTCTTCTTTTTGCCACCCCATTCTGTTAAGGTGTACCTGGTGCAGAAAACTGAGAAATGATTCCATTATCAATAAGATATTGCTGAAACTCACCGGATAGATATTCTCCACCACGATCAGATCTCAAGATTTTTATGTGTTTCTCAAGCTGTTTTTCCACTTCAGTTTTACATGCTTTGAACGTGTCAAAAGCATCCGACTTATGTCTCATGAGATACACATAGCCAAATCTCGAGTAATCATCTGTGAAAGTGATGAAGTACTCATATCCACCTCTAGCTTGAATGCTCATAGGATCATATACATTATTATGCATTAATCATAAACATTCAGTGGCTCTTGTGCCTTTGGTCATGAGCGACCTTTTGGTCATTTTACATTCCAAACAGGATTCACAAGCTGGTAGATCATCAACCTTTAAGTCACTTAAATGTCCATCACTAACCAATCTTTTAATCCTATTAAGGTTAATACGACATAGGCGCAAATGTCATAGGTAGGTTTCATCTTATGATAATTTTACTCTTTGATGATTAGGTTGCATTAATTCTGTGTCTAACAAGTGAGAGATATTTCTATGTAAATAGAATAGACCATTTTCCAATGTACCTTTGCAAACAAATTTGTCATCCTCACTAATAATAAATTTTTTATTAAAAGTAACTGAATATTCAAATTTATTTAAACAAGAAACTGAAATTAAATTTCTCTTGAATTGAGGTACATAATAAATGTCTATCAAATTTAAATGCCTACTAGAATCTAGATTAACTCTAATATCTCCCACTACACTAGCAGACACCAACACTCTGTTACCTAAACGCAAGTTGATTTCATTCTTATTCAGCCTTCTCCTTTCTTGAAACCCCCGTAAGGAATAACAAACATGATTAGTGGCTTCAGAGTCTACGATCCAAGAATCTATAGAATCTGCCAGAAAAACATGTTTCAAGATAATTCACATTACCTTGTTCCTTCTTATTCTGAGACTTTGGGCAATTACTTTTCCAATGTCTCTTTTCATCACAAAAAAAGCATTTCCTTTTGATCTTGGTTACTTTCTTGGTAGGCCCAAGTTGCTTTTTCTTCTGTTATTCCTTGACCTTCTGACAGGTCTTAACAGTAGCAACTTTACCAACCATATGAATCTCTTCTAGAGATATCATCATATCAGCAGCAGACCCCACGCTTTCATGCTGTTGTTGCAACACGTCAGAGATGGTAGCCATAATGTAGTATTTGACCATCTCATCAGAAGTCTTCCATTGCTCATACTCATCTTTTTGCATCACAATTAGATTCATTAGTAGAAGCAGGTGGTTTAAGAGTAGTTAGAACAAATTTATGTTTTTCAGCTTGTAGCAACAACCCAATTTTCCTTATCCATGTGACATAATTATTACTAGTTAAAGTTTTATCTTTTAGGATGATCATTAGGGATGGGATCATGATTTCTTAACAAAAAATATATATGAGTAAATAATTATTATTTAGCATCTTTCGTATATTTATCTTGAATTAAATATATATAATTCAATCGTAAAAGTCAACGTTTGATCCAACGCACATAAATGTTATGCCTCCTTTGGGAGTTCACACCACTTACTAGTTGGACTAGGTCCCACCTAATTGTTAATATAACAACCAACGTTTTCAATTTTAGCCTTGTGATTTTATTAACAAGAACTCTTGGGAGGATATTAATAAAACCACATTGAGTGTAATACCAAGATTTCGACCCTCAATATATTCCCTCATGAAAATCCCTTCTTGGGGAGTAGATCTCGTTTGAGTCAGTTGTCTAGTCTATCCTTGTAAGGAAGTATCTTGCTAAATTCCATTCATGAACGCCCCTTGGGGGGATTACCAATAAATAATAAAGCTCAACTAACCTTGGAGGCCATAGGTGTTTGCAATACACCTTCTCCCACTCAATTATTGAAGGCATGTGATTAAATCCCATAGAATGATTTACCAAGTTATCTAGATGCCAATTAGATACTTAAATCATTCAATGCATGTTCATACCAAAAGAGATATATGAGTAGCACTCCTATTCTATATGACATGTTATCAAACAATAATAAATATTGTAATATTTACGCAAAGTAAACAGCCACGATTTTGATCCATCCTAGAAAAGCAAGTAAATTACATTTGTTTGGAATACAAAAAACTTCTTTCTTGGCGAACAAGTCTTCAAGTGGCCATCGATCACTTAAGCATCTCACGCCTACCCCAATGGGCGTGCACACTCCACAACCCCAACATGCACAGCTGCATGCAATCTTGCGCGCGTGCATGTTGCTATGGTGCACACGGTCCCAAGTTTGTTCCGGTTACTTTCAATTCTCCAGGTCTTCAAATCTTCGATGCTTGAACATATTACAATTTCATT
Organism: Acer campestre; assembly: GCA_954870605.1. NCBI lineage: Eukaryota > Viridiplantae > Streptophyta > Magnoliopsida > Sapindales > Sapindaceae > Acer > Acer campestre. Next base: position 36,939,919 of record OX940799.1, read on the forward strand.
TTTTTTTTTAATCAATGCAGTATTTAATACAAAAAAAAAAAAAATACTGCAGTATTTTTAATACAATAAATAAAAACTGCACTTAATTTTAATACAATAAAAAAAAAAAAAAACTTAGCAACTACCAAGGAGGAAATTATAATGATAATAGGCCACCCTTCTTGTTACAATTCCGAAACAAAAATACATTGAAATTCTAGGATCAAAATCGAGCAATAACAATTCACTTTATATCAACATATAACATATATAAATCCATACATTCCAATATAATTATATATGAGAATACCTAGAGTGCCATCTCTTTCCATGCATAATCACAAAAAAAAGAAATAGATTCACATATATATACGTTAATTAATTAAAGGGTACAACCAAGGCTCTGATACCAATTGTAGGGAAAAACGTTTGCACGGGCGGAAGCGAGACTAAAAAGAAGTTTAGTATATTTTAAATTTTTTCCATATTTGAACATTAACCATTTAATTAATTAAACATATATACCAAAAGATATCATACCTTTGTCGCGTGATCTGATTGACTATGCGTTGATGGTAATCCGCAAGATCTTCCAATCCAATCACGAACGTGAATCACCTAGAAGCGTGATCTCCCTTCTCTTTGAATTGTGTACCTAAGAATGGATAACAAAAACTTTTCTGATATTTGTTAGTCAAAATAAGCTCCAAAAGATTGTAAAGAATGTCCTGGTCACTTTTGAATTCACAATCATTAGATTGAAAATCGCGTGAACCTTATTCGAAATTGTGTACAAAACCTTTTGATGTAAAAGTTACTAGTGCACTATCGAAATAAGAACAATTTCTTCTCATAATCTCTCTTGGCCGAATTTCACACTTGTCTAAGAGTTGGATTTTATTTTTCTCTAGCAAAAGAAAAATCTCTCCATTGCAAAAACTAGGGTTTGTTAAAATATATCAAAGAATATATATATATATATCTATATTGCCGCAAAACTTGCTCAAAAAATATATATTCAATTAGGCAAAATTCATGCTGCCATATATATAATCTCTTGTATATGCGTTCCAACTTTTGCCATATAAATATATTATATATCTAGATGTGATATCAACATAATATATATCTGTATATGTGTTTTACTTGCCATATAAATCAAATATATGCATGAATTCTACTTGCCTATAATAACTCATATATGCCGCAACAAATATTGCCATATATATATATATATATGTTTAAACCATAATCCAACTCTTTAGTGTATTTGTGACTATATAAAGAATTCTTAATTTGACTAGATAAATAAATCCCTTATTTATCTACTTATCAAAGATAGTCTTTCATATTTAATATACTACTACTAATAGTATAATACTAGGAAGCATATTTCCTAATCAGAAAAAGATTTTGACTCTTAATTAAATAATTAATTAATATATTAATTAATTTCCATTTAATTAAATAATAAAATAAACAATATAATGGGCTAATAAAATTAACCTTGCCGCCCATGACCAAAACATGGGTCATATATTGTTTTTCTTATTTTATTAAATCCATTTGGACTTTAATAAAAAGTCCACATGTGAACTAGACATATTCTTACTAAAAGAAACAAGCCCACATGCATATCATTAATATATTAATATAATTAAACAGCCCATTAAATAAATAATGTGCAAATTATATTCTTAATATATTAAATACAATTCTGGATAGACCCATAAATAGTCCGGTAGAATATATCAAGTGATTCATGCAAGTCCGTGTGGATTGGGGATCTTGGCGGGCCTATCTAAATTTAAACTCCAATAGACATAACCCAGTTACAATCAACAAATGATTCACTTAGGTTCAATCTATTAATTTTAGTCCATTCCACTAAAGAACTAAAATTGCACTCTTAAATAAAGATGGAATAAGTAAATTATTCTCATTTATACCCTAGACAATCTTATAGGAGATAATGAATCCTCGTGAAAAATATCAGTAATCACCAAGAGCTCATAGACCGCATATAGCTCTCCAAGTTACCATATTTACTCATATCACTACACTTTGAACTTTGATATATATTATGATTTGTCCATAAGTCATATTTCAATAGTCACTATTGAAAACTCAACGTTAAGATTTAATATCCAAAATCACAAAGCATCCATATGATGATATACTACTCACATTTAATAAATGGAGCCATGCTGTCCATATCTATAAATGAAGTCCTCTATCGATTAGCAAATGAATACCACCAAACTATCGAGGTTAGACTATGCTATATAATCGTACTCATTGATAGCTCAAATGATAACACTTGTAAGTTGTAACCATAAGTCCATCATTTATCTCAGGATTAAGATAGACTCTCCGATTGTCTTGATAATGGAAAGACTTTTATCTATTGTCGGTTCTAGAAAAAAAGTATTTAATTGTGATCCAGTTCAATGCACTAAATTCTTTTACTCGAAGACCCTTCGATGATTTTAGATTCATTATAACACATTTGATCCCACTCAAATGCTAGCAAAAGAATTCTACAACTTTAACAAGATAAAGGTGCCCAGCCTTTAACTTAAGTTGTGAACGTTATTCAAGACTAACTAAAGAATTGTGTCTACCTCATACATATCCAGATGGACGAACAATTCTTCTTTTCTCATAGTCTTTTGACCTTATGATTATTTACTTTGACAATTATAATTATAAATGCTATAAGATTTTGTTAAAACAGAAATCACTTTATTAATATGATAAGATTGTCAAGTACAACACTATACTCTTACTATTGAGCATAATCCTAACAAAGAGTACATCATGTTGCTTGAGATAATGCTTATTTGTTTGAGATAAGGGAAATACTTGGTTGTTTTTGATATATTTGTTTTTGGTAAAATATCTCACCATTCTTCTTTAGAGAAGACCTCTTGTTTGGTTTGCTATGTTTCTCATAGGTACCTTGATGATCAAAAAGGGATTCTTGAAGACTCATGAAGACTTGAAGATATTTTAGTCTAGGGATTTCTTTGTAATGTGAGGATGAGAGAATGCAATCAACTATGAGTTTTTTGGAGTGAATATTGTATGGTGAGGATGAGGTTTTACCATGGAATAACCAAAGGGGGAGACTGTAAGATCCTTGATCTTTGTTGGCTTGATTCCATTGCAAAACACTCGTTATTTGTAATGGTTAGTTGTTTAGGTGATTCTTGGGGAAAAGAAGCTTCAAATGAGAAAAACAACTTCTCATGCAAATATCGTCTTCAAGAGAAAAAGTGCTTACTTAGATGCTAAGGTATCCAGATACTTCTTCCTCTTGTAAGGCGTAAGCGCGCACACACACACACACACACACACACACACAATTCATACATTTGTGTCCCTGCATCATTGTTCAAACATTTGGTATAAGACATTCACACTCATTTAAGTATGCACATGCATTATTCTCATATTGACAAACATTGTAGAATTGCATGTTTTATGACTATCGCTTGGATATGGCATGATTATGTGATATTGTGTTTATTTGTTTGAGTTTATTGTATTTTGAATTTGAACATGATCTCATATGATTCCTAATTGATTCCTAGTCATTTCGGTTATTCATTCATTAGGTTTTGAGTCCAAATGATGTAGCTATGCTATTTTGTGTTCTCATTCGTTGAGTTGTCTTTATCGTTGTTTTCTAAGATGAATTCTCAACCTTCTGTCAAAGTTTTTTAATCATCATAGTGCATGAGGGATTTATGATTCATAATCTGAAGACAGATTCAAAATCGAAGTTCGGAGGCTCGGATACGGCCGAAGAACGTGAGAGGTGCGCGAGAGGAGCTTGCTCTGCCAAAGGCCAAGCAAAGGAGGCCACGTGTGGCACACGGCTAGACTGTCCCTCTGCCCACGTGTGCCACATGCACCTCACACATAGTGCTTAGGTGGCATGTCTTGATTGGCTGCCCATTTTCCCCCTCTCTCTCTCTCTCTTAAATCCTCTCCATTCCCTCCCATTCATTCCAAGAAGAAAAATTGAAAAAGATAGAGTGCAGATTTTCTTCACGATTTTGATTTCTTGTTTTGATCATATCTCTCTCATTTCAACTCGAAATTGAGTTATTCAAAATTCAAAAATGTTGGTCTTGAAGAGAGCTACAAACCTCAAGAATTTTTAGAGTCATTCTAGAAATGTTTTGTATGATGTGCTTCATGATGATTTCTTGGTTTACTTTCATGATCTAAGAACTAGGATTTTTAAGTGATATATTGAATATTCTAATCTTGTCTTATTGATTCACATGCTTTGATTTCTAGATACATTTGTGATTGTTTGTTGAAAGCATATTCTAGATTATCACTAAGCATGTTCATAGAGCTTGATTGATCATCTTGCTTTATTTGATTGTGTTTGCATTCATTTGCATCACTTAGATCTTTGCCTTGTGAAAGGTTGGAGTCTCTTGTCAAAGTAAGTGAAGCTTTGATTTGAGCAAGGAGACTTGACTAGGACATGTGGCCCAGATAGTCGAGCAAAAGACTTAGCTAGGAGTGTGGTACTCCGGATGGTTGAGCTAGGAGAGCTTGACTAGGATCCTTGTGATCTGGATAGCTAAGCACGAAAACTTCCTAGAGACTTGAGAGTCTTGGATATGAAGTTACTTCCTAGAGGTGTAGGACACATCTTGGATAGGAAGTAAACTAGATGATTCACTAGGCTCAATGGTAGATTAGGAATTGATAACTTAGGGTAGATATCATGTGTTGATTGCCTTTAATGTGTAAGTCCTTTTCATCATAGTAAATTGCTTTCCCGGTGGTTGTGGTATCAACCCGTGGATGTTTCCTCTTCGGAAGTTTTACCACGTAAAAATCACTTGTGTTGATTTTAATGCTTTTAGTTTCTTTACTTGCTTTATATTGTATTGCTTATAACACTTTTTTAATTGAACTCATATCATCTTGTTTAAGCAATTCTATTGTAAAGCTCTCTAAGTGTGTGTATATTGGCTGTGTGGAAAAGAAGTTCGAGAATTTGGATATACACCTGTTCACACACCACCCCCCCCCCCCCCCCCCCCCCCCTCTTCCAGGTATATTTTACAGTATAAGTGGTTAATGGAATTTCAACACTAGTAGCTTTTAAATCAAAAAAGGCTTTATGTACAACTTTGAATTAGGTTCATGTGAGTTTCGATCAAAAGATTGAGAATTAAAAAGTGACTGAACGTTCTTCATTTTCTCTTGGAAGATTATTGTGACTAACAAAAGAAAAAGTTTTTTGTTATCCATCATCAGGTACACAATTCAAAGAAAGGGAGCCCACACTCCTAGGTGATTCACGTTCGTGATTGGATTGGAGGATCTTATGGATTACTATCGATGCAACATCAATCGTTACTTGAAAAGGTATGATATCTTTTATTATATGTTAATTAATCAAGGGTTAAGGTTCATCTTTAAAAAGGAAAATTTTTAAACTATACAAATCTATTTTTTGCTTCCGTCGCGTTTATTTTCCCTACATAGGTCATCTAAATCGTACTTCCTATATAGATCTCCTAGTCTAAAAATGCATATTTGAACATAAATATGACATGGATTGTAATTAAAGCATGGTTCACACTTATTGAAGAAAATAACATATAATATATGTGCAACCAAGTTACTTAAGCAATCAACAAAGAAGCATAAAAGTTTTCAAATATTTGCATACGTCAAGTATGCAATAGCTTTCTTTGCTTGAGTTCCCCATATGGAGTCAATCACCAAAAGATATCACTCCACAAGACATATCCCAATAGATCTACTAAGAGTTTTAAACCTAGTTGCATCTAAGGGTTTAGTAAATAAGTCTGCTAGTTGATCATTAGTGCCTACATGTTCAAGCACTATGCATTTATTTTCAACAAGCTATCTAATGAAGTGATGATGGATGTCAATATGCTTACTCCTAAAGTGTTGTACCGTATTCTTGGAAATATTAATAGGACTCATGTTATCACAAAAGAGGGTGAGTATACCTTGGTTGAATCCGTAGTCGACTAGCATTTGCTTCATCCAAATGAGTTGTGTGCATCCACTCCCCACGACTATTTACTTGGCTTCAGCTGTGGACAAGGAAATTGAGATTTACTTCTTGCAAAACCAAGACACCAAGTTGTTCTCTGGGAAGTAGCAACCGCCCAATGTGCTCTTCTTCTCATCGTAATTTCCTGCCCAATCCATATCACTAAAACCTGCAAGACTAGCATTAGTGTCAAAAGAGTACCAAATCCCATAGTTGGATATCCCATTCACATAGCGAATGATTCTCTTTACGGAAGAGAGATGGGACTCCTTAGGATCCACTTGGTACCTAGCACACACACACACACCCACACTACAGGATATATCGGGCCTACTTGCGGTCAAATAAAGCAAGCTTCTAATCATGCCCTAATATAAAGTTTGTTCTACACTTTTACCACTAGCATCCTTACTAAGCTTTAAAGTAGTACTCATGGGTGTATCACAATGTTTGGCATTTTCTAGACCAAACTTCTTCACTAGGTTCTTAGCATATTTAGCTTAGGTTATAAAAATCTCGTCATTCAATTGCTTAATTTGCAAACCTAGGAAGTAACTAAGCTCACCAACAAGACTTATCTCAAACTCATGAGACATAACTTTAACAAATTGTTGGACTTTGGTGTTGTTGGTGGAGCCAAACACTATATCATCAACATATATTTGAGTTATAGAGAGCTCATTATTGTCTTTCTTGATGCATAGAGTCTTATCAACACTACTCATTGTGCAGTTATTGTCAACAAGAAATTGAGTGAGGCGCTCATACCAAGCCCTCGGTGCTTATTTCAACCCATATAGAGCCTTTTTGAGGCGGTAGACATGGTTAGGGTGGTGTGCATCCACAAACCTCTTGGGTTGTTCAACAAACACTTCCTCTTATAATAAGCCATTGAGAAAGACACTCTTGACGTCCATTTGGTGCAATTTGAACTTTTGCATACAAGAGATGGACAAGAGAAACCTAATGGACTCTAATCAGGCAACGGGAGCAAATGTCTCCTCAAAGTCAATACCCTCAATTTGAGAGTACCCTTGTGCAACAAGTCTAGTCTTGTTAGGCACTATGTTGCCATCCTCATTGAATTTGTTCCTATATATCCATTTCGTGCCTATGATATTAGTGTTCTTAGGCCTAGGAACTAAAGTTCAAACCTCATTCATTTCGAATTGGTTTATTAGCTATTTGATGTCTAGTCTTAACACCCTCATGCATTTCTCCAATGATGTCATATTTATCATGGAGTTTTCTAACCCATGGAGTGGGTTCTTTAGAGTTTAAGAGAGGAACTCTATCAAAAGGTTGTGTGCCCTATTGATTAAGATTAGACGTCCTTTCTATGGGATTCTCAACAACTTTCTCCAAGGGAGAATCATCAACACTAGCAACCTTCTCCTCATGGTCATTAGTCTTGAGCCTAGTATCATTAATGGCAACATTGGATGATTCCATGATGATTCGAGTCTTCAAGTTAAAAACTCTATAGGCTCTACTATTTAAGGCATAGCTAATAAAGATACCCTCATCACTCTTAGCATCAAATTTGCCAAGTTGATCACGGTCATTTAAAATGTAGCATTTGCTTTCAAATGAGTGGAAGTAGCTAACATTTGGCCTTCTACCTCTCCACAACTCATAAGAGGTATTCCTAGTTCCGGGTCTTAGGAAAACTCTATTTCCTATATAGCAAGCCGTACTAACGGCTTCGGCCCATAGGTTCCTAGGGACATTGTTGCTAAGAAACATCACACGGGCCATCTTTTGAAGGACTCTATTTTTCCTCTCAACAACTCCATTTTGTTAAGATGTCCTATGAGCCGAAAACTCATGGGAGATGCCTAAGTTATTGCAATAGCTTTCAAAGACAGCATTCTCAAACTCCCTCCAATGGTCACTTCTAATCTGTTTAATGCTTTTAATGTTTGAATTCACTTTATTTTGTATTTTAGTATAAAGCATTTTACACTTGCCAAAAATTTTGGATTTTTCTCTAAGGAAATATGTCCATGTGAACCTAGAGAAATCATATACACAAACAAAAATATATCTCTTTCCATCTAAACTCTTGGTTTGCATGGGACCCATAAAATTCATGTGGAGAAGCTCTAGAGGCTCCTTGGTGGAGAGATACTTGCCCTTTTTGTGCATGCTTTTGGTTTGTTTTCCTCGTTGGCAAGGTCCAAAAACACCATTGACTTTCGTCCCAAGCTTGGGAAGGCCACACACAACATTGAACTTATCTAAGATCCTTAGATCCTGAAAGTTCATGTGGTCAAATCTTTCATACTATAACTCAATTTGCTCATCCTTGGACACATTGTTTAAGACTATTCTAGCTTCAAGACAATAGCAATTGTCGTTTAATCTCATACCATTCAATAAGGTTTGTCTATTGGGCAATAGGATTGAGCAATCATTTTTGCTAAATAAAATGGAAAGTCTTTCATCACTTAGATGAGAAATGCTTATCAAATTGGCTTTCAAGTCATCAACAAATAAAGCATTGGACAAGGAGGGTAATCCGGGAAAGGAAATAGTTCATTTCCCTACAACTCTCTTTTTAGATCCATCACCAAAGGTGACACATCCTCCTTCCTCCACGACAAGAGTTTCAAAGAAATTCTTGTTTCCCGTCATGTGCCTAGAGCACCCACTATCTAAATACCAAAAGTTAGAAGAATTCGCCTTTAAGACAATTTGTGCAACATGGCAAACATTTTCATTTCTTCTAATCCACCTAGGTGAAACATTATCTTTCCTAGTGGTCATAGGTACTTGGGCTCTAGATGTCCGAGGATCATGCAAATTTGATCTATCATTCCTAGGAACTTGCATCTTGACTATACTCTTTCTCTTTTCAATCATGCTTTTAGTTATGCACATTCTAATGTTACGAAAGTAATTTGGTCTAATATGACCATTAATACCACAAAAATGACATGTAGGGATGAAGTTAGGAATCATACCATGTTCTTGTGCATGCATAGGAGCCTTCCCATGTCTTTGTGTTTGTCTTGGTTGTTGAATATGATCTCTCATTCTTTGTTTGAAACAAAAAACTCGGTGTGTTCTAATATATATCTAGAGGGGGGGTGAATAGATTTTAACGATATTACCCAATTTTCGCGTTAAGTCAATATTACGAAAATACCCCAATCTAGTCAAAACAATAACAAGTGTAATATGGTGCGGAATTATAAATGACACTTGATATTTACGTGGAAACCCTCACGGGAAAAACCACGGGCTGTATAGTGCGCCACACTCGAACCTCGAATCCACTAAATGTGAAATGATTACAACCTAATCCCGATCAATAATCATCACACCTACCTAATCCCGGTATAAGTGGACCTAGTCCAATTGCTTGTGTGACCACCTAATCCCGGTGTACGGCCTAATCCTGGCCTATCACAACAAGACTTCAATTGCTTGCGATCTAAGCAACCTAATCCCGGAAGCTACACGCAAGACTTACTTCTCAATGAAGAGATTACAACCTATGTGAATATATAATGATATTCAATGAGCAAATAAAGTTAGGTAACCTTAGATGCTTATCTAGGATGATTAGATAACAATTAATGCAATCCTAGATGTCAATAGCTAAATGACATGTCATAAAGCTTAGCAAATCATAGATAAAATATCCTAGATGTTGCTATCACAATACATCACACAAACATGTCAACACAACAATCTCTATTTTGTATCTAGAATATATTCTAAGAGCATACAAATAATATAAGAGATTTCTTTGATAAATAAAACACTAAGCTTAGATGAGATTAGTGAAGAACATACCAAAGGATGTGTGTTGACCAAAACCCATGCAAGCAAGCATCCTAACTATGCTAGAAAATGCTAGATGATATTTAAATGCATATGAGAAAGGTTTTGAGTGTGTAAAAATGAGTTCTTGATTTGATTCTCTCTCAAGTATCTCTCTTTGAGGTTTAGGGTTCTTTAGAGTCAGAGAACTAAGTTAGAGAAATGAGAAAGTATGATATTTATAGTCATCAAGAACAGGGCATGTGAAAAGACCATTTTGCCCTTGAAACGCTCAATCGGCGGTTTCATTCTGCGGTCGGGACCGCAGAATGTGGCCGCAGAATTGAGCCCGAGAAAGAAACCGACCTAAAATATCTAATTCGGCGGTTTCATTCGGCGTCCAGGCCGCCGATAATGGCCGCAGAATTCAACCCGAGAACAGGGGAGAAAAACGGCGGTTTCATTCGGCGGTTTCGTAACCGCCGATCAAACCGCAGAATCAGACCCGAGATAATAAATGCATCAGGTCTGATCGGCGGTTTCGATTCGGCGGCCAGGCCGCCGATCGTAACCACCGATTCACCAAAGATGGTGAAACCAAGGAGAAACCAAGGGCATTCTCCATGAGCGGTCTTCGCGCAAAACCAAGCACATTTTCGTGCAAGCGCGGACGTTTCCGAACATATTCGGGAAACGAATTACACGACACAAACAAACACACAACAAGATATAATCAAACAAAGTGCTAGTGTGTAATGTGACATGTGACATGTGAAGAGTATGCACACATATACAAGTATGCTAAGTGTGTGTGTGCTTCTAAATCTCTTCAAAGAAAATAAGCACTAGAGATATACCTTTGGAGTGCTTGTCATCCTTGAGGTCTTGAATAAGGGCCTTCGATGTTGGTCTTCAATCACCTAATCTACCCTTACAATTCAAACCCCAACTTGTGGTTTGTCCACGAAATAAGCCAATCAATAATGGGAATCCTTACATTGTTGTTGACCAAGACTTGATTGCTTCCTTAGTTGAGCTTGCATGATTGACCTCTTTCCTGAGGAATGTTGACTCGAGGGACTCTAATGGGTTGAGCTTGAGGTTGCCTTCTTGGCGCCACCTTCACATGTGCACTATTTGAACATTATCCTAGTTCTATCTTCTTCCTAAGAGTTTGCACCGGTGAAGCTTCTTTGTTGCCCAAACTCTTGACAAACACAGTTTTCTTAGAAGTGGAGGTCTCCTTACCAACTTCAAACCCAAGATCTCTCTTGTCACAATGACTCTTTCCAACACTGAAGATGTGGTCAAGTTTTTCGATGCTATAAGCTATCCTAGTGTTGGGAATAATGCCCTAAGAACATATGTTGTTAATCTTGTTGCTGAATTAATAATTAGATTGAAATTCTATTACATATATGTGTGCATTTAATGTTATTAATATTGTATTAATCACATAAAATTCCATGATTATTAAATGTAATATTAAACATAGTATATAAGTTGTTGTTGAAAGTATACAAACAAGGTTAAATTGCTTAAGACGTACCTAGAGGGGGGGTGAATAGGTTTTTCGCCTAATTTCAATCCCTTGAACAAACTTACGTTTGTCCCTCAAGGTAGCCTTACATACAACATAAACATCACGGAATCATACTAAGACAAGTTATCATGTGATCATTCATACATTGTCTAAGTATCAATATGTTGTATGAGGTATAAAGAAAATACAAAAACAATTAGCAAGAATACTTGTATATCAATATATGTTCAATCATTACAAGCATATACAAATATTGCTATACATAAAATTCTAAACACTATACAAAAGAAAATGTATTTACAAATATGATCAAAAGAATATATTTACAAATCACACTATACAAAATCTTGTATCAATATACTTCACAAGTAATTGATGTGTCACAAGATAACAACATATACATAAACAAATATAAAAGAGAGAGATAGGAAGAATTAACACAAGGGATTTTTTAACGTGGTAAAACCTCCAAGGAGGAAACATCCACGGGTTGAATTACAACCATTGGGTACTTATATATATACTTGGAAAGTAAATTAGAAATTCCACAAAATGACCAATCCTAGTCACCAACCCATGTGGAGTCTATGTTTACCCAATCCCTATTGGAAGATACAAAATCCCTCAATGATGTAAACCACCACATATTGGAACTCATACCAAAACCAACATCGTTGGAAGATTAGAAATTCCTCAAGAGTGCATACACATCCCATGTACCCCGCTCTATCGGACTCTATGTCTAACCAAACACCCGAGCATACCAATATATAAGCCAACTCTCTATATAAGGCACACGTGCCTCTAGAAAGCCTCCCATGCATGACTATCCAAGTCCTCCCGACTCTAGCCATGACTTCTTGCTTGTCTATCCAAGTCCTCCCGACTCTAGACAAGACTTCTTGCTTACCTATCCAAGTCCTCCCGATCCGAGTCATCCCAACTCTAGCCAAGACTTCATGCCTTTTACAAGGACTTCCTAGTGTGATCATGTGAATGCAAGTGATGCAATCAATCAAAACAACATAGAACATGTGATCAATACATTCCATGGAACAACTAGATCTAGAGATGTGAAAACACAAGCAATAGAAATCTAGATGCAAAAACATGAATGAAAACCTAGAGCATGTGAATACAATTAACACATAAAACATCTAGATTCATTCATACAAAACAACACTTGAACAATTTCATATTCATAAGGCACAAGTTCAAGATGTCATAAACATACATCAAAAATGCTAGAATCATAAAATGTATTCAACAATTATTCTAGCCAAAGATTTAGAGATAGGAGACATGTTAAAAACAAATCAATCCTATATATCTCTAAAAACACATAAAAAGGCTCTAATCCTAGATTTCATCAATCATGGATCAAAGTCACATAGAAAGGATTATTAATCATAAACTTGATCAATCAAGTCTCAAACAATCCTAGATATCAATCTAATCACAATACAACTCCCAATCATGTTAAAAACAAAGAATCAAAGATTTTAGTCAACATGTGTCTCTAATTAGACTATTCAATTAGATTGATTATGAAGGTATCTTTCTCAATAGCAATCACTAAACAAACATATATATATAGAAGAAGAAACCCCAAGCAAATTGGAGGTTAAAAAAGATGAAATCACAAAGTTATGAACTCTACCTCAATTACAAGAGCTGGTTCGTTTTTCTGAGGAGATCTGTCAGAAAATCAATCAAACAGCTGCACAACCACTTGGAAAAGGTAGAGTACTCGAATACGAACAATCTCCAACTTGAATCACTCAATTCCGACTTCGTATGAGAAAGTTATGGTGTTTGGAAGTTGAGAAAAATTAGGAGAAAATCATAGACGGGATTTCAAACTTTTTCTTCTTGAAAGAGAATGGAGGGAATTGGAGGTATTTAAAAACAATTGAAGGAGGGGCAAAATTGTCCAAAATTTTGGGGGGACTTTTGCAAGTCCACGTGTGGCCAGCGTGTGCCACACGTGGCCAGAGAGGAGCTCTGGCCGTGTGGCACACGTGGTCCACACGTGGCCACCCTTTGCTTGGCTTTTGGCCAAGCGACCTCCTCGCGCACCTCTCGCGTTCTTCAGCCGTATTCGGGCATCCGAACTCCGAATTCGAATCCGTTTTCGGATTACGAACCATGACTCCCTCATGCACAACGATGACTATGAAACTTTGAAAAAAGGTTGAGAATTCATCTCGGAAAATGACGACGAACACAACTCAACGAATGAGAACGAAAAGTAGCGTAGCTACATCGTTTGGACTCGAAACTTAACGTATGAGTAACCGAAATGATCGGGACTCAATAAGGAATCAATTAAGCACTATTACAAGTCCAAAACACAAGAAACACAAACATACAAATACAATTTCACATATGAATGCCATTTCCTAGATATAGTCCTAGAACATGCAACTCTAAAATGTATGAGCATTTGAGTTCAATGCATGAGCATACAAAATCATGTGAAAGTGTTATATAAATGATGCACAACAATGTAGGGACACTCATGAATGATTTGTGTGTGTGTGCCTATGCCTTGTAAGAGGAATGAGGTCGATTTTACCTTTGATGAGCAATGAAGCTTATTTCCTCTTAGCAAGCCATCATCTTGTATGTACCGTAGTCAAATCTTTCTTTGAAGCTTTGTATCATCATCAACATGACCACATAAACATTTACAAGATAAACACGTTTTGATATGGAATATATGCCAACATCAACCAAAAACCTAACAGTTGTATACCTGAGGATTATGTTTAATATAATAATCTTAATTGTCTATAATTGATAATTAAAGTTGGGATATTGAATTAATTAAAATTACTAGTACGGTTCATTCCTATTAAGGATGGAACGGTTTTATCCGAACTGTTGATGTGGTGACATTAGAATGAAGGTACTTTGTATAATAATATTATACAAGACGTGGACACGATAAATTGGAATCTTTAATAATCTCCGTCTTGAAATAAAGTATTCCTTTTTATCAATCAAATGGTCATATATGGAATAATCTTAATCCTGAGTATTTAACAGACTCATACTTATAGAGTTGTGTCTTTTGACTTACTCGATATGGTTTGCTCTAATTACCAAACCTAAAAACCTTGTATCTTGGAGACATGATGATATACTTAGCTGGGAATGATAATATACAAGATGGAATCCATTCCTTCTTAATTGAAGTAGACAAACAGTTCTCTTGAGTAAATGATTTGGGTCTTGAACAATAGAACGCTCAATTTATGATAAGATCATAAATAATTGTTCATTAGAGAATCACAGGCACTCAAGGATAAAGGCGTAATTGAGAGGTCTACGGATTTGAACCTAGCTCATATTACGAACTGTTTATAGAGGATTGATCTATTTGTAATGATTATATCAATGGGTTGTTCGATTCCTATTCGAGTAATTAATTCTATAATGACAAGAGAGCAGTTCCAGTTTTTTAGTGGAATAAATCTGGAATTAATAAATCTAATATTTAATTAAAGAGTTTAATTAAATATTGAAGATTTATTGGAGCTTGAAATTATAGGTCCATGTGTCCCCATACCATCTCTATAACACTGTATTGAACATTAAGGTATACTGAGGCTTAGTGATTAATTTGAAATTAATCAACTATACATAAAAAAGTTTATGTATTATTTTATTAATTAAATAATGATTGATTATTAAATTATATATATATTAAATAATATATGATTATTTAATCATATATAATATAATATATTGATTATTTTAATGGTATATATATATATTACATTATTTTTTGGGGGGGTGGTAAATCGGTGGGTTTCAATTATTGGGTTTTATAGTCAAAATTGGGGTGGACGGCAAGGCAAGCTAAGTCCTCTTGCTTTTCAACTAGTGCAGATTTGTTGTTTTTTTTTTCTTCATTGAATTAAAAGCAATGTGGAATATTAGCTCCCATTCTATTCTTCTATAAACCACCCACTCTAGTACAATTATTGTTTACATTATTATCACCACTCATACATAGCTCTCTCTCTCTCTCGTGTGTTCAAGAAGGACAAAAAAGGAGTATTTTTTTTTTTTTGTTGAGTTGATTCATATTTTGAGCTTCATGAAAACAAGATAAGAAGAGTTCTTGTTTTGAGAAACACAAGTTCTAAACAAGAGAGTGATAACAAAAGAGAAAAATTATTTTTAAAGTCTAAGCCTCTAAAGAATGTTGTGAGAGTGTCTCTCAACATTTTTCTAGTTGTCTCAATTGTTGAGTACACAACAAGTACAAAAATTCGAGAGTCGAATTTTTCTATTCAATACCGAGATGCCCACTTATCAATTCTTTGGTGTGGAAGAACTTGGTTCGAGGGAATCACAAAGATTCTACAATAGAGGAATTCGGTTCGAGTGAATCACGGAAAGTCTACAAGGGTAACTATTTCCTTCCTTATTATTTATAGTTAAATATTAGAATTAATATAATCACAACGATCTGGCTAAAACGTTTTTGTTTTTACAAAATTTTTTGAAAACTCAGCCCGCTACCCTTCATCTATGTGGATACCGATTCCGGTTCCTGGAACCTACACCTAGTCATTGAATTTTTAGCTTCTTCAAGCTCCCTCGTCAACTCTTCTTCATTCCTCATAGATAAGTCTAACTTCTTTCTTAGTTTATCTTCAATCTTCTTGGATCTTTCCACTTGTTCACTTAAGTGGTCAACATATGTTGAAAGCTCAAGATTCTCTTCTTTCAACCCATGAATCTTTCTTTTGGTCTTCATTTCTAAGCTTCAAACTCGGCGAGATAGTCAACAAGAACCTTTTCTGCACATATCCATTAGTGGAGTTAGATGAGGAGTCGTCTTCACTTGAGTCATTTTCCTCTTGACTCTCTTCTTTTTCTTCACTAGCACTTTTGCTCTTGTGGAAGGAGGCAAAGGCTATGAAGTTAGCCATGAGTTTTTCATCATCTGAATACTCATCTCCTTCTTCGGAGTTATCACTACTACCACTCCAAGTGGCGGCCATCACTTTTCCCTTCCTCTTATTTATGTGATTAGCACAATTGGGGGCAAAGTGTCCTATGCCACCATACTCATAGCATTGGACCCCTTTCTTTTCAGTATTTTCTTGCCTAGGCTCAAACTTCTTGAAGGGACCTTTTTTTTTTCAAGTCTTGACCTTTTGATCCAAAACCCTTCTTCCCGAACTTCATAACCTTCTTGAACCTTTTCACAAATAAGGCAAGGTCTTCGTTTGAGTCATTCTTTTCTTCCTTTTCATCCTTATAGGCTTTCAAAGCAATTCCTTTATGCTTTTACGGAGGTGTATAGCTAGGAGCCTTCCTAGACTCGTAGGCGAGAAGTCTTCCAATTATATCGCTCGGCTTTATGTCCTTATATCCACTATTTTCTTCTAAAGCCATAACTTTTGATTCAATCCTCTCGGGAAGCGATCTCATAATCTTTTGCTTGATCCTTCTATCCGAGTACGGGTCACCAAGTTTATGACTTTGGTTGACTATATCCATCAACTTGATCTCAAAATCGTTGAAGCAGTCATTCTTCTCCATTCTAAGCATCTCGAATTAAGTTTGGATAACTGGAAGCTTAGAATCCTTAACGACTTCAGTTCTCTCATGTGCAACCTTTAGGATGTCCCATGCCTCCTTAGCGATCCTAGTGTTTTGAATCAATTTATATTGATTTTTGCCCATTGCACATAGGATGGCATGCTTAGCCTTCCTATTCCATTTTGATGACTCAAACTCTTGCGCATTCCAATAAGGCTTAGGCTTGAGCACATCCTCTCCTCCACCCATAGGAATCAACATCGGTGATATATAGCAATCTTCAATCGTCATCCATGCCCTATCATGGATTTGGCAAATGTACGACTCCATCTTGCCTTTCCAAGAGGCATAATTCAACTTGGTGAGTAGGGGAGGTCTCGTGCTCGAAGCACCCTCGTTGACACCTCCATTTCCAACGTTTCCACTCATAGTTGATGAGCGTCGTTTGTGTACTCAACAAAATGATATTTAAAATGTGATCGTTTAGAAAACCGATTTTTCACCACTTAGATAGAAAATTAGTAAAGTGGTAAGTGAGATTCGTTCCACAGGGAATTAGAGTGATTAGTTGAATAAATTAACTAATCTATATACAATAAAATAAATCATAAAAATATGGATGAGTGAATGGGTTGTCAAGCCATCAAACATACATGAAAAATAAACCTAATAGCTAATAAAAGAGTACTTAGCAAATCTAGATAAGATAATGGAATAAACAATTAAGAGAATAGCTAGGGAATTAATGGGATCACAAATGAATTACGGGAAATGCTTATCAAGCTACTTTAGTGAACGGATCTCATAAATGTTAACCAATTGATTTCTAAAATGTGCTTAGGCCATTATTATGAACCCTAAACAACTTCCCACCGCAATGCCTAACCGATTAAGGAGAGGGGGTCACGGCGGGATCGGTTTGTTACAATTAACGGCTTAGATTATCGTGGTTGATATACCCTCCGACAATCTATCCTAGTCACTATGTTCTCAATCCATCAAGGTTGTCAATCCAATCAAGATTATATAACAAATTATCCTAAGCAAGATTATAATCAACTAGTGGGTATACATGTCAATTACATAATGCAAAGAATCCAATTATAAAATGAATAGAACACAAATAGAGATTACAATATATAAAAGCTTAAGCAAATCCCAATCCAAATATTCTCACATCAAAACCCTAGAAAGGGGATTTAATTACACATATTACAATCAAAGGGAAGGCAAGTAAAAGATTAGGAAATCACCCATGGGCCTCCTTTTGTAAGCTTGATCCTTTCCTTGCCTTTTATGCTCCTTGTGTAAAGAGTGGATGATGAGGATGTGTTTAGATAGGTGGAGTCAAATGGGAAGTGACTAAGGAGATTTGTGGAGAAGATGGGAAGAAAAGGAATGATTAGGGGAAGTAATCTAGATATTAAGTTTAGGTAGGAGAGAAAATGGAGAGAAAATGAATGGTGGAGAAAGGAGGTTTCTTGGTGGTCAAGAGTTGTCTAAAAGAGGAAAAATAGTGATGTATTTATAGGTGTGAAAAGCTAGGGTATGAAATGGGTATGAAATGACAAGAATACCCCTCTTGAATGCCAACACTGGAATTCCTATGCTGGAATTCCAACGTGGTCGCCACTTGTCCTTCTAGGTCGCCATGGCGACCTCAAATGGCGACCTCTCATGGGTTCTTCTGTCGCCATGGTGACCAAGTGGCGACCAAGTGGAGACCCTTCCCACTTTGGAATTCCTACATTGGAATTCCTATGTGGTCGCCATTTGCAAGTGTAGGTCGCTATGGCAACCTCAAATGGCGACCATGAGATGCTTTGCAATTTCCTCTGTCGCCATGGCGCTCAAGTGGCGACCAAATGGCGACCTTCTGATGACTTGAAGAATCCTCTGTCGCCATGGCGCCCATGTAGCGACCTCCTTATGTCTAAGTGGCGAAAATGCCCTGTTTCTTCCCATTTGTAAGCCTTTTTGCACCCAAGTCCTCATCTTCATCCCAAATGCTCTTGAAACCTAATAAAACCTGAAACACTTGATTTTACACCATTAAATCACTGGATAATGCCCAAGAATCAAGCAAAAGGAGAAGGAAATGAGGGCCAAAATCATACCAATTTTGGTTCGATCAATAGTGTTTATGAATGAATGAAATGAATGCAAATGTATGAATGATCAAAGAATCAATCAAAATGCAAAACACACCAAAATGAGCAATGATCACCTAAGTATATCTAGGAACCCGCTCTGATACCAATTGAAAAAAATTAAGGTGTGTTCAATATTTATTTAGAGGGGGGGGGGGGGGGGGGGGGTGGGGTTAAATAGATTTTAACCAATTATTACCCAATTTTCGTTATTAGTCAATTTTTTGAAAATACCCCTATCTAGTCAAAAGATAAAATCAAGTGTAATAAATGCGGGATAAAAATGACACTTGATTTTTTGGAAACCCTAATCCTGGGAAAACCACATGCTATTATGTGAGCCACACACGAACCTCGAATCCACTAATTACGATGGTGTTTACAACCTAATCTCGGTCTATAACCCATCACCACTACCCGCATGCTGATGAACACATAAAAGAGCATGTTTAATAGAGTTGAAATCATTATTTTACACTAGTAGTGTCATTAACTCTCCTAACTTAAGCACATTTACACTTTTGTTTTTTATTTTTGATATTGTTATTTTGATGTAGGTTACTTGAAATGGGAATAACTTTTCTTTCAAATATTGGATTGATCCCATTCATTTTCCTGTGGAAAGATAATTCAATTTCATACAAGAATGCATTTCATGATGAATTCAAGATTCGGACGTTTTGAAGGCCAAACAAAGGATTGAAGAGGACATGTGCATAGTTTCCGCACACATTGAACATGGTTCAGTGTTTTAAGCATAACTTGAGTTAGAGATTTCAGATAATTATGAACCAAACTATTTTGGAAAGCTAAGTCAAAAATACACACTTCTTATGTTCATGTCAGAGGCCAATTCAGAAGCAATCATCACGGAATCTGGGTTCAAAGACAGTACATATATGGGCAATCCAAAATTGTCAATGTTTGGTGGCTAAAAATTAATTAACCATGTTCCCCTTTTGTGACCCTTTTGTCCTTCGAGCTCTCTATAAAAAGAGGCCTTGTAGATGGCTGAAACACATCTTGAAAATCTTAATTTGTCTCTTGAATCATCCTGGTTCATTGCAAGTTTACCTTGCATGTATTGTTATTATTTCTCTCTTTCACTATAAACTTTCTTCTTACTAATTAGTTTTCTTTTACATGTTTCTCCTTTTATATTTTCATGCTTATTTCTATTTCTGTGAGTAACTAGTTTCATTATGTTAAGGTGAAAAGGTGAAGCTCTTAGTATGAAAATAAAGGTTTATTAAAACTCTTAAATTGTGGTTAATGTTTATATTCATTTGTTATGCACTTATATGATTTATATTTCTTTTTCTTTATTAACTTGGCTATAATCTTGATTTCTCTCTTATGTATGGGAATCTTGACTTATTGTTGACAATTCTTTCATGAATGTTTGAATCCTTCTAGATACTGTGCGGTTTTAGTTATACCTACACCTCTAGTAAAACATTCTTGATTCATGGTAGTGATTGGCACATTAAGTACTTGAAACCCATTGAATCAAAGAGTGGGTAATCCTTGTAATTAATTAAATGGAAAGAGATATAATTTCATATATGTTCAAATGAGCTTAGATTGTTGTATTTTCCGATTGGAACCTCTTTTGTGTTTGGATTCTGATTGAGTTATAAAAAGAGTTAAAAAAACCTTTATTCTAAATATCAAGAGTGGAACCTCTAACCTTAGCATACATATTTTTATTTGAGTAATTTTATCATTATATTTGCCCATCATTCACCAATTTAATCATTTTTTCTTAATATCTCTTGTGATTATTGCTGGTTAATATGAACATTAAAACTCCTTCCCTGAGGAACGATCCTGTGCTTACCGGGTCATATTATTACTTCGACACTCCTACACTTGGGAGTAAAATCCTTTTTTCTAGACGTGTCACATGCCTATAAAAGCAGACCTAGTCCAATAGCTTGTGGCCTAAGAAACCTTAGCCATCAAGACTTAATTCTCAATGAAGAGATAATATTGTCTATGTGATATCCAAAGTGCAAATAGAGCTAGGGAACCCTATATGCTTATCTAGGATGACAATATGACAATTAATTCAATCCTAGATATTAAAAACTAAATGACATGTCGTGAAACTTAGCTAAACATAGATTAAGCAATCCTATAAAGCTATCACAATACAACACTCAATCAAATCAACACAACAATCTCTTTCTTGTATAATAAAATATAATCTAAGAACATACAAGTAATTAAAGAGATGCCTTAATTAATAAAACACTAAAATTATATGAAATTAGTGAAGAACATACCAAGGGATGTGTGTTGAGCAAGACCCATGAAAGCAATCATCCTATATATGCTAGAAGATGCCAGATGATATTTTGATGCATATGATAATGGTTTTGAGTATTTAAAAATGAGTCCTTATTTGATTTTCTCTCAAGTGTCTTTCTTTTGATCTTTAGGGTTCTAAGAGTCAAAGAACTAAGTTTAGAGTGAAAATATATGTTAACGAGTCCTAATATAATCTAGAGGGGGGGTGAATAGATTTTAATCCCTTTTTACCGATTTTTGAGATTAATCAAGATTACAAAAAACAACCCCAACTAGTCAACAACAAAAATCAAGTGTAGAGAATGTGGAAAATAAAAGACACAAGATTTTTATGTGGAAACCCACACGGGGAAAAACCACAGTCTATTTTGTGCGCCACACTAGAACCTCAATCCACTAATTGCAAATACGATTACAATCTAAGTTGACCACATCACACCTATGATTACTAATCCGTCTTTGCTACCCGCGGGCCTTCAAAAGTGAATCTAGTTCATGCTTGCAAACTACCAAAAGGCAAATACAAGACTTGACTCTAAATGAAGAGATAAAACAACCTAGTGTGAATATTAATAATATTCAAGATGCTAAAATGCAAGGTTAGACATTTAAACTTATCTAGGCATGGATGAACATATTAGACATTCCTAGATATCATTTTACTAAATGGCATGCATATAACATAGCAAAATAGACAAACAAAGTCCTATATGCAATATCTACCACAATACAACTCTCAAAACACAATAAACACAATCTTGAAACTAAGTCAAGTCATAAAAGAGCAATCTTGAAACTAGTCAAGTAATAAAAGAGCAATCTTGTACAGAAAGAACATGTGAAGGATGTAAGGATGTTCTAACTACAAGTCATGTGAGCAAATATAAAATCCCATGAGAAATTATACCTAGAACATGCTTGATGATGTGTGAAGATGATGGGTTTTGGATTTGGATGAGTAAAGATGGGATCTTGAAAGTCTCTCTCTTGAAAAAAAAATTTCTGTCTCTAAAGTGAATTTTTTGCTCTCAAAATATGTGTGTCAAAGTGAAGAAGAAAGTAAAAATGTATATATATATATATATATCAGGTCTTGCAAAAGACAAGAAGTGCACGTTTTTTACACAAATTATATATATATATATATTAACACACAATCAAACAAAATCAAAACAATAAAATAAAAAAAAATAAAAAGCAAAGTCAAAACAAAATAAAAGCAATCAGGTGGGTGTGCGTGCGTGAGTGAGAACAAATTAAATAAAAATAATCTAGTGTGGTGAGCTCACATGAGAGGTACACAGGAGGTCCAATGATTTCTCAAAATAAATCCATGCATGCAACAAGCAATCACAAAAAAAAAAGAAAAAAAAAAGAAAAAAGAAAAAAAAAAGATCATATGTAATGTAAAACACACACAATAAAACGACCAAAAAAAAATCAAACAAAAAAGAAGCAAATGGGTGTGTGCTGTTGAGAGGCCGTGCACCAAATAGGGACAGAGAGTGCTTTTACCCATGTGGTGCACGGCTCTCACACGCCACCCTTGCTTGGTGTGGCTATTATGCCACACTAAGCCGGCTTCCATTCCGAGCGTTCTTTGGCCCAGTTGATCTCGGAACTCAGAATTTGATTCCATCTTCGGAATATAGATTCGGACTCAATCACAAATATGAAAAATTATATAACTTTTCACTCTAAGCTCGAAATTGAATTCCGGTTTTCGATAACAACACGGAATGTCCCAAATATCTCGAAAATCATCCGAAACATATAGACAAGTCTCCGAATCACTCGGAACTCATCTAGGGACAAATCCACACACGGTTAGACTGGTAAAAATATAAAAAATCTCAAAAATATATTTCTTTAAAATACAATGAGATTTTACCAACCAAACCAAAACAAACACAAATACTAAAATGCATGAGTTGTGTGTGTGTGCACTATAAATCTCTTCAATTAAGAGTCAAGGTCAAGAAGCTACCTTCCTTGAAGCTCTTGAGATCCACAATGAGGTCCTTAAGCATTTGAGTAGAATTTCTTCAATTCTAAACTACCTTACAATATTAAACCCCATTGTGATTTTGTCACTGAAATTAGCCAATTAAAAAGTGAGGCACTTACATAGAGAATGAGAAAGTAGTATATTTATAGACATCAAGAACAGAGAATGTGAAAAGACAAGTTTACCCCTAAAAAAGCATGATCAACAGTTTCGAAACCACAGATTCAACTGTCGATTGGAATCCCGAGAGAACAAGAGATCATCGACGGTTTCATGACTGCCGATCACAACCGCAAAAATAAACCTGAAAGATGAAAATGATCAGGTCTAAATGGCGGTTTTGAACGGCGGTCATGGCCGCCGATCATAACCATAGAAATGGTCCAGAAGCTTTTGGACTCAAATGGCGGTTTCATTCGGCGGTCAAGGCCGCCAATCAAACCGCCAATTCACTAAATGTGGTGAAACCAAAAGAGAAGCCAGGGGCATTCTCCGAAGGCGATATTTGCGTTGAACCAAGCACACATTCGTGCATGTGCAGACGTTTCCGAACAAAATCGGGAAACGAATTACAAGACACATAAACAAACAATAATATTCAACAACAAAGTGCAAGTGTGAAATGTAACTTGTGAAGAGAATGCACACATATGCAAATATGCTAAATGTGTGTGTGTAACTAAATCTCTTTAAAAAAAACTAAGCACTAGAGATATACCTTTGGAGTGCTTGTCACCTTGAGGTCTTGAAAGAGCCTTGAGCTTGATCCCCAATCACCAAAACTACCCTTGCAATTTAAACCCCAAAATGTGGTTTGTTTACGAAATAAGCTAATAAATTAATAAGGACCTTACAAATAGGATTCTAAATCCGTTATTACTATTTACTAGGATTTAAACCTTTGACCTATTTAGAGTAAATAAAAATAATCACTTATTATTTTATTGCTCTTGTCAAGGTTAGAAACTGAAACCTCCATTTGACAATTTAATAATTCTTAATTCTTAATATGTCAATTAAATAATCATATTATTTAATAATATTTAATTCAACAATTAAATAATATATTAATTAAATAATCACATCATTTAATTAATTCCCAAAATATATTTAAGTTACTTTCATGGCACAATTAATTGGACCATCCAATTCTCCGTGAGTCTTGTTACTATCAATCGTATAGGGCTAGCAAAGGGACCTAATGGACCCATAGTTTTGGGCACCAATAATACTTAGAAAAAATTAATTAAACTCTTTAATTAATATTTCACAATAATTAACCTTGGAGTTATTTAACTAAAAACCTAAGGTTGTACTCTCGTAACTATAGATGTTTTACACAACCAATTTATCAGTGTCCATTGATATAGCTATTACATATGGTATGATCCTCTACAAGTAGTTCATAATTAGAGCTTGGTCATAAAATCTGTTATACCTCTCTAATTATATCTTTTCCTTTAAGTACCATTGATTCTCTTGAATGATTATATCTTTCATTCCTTTATAGAAGAAGGAGAGCACTCTTAATTGTTCAAGCCCCGAATCAACCCTTAAAGAAACTATTTATCTACTTCTCGCAAGAAGGAGTGGATTCCACTATTGTGTGTATACCTTCCTAGCCACAAGCTAAATCGTGATTCCAAGATACGGAGATATTGACCGAGAATGATATTCCGATCTCACTCATGGTAAATCAAAAACCACGATCTAACTTGAAGGAGTTAGTAAGACACTCAGAATTTAGATCACCCATATATAACCATCATTAGTCGATATATATGAATCTTTTCAACTAACCAATCTTAGTGACAGTTTCATATAGATCGTGGCCTAGTCCTATATGATCACATCATATAAGGTACATCCATTCTCATAACACAATATGAGTAGTCTATGATAAGACCACCATACAATACGGAATGGACCACAGCTGTAGATTAACCACAAATAAAGTACCTAGTTTTATATGTTTTCTACAAACTATTTAGATTGCATGTCTCAAATTGAATTCCTCTGTAAATGACATTCATATACTCAATTTGAGATTGCATCTAGCAATCTTGGATGTTTGCATATATAATATAAGCGTATGAATTAATATATTTGAATGAAATAACTACTTATTTTATTATTGAATTTATAACATTTACAAATCATAAGCTTTAAGGCATAAATCCCAACGGTGGCAGCGCTGCATCTTCCAGATCTCGCAGATGGATTTTCAGGTTTCCCATATTTTCAGTTTGGGGAATTAGGTTGCCATATGCGCTTTCTAAGCAAGCTTTGGAGCTTCAAGCTGATTCTTGGTGGTTATCTGCCCCACCGTTCTGTTATTTTTTAGTTGGCAATGACTGCATGGGCTAAGAGTCTTTTCTTTTTCTTTGATGTTTTCTTTTTCTTTTTGGTGTGGCATGTATGCCTCCTTTTGTTTGGGGTTGTTTTCCCCCTGGTTTTTTGTTCTTTGTTACTTTTGTCACTATTTACTTTTCTTTTTTCTTCTATATATATGGATACTGTCTATGGGTTTTCTAGCATAAATCGTTTATGATGCTTTTTCCCCTTAGATTAGTCAAATTTTATTAAAAAAAAAATAAAAATTATGTTTAGGTTTTATTTATAATATTTATGCTTAGTATTTTTATTCTTAGAATCTTAGGTTTATCTTTAATATTTATGATTTTATGTTTAGTATATTAAAAATTTATGGGATAGTTTCTACTTTTTAATTTTAATATTTATGCTTAGTATATTAAATATTTATGATTTTATGTTTAGTATATTAAATATTTACTGGATAGTGTTTACTTTTTAATTTTAATATTTACACTTAGTATTTTAATATTTATGATTATATGCTTACTATATTAAAAATTTATGGGATAGTTTTTAATTTCTAATTTTAATATTTATGCTTAATATATTTAATATTTATGATTTTATGTGTAGTATATTAAATATTTATGAGATAGGTTTTACTTTTTAATTTTAATATTTACGATTAGTATTTTAATATTTATGATTTTATGTTTAGTGTATTAAAAATTTATGGGATAGTTTTTTCTTTTTAATTTTAATATTTATGCTTAGTATATTTAATATTTATGATTTTTTATGTAGTATATTAAATATTTTGGGGACAGTTTTTACTTTTAAATTTTAATATTTATGCTTATTATATTTAATATTTATGATTTTTTTTTAGTATATTAAAAATTTATGGGATAGTTTTTACTTTTTAATTTTAATATTTATTCTTAGTATATTTATGTGTAGTATATTAAATATTTAAGGGATAGTTTTTACTTTTTAATTTTAATATTTATGTTTAGTAATTTAATATTTATGATTTAATGTTTAATATATTATATATTGAGCAAATTGCATTCAACCTCTCTGAGGTTTGGTCTCTTGCACACATAAACAATTTTATCAATTTTTGATACTCACACACCATGTTGGCTTTCTCTTACCTTTAAAAGACTAAAATACCCCTATCCCTAAATTAAATAAATAAATGGGTAATTTTATTAAAGTCCCTACTATGTGGCAAAATGTCACTTATTTAAACATCTTTATCATATTAGCAACTTAAGTCCCTTGTTTTACCACCATACATCACTTTAGTCCATTTGATAAAAATACTAATGCTCAACTCTAATTATATATATAAAAGTACAATTTTACCCTTGTCAAATGATTTATTGAGTTTTAAAAATAAATAATATTAAAACGGTTTATAAATATAAATTAACAACAAAAATTTATTTTTTGAAAAAATATATTTAAAAACAGGAAAAAAAAAAAAAAACTAATGGATGGGTAACGGAAAATACAAAGTTAAAATAAATAAAAAATTGAAAGTATGATTATGAATACTTTTTTATAAAAAACTAATTTTTTTATATCCAATTTTGTCACCAAAAATATATATATATATAAAATTGCTTATTATCCATCCTTTTTTTTAGTTTTTAATTTTGTTTTTTGAAAAAAATTGGATGGATAATGAAAAACAAAAAAAATAATGGATAGATAATGTGAAATATTAAAAAAAAAAATTGTTTATTATAAAAAAAAAATTAGAAGACAAAATTAGATATAAAAAAAAATTGTTTATTATATAAAACAAATGGTGATAAAATTGGATATAAAAAAAATTATTTTCTTATAAAAATGTATTCATAATCGTACTTTCAATTTATTATTTATTTTAACTTTATATTTTTCATTATCCAGCCATTAATTTTTTTTTTTTTTTAAATACATTTTTTAAGAATTTTTTTTTTTTTTTTTTTTTTGTTGTTGTTAATTTATATTTATAAACCCTTTTAATATTATTAATTTTGAAACTCAATAAATCATTTGACAAGGGTAAAATTTTACTTTTATACATATAATTAGAGTTGAACGTTAGTATTTTGATCAAATGGACTAAAGTGATGTATTTTGAAAAGAAAAAAAAAAAAAAACAAGGGACTTAAATTTCTAATATGGTGAAGACGTTTAAATAAGACATTAGTAGAGACTTTAATGAAATTACCCATTTATTAATTTAGTTTAGGGATAATAGGTATTTTAGTCTTTTAAAGGTAAGAGAAAGTCAACAGAGGGTGTGAGTATTGATTAATGATAATGTTGCTTCTGTGTGCAAGAGACCAAACCTCTGGGAGGTTAAGTGCAATTTGCTCTTAAATATTAATGGGATAGTTTTTACTTTTTAATCTTAATATTTATGCTTAGTATTTTTATTCTTAGGTTTATATTTAATATTTACTATTTTATGTTTAGTATATTAAAAATTTATGGGATATTTTTTAATTTTTAATTTTAATATTTATGCTTAGTATATTTAATATTTATGATTTTATGCGTAGTATATTAAATATTTATGGGATAGTTTTTACTTTTTAATTTTAATATTTATGCTTAGTATATTTAATATTTATGACTTAGTTTTTAATTTAATAATTTTATGTTTATGCATTGTAGGAAATGGATCCTACTAGAATTTTTGTTTATTTTGAAGACAGATTGAACATGGACTGAAACTATTAAAGCGTGTCTAAATATATCCCCCGGGGGAGGGGGAATAGGGTTTAATCAAGTTAATTACAAATTTGAATGGATTAGTCAATATTCAATAAACACCCAATCTAAGCAAAATACAATTAACTAAATCTAAGTGAGGAAAACAATAAATTGCACGTTGATTGATTTACGTGAGAAACCCATAACTGAGAAAAACTCACGGGCTATTATGCTAGCCACACACGGTCCTCAAATCCACTAATTGAATGAAAGTTTATAACCTAGGTTGACCTCAAGTCAAACCATGCTTGGTCACTAACCCTCCCACTCTACCCAATGGGTCTTTAATAGTGATTATAGACCTACTTGCTTGTGCACTAAGCTACTTAGTCACAAGGCTTTAATCACAATGGAGAGAACACAACCGAGGTGAATATCAAATGCATAAATGCTAGGTTAACACATTTAATGCTTATCTAATCATATATGAGCATGGCAAACAATCCTAGATATCATGTGGCTACATGTCATATAAAACTTAGCTATATAAGATAAAAGCAATTCTAGATGCAATAGCTATCACAATACAACAACTCAATCAAGCAACACAAAAATCTCAATCTAGTAGATAAAGTTTAATCTAGATGCATACAAGTTATAAATGAGATTTCTTACTAAGTAAGAACACTTAAATGGATGAAGATGGTGTTCAACTTACCAAATCATATATGTTGAAGAAGACCCATGCAAGAGCACATCTTAGATAAAGCTAGATGATGATAGATAATGTTTGAAGCTATGGGAATGAGTTTGAATGATCAAAGGTGAGTTCTTGGATGATTTTCTCTCTTGGAAAATGTTCTCTCTTCAAAATATGATTTTGAACTCTTAAAAACGACTTAGAGAGAAAGCAACACACACACACACACATATATATATATATATGAGGTCAAAACAAAGCTACATCATTTTAATCAAATTTCAAAAACTTTGCCTTGACCGCTGTACACAGACTGTACGTACAACGGTTGTATAGCGGGTCACTTAAGAAAATGAAGAACACATTACTGTTCACGGAGGTGACAACTGGGCGAGTCAAGGGTGGTTGCTCTTGGGTTTGGAGAACCGATATTCACCCATTATATATACAGCGGCTGAACAACGAGACACCAGCGATTGAAAAATCAATCAGGTGCCCCGCTGTACGTACAACGACTATACAACAGGTAAGAGCAAAAAGCTCACATTGTTTCACTTCCCATTTCCAACCTCAATAGGCGCTGTACGTACAATGAGCCACTAGCGACTGTATAACACTTATTATAAAAGCATGCATCCTAATGCCTATGATGACATAGCAATTATCAAACAAGATGCAAGCAATTATAATATGCAAGAAGAGAGTTTAAGAATATGAATGTGCACAACATGAAACACATAAAATACAAGAAGTATTGAAATGCATGAGTTGTGTGTGTATACATCTAAGTCTCTTCAATGTAAATTACCTTTGAAGTGCTTATCATCTTGAGGTCTTCAGATGGCTTTCAAGCTTGATCACCAACAATTAAACGCCTAAACTACCCTAACATCATAACCCCAATTGTGGTTTGTCAATTAAATAAGCCAATCAAAAATGAGGACCTTACACCCCTTGGCTATTTCATGACAAAACCACCACTCACAATTGATCCTCACAAAAAAAAGAAACTAAAGGTTAACAAAGTTATTCTACATTACAAATAGATATTTAAAAGCTAGAACTTCAAGTTTTCAATCTCTTGTAGAACAACCAATCATTCAAAACAAAGTGACTACACTTTCCAAGACAAGTGTATGTGAGGTGATCAAGTGAAATCAAAACAAAACAATAAAAAACAAGCATTTGCATTAAAGAAAACAAGCAACATCATGCAATGAAGTGTAATGCAATGCTCCCTTTAAATGGGTTATTCCCCCTTAACAAGCAATCTCCCCAAACAAGCCAATCAATTACTACAACTCCCTTATTACACACTATTCCCCCTTTTTGTCATGAGATAGGCAAAAGAGCATCCTCAATCGGGTCACTTGTAGCAAAGAAAGATAGTAGATTACAAGACATTTGCATAGTCATATGCAAGAACTTTATGCAACTCAATTAATCGGAAGAGAAGCAAGAAGATTTATTTTATGAAAATGTGTGATAATAATGCTTTGCATGCAAGACATGTTGTATTCAAGTCCAAAAACAATGGTATTTGGCAAAGCAAACAACAAAGGTTTCCAAAAGAATTCAAACCAATTTCACCATTTGTCACGAATTAAAGCAAGGATATAGATTTTACAAGGCATTCAATTTAAGGAGCAACTATATCCAACTTTATATGATAGTAACCATGTTTAACTAATAAAGAAAAATAGACTTTGGATTTTAAAATCCTTAGAATGGATACAAGATCCTTTATTCATTTGAGTCTCATACTTTGCTTTTCACACAATTTCACACAGTTGAACATGGACAATGATGACCTTCAAATTTTGTCACCGGAATTGGAAGACAGGCAAGATACTAAAGGACAATTCGATCATTCCACCTCCACTCCGATGTCACCAATATCAAGACCCAGAACCAAAAATGCGAAATCTGTGGTATGGGAATATTTTGACCTGGAAGACATAACCCACCCGTACGGTCAGGTAGAATCTAAGGCTCCTTGTAAATTTTATTAAGAGTTTATTGTTCGGTTCTAAGAAAGGAAAGGACAATTGAGAAGGCAAAAAGATTCATGGATGCTTAAACACGGTCAGATAGATACTACTATACAGACACAACTACAACAGAACCCAAATGAGTCCATAAAAATTAGTGATATGACGATCCCAAGGCTAGGGAATGAATGACACATTATATTGCACAAACCAATCAACCGATTGGTTTCAGAGACAGTTATCAAAATAGCATACAACCCCTAATTTACAGTTGTGTCTAGAAACACCACTAGAGGCAATTTACTAAAATATTTTAAATCTAACAGAGTCAAATTGGTCGCTCAATTAGAGCGTTTAAGTGTTTCTATTACACTACAGGGTCGTTTGTTTTTTTATCTGAAGATTGAACAATCTTGAATTTTTCTGAAGACTGAATAGGGACTGAAATCTGAACCTGAATGACATGTTTTTTTTTTCTCACGTCTAAATGTACAGTCAACATGTTTGTTTTTTTAAAATAAAATTGTCTAAAAATAAGTAATTTTACATTTATACCCATACTAATTAAAAAAAAGTAATTTAACATACAACATTCTTTATAAGATTTTGTATGTTCTTCTACAAACAAAATTCAATTTAACGAAACAAAAATTTTATCAAAGAATATAATTTTGCATGTTCTGCAAATAAAGTTCAAGTTCAATTTATTGTAAAAAAAAAAAAAAAAAAGTTCAATTCAATATGCACCATAAGCCAAATAAAAAAAAAAAGTTCTTTATTTATTTATTTTTTTGAAATTGGTTCTTGAATTATATATATATATATATATAATTATTCAATAACATCTTCAAGCCATGGAATTTACTCAATATGATATACAAATTTATTGAGTACTATATGAATAGTTAGATAAAATAAAATAAAATAAAGAGTTCTTACCGAGATTTGGTAAGAGCTAGAGAAATTCAATTGTTCAATTCCTTACAAAATTTAGTATGAGAAATGATTAGGTTTTATATTTTTCTAAAACCCGTTTAAAATAAGAAATATGTTAAAAAAAAAAATTCTACACCATATCAAATTAGAATAAATTTGGAAATATATCTTCTTTGGAAGGATAGATTTGGAAGTGAATATTTTAATTGTAATCCAATGATTTAGAATTAAATAATTTTTCAATCCCTTACAAATTTCAATATGAGAAGTGATTAGGGTTTTTTATTTTTATTTTTATTTTTATTTTTATTTTATTTTTCTAAAATCCGCTTGAAATGAGAAATATGTTAAAAGAAAAAATTCTACACCATATCAAATTAGAATAAATTTGGAAATATATCTTCTTTGGAGGGATAGACTTGGAATTAAATATTTTAATTATAATCCAGTGATTTTGAATTAAGTTAAAAGTCAGGATTTCTAACTTTTTATTTTAAATTATTTTTTTAATATTTTAAAGTTGTTTGACCACTTAAAAAAACAAACAAACAAAACAACTTAATGAGTTCAATTCAGACCCATTAAATTTTAAGTGGAAAAAACAAATGACCCATAACTTCCGATATTTGGAATGCACGTTCCAAACATGACTATTTATGTGTCACAAGACACTATTTAGATCTTGATTGGAAGATTCAAAAAAGAATTCTTGGTTTTCGTCCCACAGATTTCGCCCATACCATTCAAAATATTTATGACGTTATTTTTGAAGTCTTAAATGATTTTAGACTATCTGGACGCATCATTTCCCTCACATTAGATAACGCATCATCAAACACTGCATCCATTAATTTGTTTTTAGCCAACAATGTCTCTCAAGCTGGGGGTCATCTCTTCTACCAACAGTGTGCATGTCACATTATAAATATAGTTGTGAAATCAAGTTTGAAGGTTGTAAGCGATCATATAGATCGTATCAGAGATGCCATTTCTTACATCAGCAGCTCTAATCAAAGAGTGAAATTTTACAACTAATGACAAACAGCCTAAGAGGTTCCAATAGATATGCCAGTAAGGTGGAACTCCACTTATTAATGCTGCAAAGTGCTATTAATTATTCCATTGAAATTATAGGTTATTATAATATGAAAATTGCCATAGTGGGTAGTCCAACCATATCTGAGGACGATTGGTATAGGTAAAATTTTTATTAAATTTTTTAAGATTTTTTAAGATTCAATTGTACTTCTTTCTAAGGTCTATTACCCCATATCTCATCTTGCATTGCATCAAATTTTAGAAATGTCTGAAATTTTGTACTCTTATAGAAATGATGCTATGTTAAGCACTATAGTCGTGACAATGGTGAAAAAAATTCAAAAATACTGTTATGAAATTCTTTTACTCTATGTCTTAGGTTGTATAGTAGATCCTAGGACAAAATTAAATAGTTTAAAATCTTTTATTGAGTATATTGGTGGTTACTTGGATTTAGATCTTACTCAACATTTTACTAACCTGCACTCCAAGGTGTTAAAAGTTTATTGTCTTTATGAGCGCAGGTTTAGCGGCAGAAACATGCAACGGTCAGAACAACCAGACACCAGACCGATGAAGAGAAGTATAAGAATCCTAACCGGTAACCAAGAGTCTTCATCTTCATTTTCATCATCTCAACATTGCAAACTAAACACTTTCTTTGAAACTAAGTTCGACATAGCCTATCAAGGGGACTTCCAATAATTTGATCTGCTGTTATGGTGGAAGAACCATACTAATAGTTATATAGTATTATCTCAACTAGCATGGGACATACTCGT
This sequence comes from Acer campestre, assembly GCA_954870605.1. Taxonomy (NCBI): domain Eukaryota; kingdom Viridiplantae; phylum Streptophyta; class Magnoliopsida; order Sapindales; family Sapindaceae; genus Acer; species Acer campestre. The sequence goes on from OX940799.1 coordinate 36,973,790, forward strand.
CATCCTTGTGTCCGCTATTTGTTTCGAACATGCATTCAGCACTAATGGACGTATAATCAAACATAGAAGATCTTGTTTAACCCCTCAGATGGTGGAGGTATTAACATGTTTTAATTATTGGGAGCATGCAGAGATGAGGATGTAGCATTAACCGGTGAATGAAGAACTAATTAAAGTTTTTCCAACATATACTTCGAAGAGGCTTCCGGTTCCGGCGGTAACCGATAGGACTGAGGACTTAATTAAATTTTTTTAATTATACATGTATTTGTAATTTTGTAATTCGATTGCCCTCTTTTTCTCTTACCAAGTTTTTATCCCATTGAGTTTTTCTTTGTAAGATTTTTAACGAGACAATCAAAAATTATGTAAACTAAAATGTGAATAAATAAAATTAAGCTCTTTCTTAATTCTTACATCTTTATGACTTTATTTATTCTTTGAATAATTTTAGTAAATAAATTAAATATAATTTAATCTATTTCTTACATTTTATTTTATTACTCATTAGACTAAAATAAATAAGAAATAATTTTGTAACATAAAATAAAATAAGAAATAAATTTTAAATAGTTAAACTTAATAATTAAAATACATAAGTTAAAATATAAATTATATATAATTGATTTATTTAATTAAAAAAAAAGGGTATTATCACTAAAGTCCCTACTTTTTCATGAATTGTCACCTATTTAAACGTCTTTACCATATTAGTCACTTTAGTCTCTTGTTTTTTCAAAATACATCAGTTTAGTCTATTTGACCAAAAAACTAATGGTCAACTATAACAGATTATGTAAAAATACAAATTTACCCTTTTTTTTTTAAAAAAAAATTTCTTTTAGTCCCTCTAGTTTCAATAATAGCTGGTCAACCTCTGAAAAAAAATTAAAACACCTCCATCAGGGATCGAACCTTTAACCGTAATGTTAAAAACCACTAGCTTTAACCAACTAAGCTACTCTAGCTCATTGTTGAAGGTTTGATGATTTTAATGTGTATATATATATATATATAGAGTTATATAATTTGTTTAAACCAATTTAAATCTATTTATATAATTTAAAATCAAAGCCCGTAATTTTTTTCTTTTCTTTTTTTGGATTTTTTTATTTTTAAAAAAAATACATTATTTCAATTTGATTAAAAAAAAAAACCCATAAAATCAAAGCCCTTAAATTGAAAAGGGAAAAAAAAATCATATATAATAATAATATATAAAAAAACATAATTTAAAATATAAACTCATATATAATAATAATAAACTCATATTTATATAATTTAAAATAAACTCATATATAATAATATATAAAAACATATTTATGAGAATGAAAAAGAAAATAACAAAACAAAAGGAAAAAAAGGGGGAAAATGGGAAAAAAAAAGAGAGAGGAAATTTTCAATTTATGGGATTTGATTTTCTGAGGGTTTTTTTTTTTTTTTTTTGACTTTTTTGATTTTTTTTTTATCAAATTGAAATAATATATTTTTGAAAAGAAAAAAAAAATAATGGGCTTTGATTTTCTAGATTTTGTGTGTTTCCTTTTGTTTTTTGTTTTTTTTTTTAAATTTTCTTTTTCATTTTCATAAATATGTTTTTATATATTATTATTAAATATAAATTTATTTCTAATTATATGAACATATTTAAATTAGTTTAAACAAATTTTATAACTATATATACATTTAAATCAACAAACCATCAATAATGAGTTAGAGTAGCTCAACTGGTTAAAGCTTGTGACTTTTAACCTTAAGGTTGAAGTTTGATCCCTGATGGATGCGTTTTAATTTTCTTCAGGGGTTGACCAACTATTATTGAAACTAGAGAGACTAAAAGAAAAAAATTAAAAAATAACAATAAAGGGTAAAATTGTTTTTTTACACGTTGTGTTATAGTTGACCATTAGTTTTTTGGTTAAATGGACTAAAGTGATGTATTTTGAAAAAATAAGGGACTAAAGTGACTAATATGACAAATACGTTTAAATAGGTGACAATTCATGAAAAAGTAGGGACTTTAGTGATAATACCCCTTGAAAAAAAAGAAAAAAAAAAAAAAAAAAAAAAAAAAAGGCAAGTGGGCGGCCTGTTTAGACCAATAGGCCGGGGCCGCATGCCAGCCTTGCTCGGTCCTACTATGGCGGTGATTCCGGGCCAGACAAGTCCACTCCAAACCTTAACAGGCCGGGCATGGCTTAATGTCCGTTTGGGGGAGCTTGTCTACTGGCGAAAAGAGCTTTTTTAATTAAAAAAGTTCTTTTCAAATTTTTTTGTGTCGTTTGGTTGACACTCCAGTAGAGCTTTCGACGATTAAAAAATCTGTTTTACGTCTACTTAGAGAAGCTCAAATTTTAGGCTTTTCCAAGTAGACCTTTTGAGCTTTTTTTTAAAACATTAAAATCTCCAATATAACCCTATAATTTAATATTTATTAGAGTATTTTGGTAATTCTCTCATTAAAAAAGCTCTTTTTTAATTGACAACCAAACCACCAACGACTTTCATTTAAAAGATCTACTTCTAAAAGATCTACTTCTAAAAGATCTACTTGAGAAGCTCTCCCAAACGTACTCTTAGGCTGTTCGTTTTCAAGGCTTTTTTGGCCCCGACCTGTTAAGGGCCCCTTGTTGGGCCACCCAAATTGCCACCACTAGACAAATGAAACGGCAAAATAAAAAAAATTTCCATCAAAACGACACCGTTTTACCTTGTCGTCTTCCTCATAAAATCTCTGCAATTTTTTCTTTTAAATTTTATTTAATATCCTCTGACTTCTCTCAATTGCATTGCGTCGGTCTCGCCAGAGGAAAACAAAAAACAACAAAGAGAAAATTCGCAAAACCCATTAGAGAGAGACTCTTCTGGGTTTTGTGAGAAAAGTCGTGCCTCTAAAAAAACAACAAAAAAACAAAAACGACAGCGTTTCGAAAACCGTTTCGGGTTTTTGTTTTTCCAACTTTTCCCTTACAATCGTCATCATTCTTCGCAGACTCAGATACCATTAACCAACAATGAGAACTCACACATAGACACATGACATTATGACAAAATTTTCTTGAATTCAGAGGCGGAAACGGTGACGTGTTTTTGAAGAACTGCATTTTCAATCTTTTGGGGTCTTCTGGGGTCGTAGTTTCATTCCTTGTGAGAAAGCGAGAATTGTTGTTGAATTGTGTGGTTTGGTTTCCATGGCCGATTTTCGGGCCTGTTACGGCGTCGTTTCGAGGTGCGAATTCTCTTCGTCGTTCGAGTCGTTGCCTGTCTCTGATCCTGACCCCTCGTCGATTTCGAGAGAGATTTGGGACAAAGCGGAGGAGAGAACTCATGAAATACTGTGTAGAATTCGACCCACCGAGGCGGCAGACGGGAACCGGAGAGAGGTTTTCGAGTACGTTCGTGGACTGATCATTGGTTCTCTTGGTTGCGAGGTTGGGAATCTTTTATTTTCTCTCTAGTTCTCTGCATCATTGTCTCAATTTTGATGTCTGTGATGTGGATTTTGGCGGGGTTTTTTTTTTTTTTTTTTTCGCGTTTCATGTATAATGCTTGTCAAGTGTCTCTTTGTTGGTTTTGTTAGAATTTAATGTTTAATGAATTGAAAATCTTTGTGTTTTGATGGCCGATTCTTGAGAAATTGATCATTATGAAAGTGGATGTAGTTTACTAGGGCATTTTACAGAAACGGGTGTTGTCGCCGGAAAATGTGTGGCGCTTGATAGTTTGAGTGAGAAGGTTTACACTTGAGGTCATGATAACGGAGCTTGTTTGGAAGATTGGTAGAGGTAGCGGAATGGTGAACTTTGATGGATTAGTTTTGGTGATGGATGAGGTTCAGAGTACATTTTCGCGCTGACTTGTATTTCATCCTATGTGAATAGGTTGTGTGTAATTTAGTGCAGTAACTTCTTGTCTTTCTTCTCCCGTGAATGTTGGTGATTGGGTTGAGTGTACTTTTGCATGGTGACTTGTGTTTCATCCCATGTGAATGTTGGTGATTGGGTTGAGTGTGCTTTTGTGTGGTGACTTTGTGCCATTTGTCCAATGTAAATGTTGGTGATAGACTTAAGTGTACTTTTACGTGGTGACTTCATGGTATTGCTAGAATTTGTTACTAATGTAGGACCTTGTTCTTTAAAGGGTCGATTGGGTTTTGTTGGACCTCAAATGCTTTGGTTGTGAATTGAAATACTTCAGTTGGTTTGGATTAAGTTAGTTGATGTAATATTTACTGCTAATTTTAATGAAGATGGATCATTAATCCTCTTGACAAAGGATGAGGGATGCTTCCTAATTATGTCAATTTTTTGATGTCTGTTCTATTATAAAGATAACTTTAATTTTTGTAACACATTATGGCACAATTAGTATTTGAGAATTCAGAATTCATTGCTCCATTTTACTGTCTCATAAGGCCGTTACTTCTGTATGTCATTTTTTCAGGCTTTCCCATATGGGTCAGTTCCACTAAAAACTTACCTCCCAGATGGAGATATTGATCTGACTGCCATTAGCACTCCAAATATTGAGAATACACTGTTCTCCGATGTTTATGCTGTTCTGAAGGCAGAAGAGTATAACAAATCTTCTTATTTTGAAGTGAAGGATGTTCATTTCATTGATGCTGAGGTTCTCTACATCTTGATGCTTTATTTTGGAAGTCCAATCTGATTCAATTGTACATAGAGATTGGGTTGCTGTTTCTCATTACGTATTTCTATACAATGTTTCTGTTTTCTTTCATTTGCATTTTCTTTTGTTTGTTTGTGTTGCTGCATTCAAAATTATATATGCACTTGTAAGGTATATATAAAAAAATTAATAGTAATAATAATAATAATAAAATAAAATTATAATAATACATTCTAAGATTCATTAAAATTTATTATTTTTTTAATATAACTTGGTTTTATCTTTGTTAGGAATGTAGAATGTGTTATATTACATTTATCCACATTTCAATTGGGAGCTTACAAATCTTTCTTTTGGGAAAGCTAGATCTTGGGTAATTTGTGTTTGTTTTACGAAGTTGGTTTCCGTGGTATAAGTTCTGGTTTCTAGAGAAATTTTGACAAAATATGCATTTTGTACTGCCTTTGGCCCTTCACATCTTAAGAGTTTACTATACCAGGGCATTGCCCTCCCTTGATTAATAGGTAGCTACAATTTTTTTTTAAACAATAGGTAGCTACTTTCTGTTTGGTATTGTCATATATGCCTGGCAACTTTGGAGAGATTGATCTCTAAGAATGCTGGCAGTTAGGTGGTCAAGAAATTTTTAGAGACAACTTTACGGAGAGTATCGTTGTTGCTTCCGATCACGATGGTTGTGGCTAATTTTGCATAGTGGAGTTCATAGCTGTTATTAGTAAATGAAATTTACTAATTTAGTAAGTAAATGAATTTTCACTGAGAGAGATTGTGAGCTTTTATGAATCATAATGAAGGGTCATTAAATGTTTTTGGATACCTGGTGATAGATTGGTAATTGGTTAATATAATAGTTTCTTCGATAAAATAACCTCTTTTTTGGCTCTTAAGATTGTGAATGGCTGTTGTGAGTTTATATGGGCTTGAGAAAGAATTGAGCCTCAAACCCTTTTGCATACTAGTGATCCATACGAACTCTCTCATACCACACACTCACACATAATTGTTTCATATGAACTACTGATCACTCGAGCTGATTTATAAGCTAGCTTGGATTAGAGTATATGAGGATCGTGGATTTCAGTTTAATTTATTAGCATAAAGAGACTGTTGGCTTTTAAACTGAAAGAATGTGAAGGAAGTTGTGTCTCAAAGAGAATCTTGTAGAAAGGACAAGTCTTGACACTTCAAGGATCTTGTAGATAACAGTTTGGGCTTGATGTTGACAATATGGCAAATCTCAGTTCATTTTTTTTTTTAAACTAATTTATTTCTAAATTATTAACTCAGGTTCTTTCAGATACATGCTTAACAAAAGTGGTAATTCTGGTTCACTTTTTCCATTTCTCATTTCGGTTATTTCTCAATTTTTAATTTGTCAAGGTTTCAATTGCCCAATCACCCAACTTTGGGGTACACTATGTTTTTCTGTTTCCTTGTACTGGACAGTTTTCATATTTGTCTTGAAGCGGTTAGGGTAATATTTTACCTTTTCATATTATGGTTTCTGGTGGCAGGTTAAGCTTGTGAAATGCCTTGTTCAAAATATCGTGATAGATATATCCTTTAATCAGTTGGGAGGACTTTGTACGCTTTGTTTTCTTGAAAAGGTATGAATTGTAGTAGCTTTTATAGAACTATATTATCCTGCATTTAGCATATTTGTCATGTCTATTGGTATGGAATCAAATACTTGACAATTAAATGGAGCATTAGGATGAGTTAATTTAGCAGGCAATCAGTTAATTTTGTCGTTGGAGGACTCATATAACTGGAAAGTCTTAATGACTATTCTTGTTGATTCCATTGCATTTGATTGACACTTATTTATTTATTTTTAAGTTATTGTAGATTTTAGGATTTGTATGCAAACACATATGGAAAGTTAATTACCCCATCACTTTTGGCAGTTGACATTTATAATGTTGCTCATTCTGCAGGTTGATGGGCTTATCGGCAAAGATCATCTCTTTAAACGTAGTATTATTCTGATAAAAGCTTGGTGTTATTATGAGAGTCGCATCCTTGGTGCTCATCATGGTTTGATATCAACATATGCTTTGGAAACATTAGTCCTACATGTTTTCCATCTATTTCATTCTTCTTTAAATGGCCCTTTGGCGGTAAGTATTTATAGTAGTCAACTTTGCAATGTATTTCCGTATATGCATTGGTTTTGAATTATCATATGCTTTTCATTTTGCGCAGGTCCTCTACCGATTTTTGGATTACTTCAGCAAATTTGATTGGGAGAATTATTGTGTCAGTTTAAGCGGACCTGTTTGCAAATCTTCCCTACCTGATGTAGTAGGTATGAAATTCCTTTGTGTTTGTGCACTGGACAGTTTGACAGAGTGACAGTTGCTATAATTGATTAAATCCTTTATCAGCAGCCAAAGTGCCTGAAAATGGGAGGGACAATCTATTGCTTAGTGAAGAATTTTTTCAAGATTGTGTTGACAAGTTCTCTGTTCCATCAAAGCGGGTTGAGACAAACTCGTGGGCATTTCCCCAAAAGCATCTTAATATAATTGATGCACTGAAAGAAAATAACAACCTTGGACGCAGTGTCAACAGAGGTATGGGTGTGTTTCTTTCTAGTGAAATGTGGCAAATTTTTTTTTTTTCCTTAAAGTATTCCCACTCATATGCTGTTTCTAGTTGTTATTAAGCGTAAATTAGCTCCTTTTCTCCCCCACAATCCCATGTCACATTGTTTTTCCCCTTTAAAAATGCTTTTTTGTTCTATGGCGTCTTGGAGTTTATTGCAGGTAATTTCTATCGAATACGTAGTGCTTTTAAATATGGAGCTCGTAAACTTGGCCAAATTCTTTTGTTGCCAAGAGAAAGGTTAGCTGATGAGCTCAACAACTTCTTTGCAAACACTTTGGAGAGGCATGAGACTGGTGCTATCAATGCTGAACATTCTGATACATGCCATGGAGACGGTATGTTTTTGAAAGCAACTGCTGGTCGCCATAATGATAAAATGGCAGGATTTAGAAACGATGAAAGATCATTAAAAATGGTTTTCTCTCAGACCGTGCCTGAAATAAATTGTACTTCGGACATAAATTCTGTTTCAGAAAATCATTGTGTCGTTGATACTAAAGGAATTTTGTCCTCCAGAAATGGAAATAAGTTGTCTAGTATGTTGCCACCAAGTAGTGACTTCAGAACTTCATTTTTGGTTGAAGAGTCTCATCTTGCACCCTGTTGCAATGGAAAGATTGAAAATCGGAACCCGTACCGAAGAATGCCAGCAAAATCTGTTGCTCCTGATGATGGGAGTTTTGCTCTTCGGCCAGAATCCAAAGAGAAGAGTCTAGTGGCAAGCAACTCATTTGGCGGTTCATATTGTAATAATGAGAATGTAGCACCTAACAGGTTGTCACTTTCCATTCCTGCTTTTAAAATGTCAGAAAATTCATCCTCCACTGTCAGAGAGAGAAATTCAGCAAGAAATTTGGGGAACTTTGCACCATTAAACTCCTTATTGGATCTCCGTGGTCACTATGAGAGATACTTCAATAACTTGATATATAGTAAGCGTTGCCATTTCTCTGTGCATACATTGCCTAGTCCTGAGTCAAATCAGTTACTTAGTAAGAATATTTGGGAATCTATTCAGCAATCCCGGCGGTTAGAGCCAAGGGCTTGTTCTGAAATGAAAGCAAGTGGTGGTTTGGGCCGTCAATCTTACCCTGTGAATCCTTCTGTCCTGTCAAATGCTTCTATTAGTTCTGAAGAACAGCAAAATACCCGAGGAACAGGCACATACTTACCCAAAGTGGTATATCTATTTCAAAACTATGTTTCTTGGAGTTTGTGTTTTTACTGAAACATTCACGATCATCATCCATCCATACTCATGTCTTATGCTAAAAAATATGCAGAACTATCGTTCAAACAGGGATCAACCATCATCATGCAGAGGAAGGTTTCCGGCATCAGGGGCAACTCATGGTCAGTTGACAGAGATGAATGTGTCTGGGGAAGGCAGTCACAAGCTCTCTCAAGAGGAGTATCCAGTTCTGGGTAATGGGAAGTCCGCATCCTCTGATTTTCACCAACTTTTCCCATCTGTGTGGTGTTCTTCGAATGCCAGTGATCATCTCTCCCACTCATCAGAGACACATGAATCTCGGTTTCATCAGCTTAAGCATAGCAAAGTGTTGTTGCCAGAAGAGAGCTCATTGCCATCTTCAGACACTTGCTCGTGGGACTCTACTTCAAGTCTCGTGGCACCTACAGTCCAGAGTCCTGATGTGCTGGCTGAAACTAATGAAGAGAGGTAAAAATATCTGTTACGGTTGCCTGGGTTCTTGGGTTCGTTTCATTTCAATGCTGAAATTTTATTGTTCCATTTCCTTAAATTGTTTTGTGGACTTTATACGGTTCTGGTTTTCAGGGTTGAAGAACAATCATTCCATCTAAAGAATGAAGTCGATTTTCCTCCTCTTTCTCTCGGAAGGATGGTCAAAACATAGAAGAAAAGTAGATCGATCGTAGCAGTAGGGGCTAACAACTATCTTGAGCTTTAGGCAAGATTTCCGTTTCATTCCTTTCATGTAAAATTTTTTTTTTTAAAAAAAAAAAAATGAAAAAGAGAAGAATTGAAATGTGTACATTCTTCTGGCTCACTCTCTCCGTTTATATCCAACCCGCGGCTTTCATTGAGAGAATAGTACATACATCACCAGTTGATGTCTGCAAAGGTTTTGTTTTTCCTTTATAATTTCGTTATAGTAGTGTTGTTGAAATATAGTTACTGGTTACAAACATGTATGTCTTAGATACCATTTTGAAATATATGAAAAGGATGTTGGTTTGAACTTTCAAGTCAAATGTCTCCAATCCATACTTATTAATTTCGATTCATTGGATTGGATTTGTTTGGATCTGTATAAAAATTACCTTGATTTGTTGGCTTTGAGTTTTCCGATCATGTCCAATGAGTGTACAATAATGTGACTTGATTTTCACAACTTATATGTCACATCATTTGGCCATGGATTTGGACCAATTATTTAGGAAGCCTAGCATTATTACTCGAGTTTTATGTAAGAATTGATACCGTCGTACCGATCATGAACTTGAAGCGATTGTCATTCATTCATATGGGCGGATCCAAGAAATATTTGCTGCCCAGGCTAAATTATATATACAATTCATTTTTTTTTTTCTTGTCAGTAAGCACTCGCATTATAAAGTCAAGTCCTTAGCTATCCATAGTTGGATTTATCTATTTTGTTTAGTCAATATATTCTAATACTTAATTAATGACTCACAAACTCTCATATTGAATTGTTAAGTCCAAATATATAATGTTTATAAATGAATTCTACATATATGAAAATTTACTATTAATGATTAGTTTGAATTGTTTAAACTAAAAAAATAGAACAAAATGAAGTGAATCTTTATTTTGTAATCAAATAATCGAAATAAAATCAAGGGAATATCATAGGTAAAACAAGCGTAAAAAATAATTACTTTGTCAATTATAATTGATTGTTTGTAATTTTTATTATTGTCTTTTGATTTTAAATTAGAATAAATAAATGAAATAAATTATAATATCTGAAACCATTTTCAATTTTTTTTTAAGAATTATCTAAAACCGTAAAAGAAAATTTATATATATATATATATTTATAGATATAATTTTTTTTAGAGAGCTGCCCATGCTATAGCTCGAGGCAGCCCTTTATTCTAAAGAGTAAGTATGTATTTATCTACTTGGACATCCTCTACTCTTGAAATTGAATTAATAAAAAAACCAAATTACCCTTTGCTATTAAAATTTCAAAATGAAGATAATCTTTTTTATATCAAAAATTATTAATTGAAAATAATACTGTCAATGGAATATAAATGGAAAAAAATAAAAAAACTATTTTGAAAATTTTAAATTATTTTCATTTTTAAATTTATTTATTTTTACTATTTTTAAAGTAAATTAAAAAATGTTTTTAACTTTTAAAACTATGTTCATTTTTAAAATAATTTTTTACTATTTTTTAAATTTAAAATTTATTATAATAAATTATTTCTAAATTTTAAATTATTTGTATTAACTTTTACCGTTATTTTTTTATAAAAATATTATCTCCATTTATAAATTTTAATAACCAAGGGAATTTGATCTTTTTATTAGTTCAATTTTAAGAGTATGAGATGTCTGAGTAGATAAATACATACTTGCAGCCTAGGTGTATTTATGTCAAACTTCAGGGGAGGTCAGTGTATTTATCCCTAACACTATGTTTGGTTTGATGGAAAGGAAAGTAAAGGAAAAGAAAGAAAATGATAGTGAGGAAAGGAAAGGAAAGGAAAAGAGAGGATAGCGATTTTAATGATTATTGTTTGGATGGTTATGGGTGGAAAGGAAATAAAATTATAGTGGTTTTATTTTATTTACGAAAATACCCTTATTTTAACAATATGAATACTAACAATATATAGGGTTATTTTTGGGATTTAATTTTTTTTTTATTAATGGTGGATTCCTTTCCCTCATTTTCCTCCCAAATTTGGATGGAAACCAAAATGTGTAAAATAGAAAGAAATTATTTCCCCCATTTCCTTCAATTTCTCTACATTTCCTTTCCTTTCCTTCTCATTTAACCATCCAAATAAGAAATTAGAAATCCCCCCAAATCCTTTTCTTTCCTTTTTCTCCAATTCCTTCAAACCAAACATAGCGTAAAAGAATTAGAGAATTATTTGCTATCGATATGGGATGTGAATTGTTAAACAATGCATGTCTCTAAAACAAGGATAATAATAATAATAATAATAATAATAATAAATCTTTCAATAATAATAATAATAATAATAATCATAAGCCGACATGATGAGCTTGCCTCGGTTATAAGCCTTTGACCTACTTTCAAGAGATTGTGGATTTGAGTCATGCTCCATACCCTAATTCCGAAATATTTTAATAGTTCAAAAAAATCACGAGCCATTAAGGGAATAATTATTAATGATAATTCATAAACATATTCTCCCATACACACCTAGAAGTTAGAACAACCAAATTATGTTTTGATCAACCTTCAATTATTGGATAATTAAACTTTTTTGTTGTTGTTGTTGATATTTCGAGATCACCAGTAATCAAATCAGCTAGATTTAAGTAAAAAAAAGAAGAAAAAAAAAAAGAATAATACACACTTGTCCAAATAAGTGTAGGTCCTCACAAACTCACAAAGTATAACAAAAGAAGTCGTTTTTGGAGGCATTAGGCGTTAATCAAAACGACCAAATTCAATTAATCTCTTCATTTTCAGATTTTGCTCTTTAGACATTTAATATCAATACAAAAATCGTATGTTATCAACTACATTTAAAAAAAGAAAAGCGAGTCGTGCTTTAATTAGTTTTAAATTAATTAAAGGTTTAGTTTTTAAATTTGATTTAAGTTAGAACGATTTGTACAAGAATAATTTAATTGGTCAATTCTCTTGCCATATATAGAAGTAATAAGTCTAAAAATCAAAATTTGTGATGGGTAGTTAATTAAGTATTCTTTCTTATTATAAATTAATTAGGAATTGTTATACCGCTAAATGTGGTTTGTTGGTAAAGAGAAATCATTCGTCCCGATAATATCTCACATTCGGGTGGCCATTATATTTCAAAAGAACCAGCAATTGTTGTTTTTTTTTTTCTTATTAAATTTATACATTATATTGCTTGTATATATAAATATATCTACTTGACTTTAATTTTAAAGTTCTAAATAATTCATACGTAAACATAAAAATTGGCACTTGTACACGGTAGGTAAACTATATAGTCAGCACACCTTTTAAATTTGATCTTATTATATTTTTAATTGAATAATTGGTAGAGGGAAATTTGCGTACGTGACTACAACTAGAGAGTTCTTTTTTATTTATTTATTTATTTATTTTGATAATATCTATTAATTCGTGACCAAGTATTTTTTTTGAAAACTTTCGCCCTTGGTAGGATTTGAGCCGCTAACTTGAGAGTTATTTTTCCAAGTTTCAAGCTCGTCCATCTACCAACTGAGCTATGCCCCGGTTGGCTACAACTATGGAGTTTTAACTTGTGAAATAAAATTTAATTTTTAATATGTAATCAACTAACAATGTTTACTAAAAATGATTACAAGTGATTTTAGCCGTTAAAGTCACGAATCTGGTCACCCAATCACATACAAATCAAGAATTACGTTATCCAATTACACACAAATCAAGAATTACATTGTAGTCGTAGATATATTAAAAAAAAAACAAAAAAACAAGAGCGGATAAGAATAAAATTAGTGGAAGGACTCTTTCAAATGCACATGACTTATTGATTGAGAGGAAAGTTGAAAAAGAGAGATTGCAAATTTTTGTCAACCCACTAATTATAAACACTTGGTTTTTTTTTTTTTTTTTTTTCCTTCTTTTTTTAATATTATTTTTAGGCCACATTCATGTTCAACTATTTCCTTGTCTTGATCACTCACTTTCAAGTGGGCAACTCAAATTATTGTTTTTCATTTTATTTGTGTCATGAAGAGTAAAGAAATATTAATCTTACAAATAATAGTTAATTAAAAAAAAAAAAAAAAATTCTATATTGTTATAGGAAAAAAATTATAAAAATAAAATATTGAATATGAAATTTCCAGATCCTAGAATATGTCTGGAAATAATGAATTTTAAAATAAAATTTGGAATAAAAGTTTTACATATTTTTAATTTTAATTTTATTTTTGTTTGTAAAGGTGGTTTTTGAATTTATTTTTTTTACTTGAAATTTTTATTTTAAAATTTTAATAATTCACTTGTAAGCATTCAAAAATATTTTATGTAGAATTATCTTCATGTGTATTATAAGATTCTCATTTAAAATGTAAAATTTATCTAATTTAATTAATTGAACTTATAACTACATCTCATACTTTGATTTAAAGAAGTTGTTTGATACGTAATTTAAATTTGATATTCTTTAATACCTTTGCTATATATTCTTTTGGAAGGAAACAGGAAGTTTCAATTCCACCATAACATTTCAATATTATCTTCAAATTACAAATCTAAAAGCCACTAGAAAATGGTTGAGCCAACTAACTAAATACTCGGTTAACAAACAATTTTGTCCAAAACGCATAGTTTTTAGAAAGAGACAAACGACATCTACAACAAAGCAAACAAAACAATTTTAAAAGCTAAAATATCAGTATTAATTATATTATAATAAAAGAAAATAGTACTATGCTCCTGCTTCACAATTGACTAAAGTAACTCCATCCCCAATAGCCCAAAGATTCAAATGAAAATCATTGGAATAGTCTGAACCATTCATAAACATTAGAGCAAATATGATTAAAACATTTACACCTTCTACATAAATAAGGAGCTGTGCAGCAGCTAAAAAAACGAATTTGATAGAATATGAAATTAAGGATATAAAAAACAAGAACGAATCCCAATGAAAATGCAAAATACATTGGGTTGGTAAATAATACAGTCTCATACCTCCTAATATAAGACCTGATCCTAGAAAAAACCTCTTGATTATGATCAATATTGTAAGCCTACTTGGGTATATATGGAGCATTTACCTGTAAATGAAATGTTAATATAGTTATCCAAAGTTATTTATAGAGAATGAAAAATTAAGTTTCATAAGTTTGATGATTAAAATAGAAATTGATTAAATATATATATATATATATAAAGAACTTATGATTAAAATAGAAATTGATTATATATATATATATAAAGAACTTGATTGAACTTATAATGATAAATTATGTGAACAACAAATAAGAAAGTGAAGACTCGATTATCAAATTAGTATACATATACATATACACATGTATATATAGTATATACACTAACACGAGAGTAAGATGAATATTATTTACTAAAAGAAGGATTACGTACAAATGTACGAATGCACAAATCAACCTTGACTAAAACAGAGAGCCAATTTGGAAACACACCACTTCAAACTTTGGAGCAACCATTCAAAACAGCAAAACAAGCTATAAAGTGAGCAACTCTATTACATTCTCTAGGAACATGTACAATACAAATGTCTATACGTTTAGATTTCAAAGAAACCACAAATTATGTTATCAATGTCACCATACGAGCCGGACTTCCTATCGCACAACGCCACAACCCAACAACCTTGACCAAGCGCATCCGATTCAACACTCACCGGGAAGAGCCCCATATTATTAACTAGCAAAAGACCTTCCGGGATAACTTTGGCCTCAGTAATGTCCACAAACACCTTCCCAACAAAAGAAAGGGTAGCAGCAACAACAACACCTCTATCATCTTTGATAACCACCCCTGCCCCATATCTACAATTATCATAATCAGGAGCGGCATCAACATTCAGCTTAAAGTTACCAGAGTTGGGCAAAGTCCAATTATATATATTAGTTATTAAGTGAGGTAGTATACATTTAGTTTTATGAATTTTGATCTGAATTTTTGTGTGGATGATAAGTTAATTGAAATTTACCTATGAATAAAATTTAAGAATTTTTCAAATATTAGAACTATTTTTTTTTTAATGAATTTCCCTATATTTATTTTATTTTTCCGATGCCTTTATATTTAACAAAATTGGGATAAACCGTTCTGGTGCTTGAAAAATTCTCAAATTTTGTTCATAGGTAAATTTCATTAAACTTATCATTAAAAAAAAAAAAAATTCAAATCAAAATTCATAAAAATTGATGTGATTTTATCAAAGTCCTTACCAAAATTAAAATAAGGTATACCTTACTTTGATAACGGCTATATATAGGGAAATTATCATTCTTCCCCATGTAGTTTGCCATATTCTCCATTTCCCCCCCTCTCATGCCTATTTTTAAATGTTGAGATTGTTTGTATTTGTGCATAGGAGGGGGGAAAATGGAGAATTTTGAAACTAGAGGGGGAAAAATGGAGAATATGGCAAACTACAGGGGGAGAATGATAATTTCCCTATATATATGCAGAAATGTTCAAGTCATTGCTCACTTATAACTTCATCAGTGTGTTGGATGTGGACTATTAGATTTTCATATATTGACTCAAAGTGTATGCACTTGTCAAAGCTTCTCTATTATCAGTGGTCCACATTCATTGATACTTATGTAGTTACATCAGTCCACACTGAAAATGGACCATATATATATATATATAAAATTAATGTTTGGCCTAATTAAGTCTTAATATTTAATTTCATAGATCTAACATATTAGGGTATATACGAGTAAGATTTAATTGTAATATATATGATGACTCAAAAATAAATTTGATAATAAATACTTATCCACAAATGGTAATGCTTTTCCTATATATATATATATATATATATTTCCTTTTAATAAATGTGTCATCATATTTATTAATTATGTCTATATGAAGAGGCAAATTTGGTGACAATCAAGGAAGCACGGATACGGATACGGATACGGGATACGGATACGGTACGATACGGGGATACGGTAAATCTCCAAAAACTAGGATACGGATACGGCAGGATACGTCAATTAAAATAATATATATTTATATTTTAAAAAAATAAGAATATATAAAAGGATATTTGATAATTCATTCAAAAATCAAAACATATTCATATCCAATCATCCAAATAAAACATGTCACATAACAATCTAAGTCATAACAATGTAACATATTACAATATCCAAATTAAGTCATAACATATTACAAAATTGGAAATCAAAATAAAACATATGTCACATAAGTTATAGTATATTACAAAATCCAAATAATACATAAAATAAACTCATAAAATATATACTAAATTCCTAATTAACTTCATTATCATCATTCACATTGTTAAATGATCTAAATAATTCGGCATCTAACTCTCGTTCATCAAGTGAAAGGTTTGCAATCTCAAGTATCCTGTTATTCTCCATGTCAATAGAATTAAAGCCAAAATTTCTTTACAGTTTCATTTTGACCCCTAATATTTTGAAATTATAATTTGACCCCATTTTATACTAAAATAATTATAATATTTCCCCAAACGTATCCTCCAAGTATCCCTCAAGTATCCTCCAAGTATCCTCTAAGTATCCCTCAAGTATCCTCCAGTCAAACTTGTGAAAAAGTCAACGGATACGCCATTTGGTGTATCGGATACGTATCCTGGAGTATCCGAGAAGTATCGGAACTGGATACGAGTTCGATACGAGTTACCTCCACCAAATGAAGTATCCGTGCTTCCTAGGTGACAATTGAACTTGAATTTTGCATCAAATCTGATATCACCTACTTTAATTTCATTTGGTGATCATCATCATCACCACCACCATCATCATCATCATCATCATCATCATCATCATCATCATCATCATCATCATCATCATCATCATCATCATCAAAATCACAGTCAAGCTTGACTTACTAATTAATATTACACGGAATCTTTCTTCTATTTAACATTAAAAAAAATGCCAAAAACATAAACATCTTATGCTCTTATGTAGATGCCTCCCAACTCCTTTATCAACAAGGTCCCCACTTGCTTTCATATCTCTCTCTCTCTCTCTCTCTCTCTCTCTCTCTCTCAAATTTCCTTAAAACTCCTTTTCTCTTGTCTCAAACCCTATATTAAAAAACCTCTTTTCATTTAGGTTCTCTCACTCTCTTCCAATTTCATTTTCTTCTCATCTATTAAGATAATTCCATTTTCGGAACCAGGTGGTTCGAACGTTTTTCGAATTACATACAAAGGTTGTATAATTAATCCAACCGTATTTCTCCTAGTTTTAATTTTCGGGGCCAAGAAAGAAAAGTTGGGGAAATTTCTGAGACTCTTGAAAATAAGTTAAGATAGCTACATTACATAGATATTATCTTATCTTTTTAGGGTTTCTTTCCACACCACAAATTGCTATTAACAAAGGGTAGCCACAGATACACATCAAGTAGTAATTTCAAGCCCCCCCGCCCCCCCCCCCCCCCCCCCCCCCCCCCCCCCCCTCACTTATTTACATTCCAAGACTACCCTTCCCACCCACAAAATATTTACTTTTCTGACCTCGACAGAATTAATTCCTAGGATTAAACTTTCACACTTTCCAAGAAAGTGTCCTCATGTTATTTATTCTCTTATCTCCTAATTATTACCACACCAAACACCATATAATTGAGAGATTCTCTTGAGTGGCAAATGCTAGTAATGTTACAAACTAGTACAAGTTCATACGTGCGGTTTTGATGATGGCATGGATCATGCTAAGGATTGATTACTCTAGGCTTTTTCGGCTTCTATTTGGTATCTTCTCCTATGAAAATCATGAGGGAAAGCCCCGAATTTAAATTTCTCTTGCCTCTAATTTCTTGATCAATCATCATACAATATTTTACGTCGAAAAATATACATACGATCTTGATTAGTTTCTATACGTACCTTCCTTCTTCCTTGGTACGTATTTGTTTTTGTAAAGTTTTTCGTTAAGAGTTCTCAAGTTTTCGTTCTACCACGTCCAAAGATTTTTGGAAATTCTATTTTCCGGTAGCTGAAGATGTACATAAAGCAAGCTGGAGATCGCTCCGATGAAGCCAAGGCAGATTTTGGTTATGTTGAAACCGATCCGTCTGGTCGCTATGGCCGAGTAAGTTTCTGCCACTATTATTTCCTTAATTAATTTGGTTTTAATTTACATGTATATATGTTGATAATCATATATATATTTATTTTGCATGCATATGTATGTATTTTTTGAATATTTTAATATATGTTTTTCAAGAACAAACTTGTTATATATGATTTAAAGAAAGATAATTATTTTCAGGTTTATCTTTTGGTTAATTATTTTATTTTCCACACACAGATATTTTGAATCATCAACTGGGTATTGATTATTGATAGCTTGAATGGTTCTTCAAAATTTGAGTTCACAAACAATCTTTTTTCAAAGGTTTCTCAACTTGTAGTTGGTATATTTTAGATTCCCTAACTACTTGGCCAGTAGAGACAAATTGTCTCACATCGAATACAATAAATACCAATCATGTGTTGGTGTGAGTGGTTCGGCACTCTCATCCCTTAAGCAAGGTCGTGGGTTCAACTCCCCTTGTGAACGGAGCTACATATATTGGGAGCACTTTACCCCTTAGTGGGCCGACCCGGTGCGAGTCCGGATTAGTCGGGGTGTGGTCTGGGCTGATTGCACCGTATGGTGGATCCGCCCCACCCGGAAACTGGATAGTGTAAACCAAAAAAAAAAATACAATAAATAGTTTTTTTTTTGCTATCAATTATCTTAATTAAGAGTTCGAGTGTCATTTTGATTATTTTATTATTTATTTATTTTTATAGTATTCATTAAGTCATTAAAAAAAAAATCTCTTGAAAGAAGAAAAAAATCGTTTCTATATATATTCACTCATCATCTACAGAGTTGTGAAAGTACACGTTAGGACGACTCAAATTTTTAATTTGTTTTTAATAACCTTTGATTTCAAACCTTTCCAGCAAAAGAACAGCCAACAAGTTTAGATTGATAGATAACCTTTTTATTTCTTTCTATTTTTTTTAATACAATCATTATCAGTTTGAAGTTTTCAACATCAGACTTTGTAACAATTATTATAATAAAAATTAAAGAGAATTAGAAATGAGAAATTAATGTTTTGGATGGGACTATGGGAGGTCAGAATGAAGTTTCCTTTTCATCTAGCCCATTAGGATTTTCAATTAATTAACATATGTTCTTTACATAGAATTTGCGGAAAGGAAAAAACTTATATAGAAATTTGGTCTGCATCTGAGAAAAGTGATATACTGACTAATCATGTTTACCACGTTGAGTTATGAGTTATATATACTAATAATTATTTATTGGGTCAAACTAGGTGTGAAGTCACTGTCCTGAGAATCAATGGCTATTAATCGATGACACTTTGTGGATATATACAAATAATAATTATGTGTTATGAAAAATTATATGAACTGTTCAGATTGTGACAGGTTGTTGGAGAAAATTTGCCAATTATATAAAAGATAACAAATTATTATATATATGGATACGTTTTTTAGGTATATGATTATTTATGATACTTTTTCCTTTTAGGTTAGTTTAATTTTATTAAAAATAAATAAATAATTAAATAAATAAAAGATACCAAATTAATTATGTTTTCATGTCTTGTTATTTCAATGAGATTTGGTATATAATCAATAATGTGATTAGGGACCTTTTTCTCTTTTTCCAAATTCTAATAAAAAACTTACATGACTTTTTCTTTTTACATGACTTTTGATCTAAATTTAGGTTAGGTTAGGTTATATTAACTCAAATTTTTGATCAAAACCTTTTGACTTCAACATCACAACCGCCCTTTCATGTGCTCTTTAATACAATGGTTGAGAGGGTATGTGAAATCAAAAAAAATTTAATCAGAAATTTGAATTGATATAGTCTGACCCATTTTCTTTTATTTAATCACTGCATCACAAGCCTTAACGGTTCTTGGGATATAATTTCTAGATTTACTTTTGTTTATCTTGATTTTAAATACCCTGGACGGTTCTTGAGATATAATTTGATTTCTACAATTACTTTTAAAACAATTTCCCAATAACGAATAAAGGCCTATCTCATAACTCTTTAATTAATCCTTACCAAGTTACCATCAATTCTAGCTTGTTAATTTGTAAATGAAAATATTAAAAATATGAAACGCAACAAATATTGAGATTATCATGTAATGAATAAGTTTTTGTGGCTTTTGATGATGAGATGCAGTTAGAAGAAGTTCTTGGCAAAGGAGCAATGAAAACAGTGTACAAGGCAATTGATGAAGTTTTTGGGGTGGAAGTTGCATGGAACCAAGTGAAACTCAATGAAGTGATGAGGTCTCCAGATGATTTGCAGAGGCTTTATTCAGAGGTCCATCTCCTCAGCACTCTCAAACATGACTCCATCATCAGATTCTACACTTCTTGGATTGATGTTCACAGGAAGACCTTCAATTTCATCACTGAAATGTTCACTTCTGGAACTCTCCGAGAGTAAGTGCCTCTTTTCATTCTTACATTTTAACGTTACATAGTGATCCGTATATTCTTTCAAAATGATCATGTTATTATGTAACGTTAAATAGCAGGTCTTGTAACGTTATATAGTCAATCCTACATAAAAAAAAAAAAAAAATACGGGAATCCCGATCTTTAAAAATAATATAATATATAAAGCAGAAGTGAAGATAATATAAGCACTTGTGAAATGGTGAACAACTGTAATCCTACTAATAATGGTTTTTGGTAAATGCAGATACAGGAAAAAGTACCAGAGAGTGGACATCAGAGCCATCAAGAGTTGGTCCCGCCAAGTGCTACAAGGGCTTGTCTATCTTCATGAACATGATCCACCAGTGATTCACAGAGATCTCAAGTGTGATAACATCTTTGTCAATGGTCATCTTGGACAAGTCAAGATTGGTGATCTTGGTCTTGCAGCCATCCTCACTGGTTCCAAATCAGCTCACAGTGTCATTGGTACTATTCAATTACTCTACTATTTGCGCATACATGTATTTTCAGGGGTTTTGATTCGTAATTCGAAAACTAGTATACGAGAAAAATCTTGGATTGGACGAACGCACTAGCTCATTGGTGCTTTCTCATGCAAGTTTTTTATATGTTACAAAATGTAAAATTGAGGGTGGAGGTGTGACTTGAACTAACAATCTTACGTTAGTTGATCGATTTGTTTGTAAATTTTGTTAGGTACCCCGGAGTTCATGGCGCCAGAATTGTATGAAGAAGATTACAATGAGCTAGTTGATGTCTACTCATTTGGGATGTGTCTCTTAGAGATGCTTACGTTGGAATACCCATATAGCGAATGTACCAATCCAGCACAAATTTACAAGAAAGTTACCTCGGTAAACTCCGAAAAAAGGCTTCAATATAACATACGTATCACATCATCTATATACTTATAAAAGTTATGAATAAATATAATAACGTGATCCGTCTGTTCTAATAAAGACTTTCTCCGAGTGTAGTTTAGATGTAACTAGCTATTAATAGTGACCTATATAGATTAGGACTTAAGTCTCACTTTTATTTTTTTCAGGGGAAGTTGCCTGGTGCATTTTACAAAATTCAAGATTTAGAAGCACAAAGATTCATTGGAAAATGCTTGGTTAATGCTTCCAAGAGATTATCAGCAAAAGAACTATTGCTTGACCCATTTTTGGCTTCTGATCATGAGGCTAAATTGTTGTCCAAGGCAAAGCTAAATCCAAATCCATTTTTAAATGAAAAGGAAATGGAGAATTTGCATTTAAGTGATGATCATGATCATGATCATACATCAAGAACTGACATGACACTCACAGGGAAGCTGAATCCTGAAGATGATACCATTTTTCTAAAAGTCCAAATTGCTGATAAAGATGGTATGGCCTCTAAATCTAAATCTTCAGAACACATTGTTTTAACTATTTATTGTGATTGTTTCTTTGGTTTATATGTTCACATTTTAAAGAATATTTTTAACAATTTAATTGCCTAAAATGGGTTTTAGCTTGTTCACATTCAACTAGATTAATTAGTCTGTTTCTCTTTTTTCACTTTTTTTTAAGGGTAAAAATTTTATTAAGGAAAAAAAAAAAAAGAGATTAAATAATTTCTAATTTTTCGAGGCATCAAATTCATAATAATTATCAATAGCGAGATTTGGGCATGTTTTTTCTTGCGTGATCAACAATGTAACATTACATAGTGAGCTTTGTATGCAATACGAGAGAGTGACATGTACACACTTCCAAAAGTGATCATATCATTCTGTAACATTATAGAATTGATTCCGTATGAAAAAATATGCAGAAATTCCGCACCTAATCAAACCTCATTATCAGATTCAATCAAATTTAGTAACGTTTCTATTTGTTTTCAATTGTTACATAAAATTATTTTTTTATATAATTTTTGTTTCTTTTGAGATATCAGATGCAATTAGATTCAATTAGATTTTTATTCAGATTTCATTTTTTTCTACCCTCTGATGAATTATATATCTACTTGATTTGTTTTCTTTCAGGTTCAGTTAGAAATGTATATTTCCCATTTGACATTGTAAACGACACAGCATTAGATGTGGCTACAGAGATGGTGAAGGAGCTGGAGATTGCAGATTGGAAGCCATCTGAGATTGCAGAAATGATTGATGGAGAGATTTCCGCAATAGTGCCTCATTGGAAGGAACTCAACTTGCCTCATTCTGAAGCTAATTATCACACCTTTAACTACCAAGAAGATGATGATCATGACCGTCCACTATGCTCTTTCTCATCTTCTTCATCATCACAGGTTTCGCTTTCCGGCCTATTGACACATGGCTACGATTGGCAAAAAGGTATGGCTTCGTCACTCTTTTGCATTTAGTAACGGTTAATAATTTTCTAGTCAAGACATTTTTGATAAACAATTTCTGAATATTAGATTTGAAACGTTAGAGAGCTGCAAACCAAAAGTTTAGAAATTGCTTTTTCAGTACCATCCTGACCAGTGAAGCACCCACGATTACTATATACTTGTTATTCATTGAAAAGTCTGAAAACAAAACCGCAATAACTACATGTTCATCTTTAGAGCTTAGAAGCTTTCAGGCCCGTATATGGTTGGGCCTAGAAATCTGTATGTAAATGACAAATTGATATTCTACCTTCGGTCTATGTCATACATGGTAGTTGACACATTGCATTCTGCATTCATATCTATTTTTCAAAATTTTCGATTTTTATTTCTGAAAATCATTTTTCTTTTGATTTATTTACTAAAATTTAATGGATATTAACTATACAAGTAAGATTACTATAGGACACAAATGCACATAATCAAACAATTTTGAACAGAAAAAATGTGAGGTGAATGAAAATGTATGAATTTCAAATTGTTTGCAGATGATTTATATGATGATAGCAGCTCTCAAAGCTCTTCAAACTCAGCAACATATTCCAACTTAAATTATTTTTCTGGCGATGAATACAAGCCAGATATGAGCCCCACCGCAAGAACTCATCACCAAAACTACTCAACAAGATTTTGTCCTGAAGAAATGTCCTACAGACAATGCAAGATTTTGTTGGATTCACATGGAGCTTCTAGTTCTAGAAGTACTCCGAAAAGGGTGATGAACAGCCACAGAACATTAACCAGGAACCGTTCACTGGTTGATGTTCGAAGCCAGTTACTGCATCGATCGTTGGTCGAAGAGGTGAACAAGCGACGGTTGTCCAAGACAGTCGGAGCTGTTGAAAATATAGGGTTCCAGGCACCTTGTGAGGTCTCGAAATCGGGTTCTCGAAAGACTTCAAGGCATAAAAATTCAAAATCTTAGTCATTTTCATGTGCAGATCGTCCATGACGGTTTCTCATACAGACTATAATAAGAACTCAACATTGAGTTCCTTCATATAAAATAAGAACGGTTTGCACCTGAGAAATTTTGCTCATGAATAATTAGGAGACAATAGCAATTATAAGGTAGTATTACGAATAATCGAATACGCAGGTAAATTTTGATGATAGGTATAGTTTTAGCTGCAATATATGATCATGAGTGTAAATATATGTCTGAAACAAATGGTGTCATATCTGGCGGTGGTGATGCAAAATAAAGGCAAAATTGAAAGAATCTTTTTGAACCACTTGAGGAATCAAATACTCTTCGGATCAGTTTGTAAAATTGCAATCTAGGCATAATAGTTCATTAATATATAGCGTTGTAAATGTGATGTGATGGAATTAAACAACTTTACACAATTTGATTCATGATTCAACAATAGCATACAAGCACTCTTAGTTGAATGATTGTACGTGTGTCTCTGTTTTCACATCTGTTACAGATAGATAGAGGTTCAAGTCACACAATTATATTACTCATAAAAGACAGCATATGCACATCGTGCAATATTTTAGATGAAGAGAAAAACCACCTCTAGGATGGAATTTATTTATTTATTTTTTCTATCAAATCAAGTACTTTGTTTGATTTCGTGCTTCCTTCTTATGGTTTTATCGTTCGGGTGGAGCCATTCCATGTTCTTGTGTGTCGGAAGAGAAAGAACTATTAGGTTTTGGTTCGTATTCTCGAATGAACCCAATTGAACCAAACGAAGTTGGAAAGATGTTGTTTAAGGGAGGTTTGAAGACCATGAAGAACTGAAGAAGAGATAATCGCCGTGGATAGTGCTATGGGTTTGACAACAGTTTTGGGTTTGTTTCAGTGTATGGATCGTGGTTTTCTGAGCGATATAATTTCCAGTAACTGTAACAGTGTAGGGTGCGGCTGGTCAGCATATGACCCGAACCTTAGTCAATCATAAGCATGCGTGGATCAGGAAATCTTTGGCGGAAAAGGAAAGTGTTCTTTTGGGAAGTTCTTGTGCTTAAAGGAAAAGAAATACTCTTTACAAGGAGACTTATCATAAAAGGAAATAGTATTTATGTTAAACAAGTAAGTCTTATACGTTTAGGAGTAGGATTAAGTATGAAATCGATGGGTGATATTCAGGGAAGACTTAGGAGATATGGGGTTGTGGTACTTGGTCTCAGTGAGGATCTTGTGAGCGTGGTTTGGGCTAGAGGTGTGAGAGAGAATCCTAGAGTATATGGTTGTAACAATTTATCATATAGTGGAACTTTCTCTATCGTCCTGATGGCTCATGGTTTATTACCCGATTTGGGTTTTCTATATAGGGTTCAAAAATTAAATAGCACATTTTGGGGGAGGGCTTGTGCAAATAGCACCACATTAATAAGTCTTGTTTTAATAGCACCAAAATAGGTGATGAGACCAAAATACCCCCACTTACTCTTTTCCTTTGTATTTTTTTTTCTCGAAAATTCGGGACTTATTTGCAGTTTCGAGACTTATTAGGTTAAATTTGAGACTTATTTTAAGTTTGTTCGAGACTTATTCATGAGTTTTCGAGACTTATTGATGCGTTTCGAGACTTAATTCAAGTTTGTTCGAGACTTATTCCGTTTGACCTCCATCAATGGTGACAGTGCCGATGACGGCGCCGGTTGACTCCGGAGATAGTCAGATCTAGAAGATTGGACGACATTGAGTTCATTGGCGCCATCAGTTTCGTCGGATTCACGACGGATCGTTGCAGATCTGACGATGAATATTCAGAGACGATTTGGGTTTGGCTTCGTTTCTCTCTCTATATAGCTCGAAACTGAAAATGGATACTTTCGTTACAACCGGTGGCACACGACGAACGTTTTACTGGTGGTTTTGTCGATCAACTCGCCGGTCGGCGGTGGCACCTCCATTGAAGCTCCATCAATGGAGGTTTGGGAAAAAAGAAGAAGAAAGAAGGATGAAGGACACATAAGAGAAAAGAAAAGAAGCTAGGGGTATTTTTGTCCAAATTCTATTTTTGGTGTTATTAAAACATGAGTTATTAAAGTGGTTGTAGTTACACAAATCCATTTTGAAAAAGTGTCTATATACTCCTATTTCCTCTTTCTATGTATATCTTGTATAGTGATTGGTTTATTTTCTCTTCATCTTATTTTTCTACTATTGATGTTATTAATTGCTATGATGAGTTATGAGCGAATATTAGACATGTCGCTTCCGTGTTCATCGGTTCAAATCCCCAACAAGAACTCACCTCCACCAGATTTGAAGTTCCTATCAAAACAAGAAATTTTGCTGAACTAGCTTTCGATACAACCTTTGAAGTGTGAGGACTGAGGAGTTCATGTTATCTGGACAGTTTGCTTATGAAAACTTTGTATTGTACATGTCCACCATGTGTTGTGAGAGTTTTTACTTGAACTGTACTTATACTGATTGATCTCGTTAGCTTTCGATAAACTCTTGACCAGAAGAAAAATAAAAATAACAATATGTAGTATTCAAAAACTAAGATATAGTATCGAGTTTGGGACATGATATCGATACTTTCATTTAAGAAAGAAAAATTAAACTTCTTCTCTTTAAATTAGATTTTGAGCTGATTTTTAAATTGTGCCAAAAAAGCATTTTCAGATACAATCCAACCAAACATAATCTTTCTTTTCAAAAAAAAAATAAAAATTTATATCTTATTTTCTAAAGAGAAGTGACGTGTACGTGCAGCAGTTGCATGGTAGACCAAGTCTCATCATCAGATCAAGTCTGATCATCGATAAGTTAGTTTTTGCAAGTTTCCCTTAATTTGTGGTCTTGTTGTTAGTGTCCCTTTATTTTAGATAGTGGATGTCAGTTAGTGGTGAGTGGGAAGTTTTTCCTCCATCCAGAGTCAGTATTTGCTTATGAGTCAATGTTTGTAATGCCTATATAAGGCTTGCTTTGAATTCAGTAAAGGATATCGATTAAAATACAACCAATCTCTTTCCCTGCTTTATTCTCCCCCCTTTTTATTTCTTCCTTCAAAATTATTCTTATCAATTTGGTATCAGAGCCTCACGCCCCATGGACACATGAAGTAAGAGCAACGCTGAATTTCGTAATGAAGTCAGTGAGATTCTCACACGCTAGGAATCCAGTTTTGATCATTTTAATCGCAATTTCACCCAAGTTAACGCTGCCATTCAGACCATCATGACAGACCTACAAGCCTTGCACAATCAACGCCAAGACAACACCAGGGAATTCAACCCTTTTGCACCTGCAGATGCTTTGCACAGCCCTCATCCAACACAACCAATCATTCCTACCAACCCCACCACACATGATCATCACAATTCTCAACTAAAGTTATCCTTTCCAACATTTGGCGGCGACGATCCAACGGGATGGATTTTCAAAGCCAAACAATATTTCGAATTCAAGGAAATTGCTCCGCATCAACAAGTTCAATTAGCCTCTTTCCATTTCAAAAAGATTGCTCTCCAATGGTACTGATGGTATACCAAGTTCAAAGGTCCATCATCATGGACATAACTTACTGCAGCAGTCCTCCATCGCTTTGGCCCAACTGATTTTGATGACCCATCCGAAGCTCTTTCCCGTTTGAAACAAACAACCACAGTTGCCGTGTACCAAGAAACTTTCAAAAAATTATCTCATCGTGTGGACGACTTACCAGAGAACTTTCTTGTGGGCTGTTTTATTGCAGGTCTTCGAGACGAAATTGGCTTAGATGTCAAGGTCAAGCAGCCACGAACTCTGTCTGACGCCATCAATGTAGCCCGACTGATTGAGGAACGCAACCTCTTGAATCGGAAGCCCCCTTCCATCGCAGCGATTCTAGAATTCTTCTTTCCTGCCATGTTCCACTTCCACCCCAATTGCAGGTCTGCTTGTACCACCTCCAAGCCAGAAGTCAATTCTACCACCAAGTGCACCACCAGTTCCCATTCGACGAATTACAGGGCAAGAAGCTCGAGCCAGACGTGAGAAAGGGTTATGCTATTATTGTGACCACAAGTTCGTACCTGGCCACAGATGTGAGCGACCACAACTCTTTATGCTCGAAGACATGACACCATCGGAGGAAATAGAACCAGATGAATTCTTACACAGCACAGATACTGTCGAGATTCTCCCTAAGATTTCCTTCCACGCCATGGCTGGTACAACCCATCCGCAAACCATGCGTGTAGTTGGGAAACTAAAAAATAAAGATATCACATTACTCATCGATGGTGGGAGCACCCATAACTTTATCGATCAAGCGGTCGTATCTAAGTTCGCACTACCGGTGGTTCGGGATAAAACTCTCCAGGTTATGGTATGGAATCGAGAAAAAATTGATTGTTCCGGAAGATGTTTGGCGCTAACTCTAATTGTGCAAGATTACCCAATCTAGGCTGATTTTTACGTGTTACCAGTTGCAGCGTGTCAAGCAGTTCTAGGTGTGCAATGGCTGGAAACGTTAGGACCAATCGAAACGGACTATCGACAGCTTACTATGTCTTTTAAACATGGTGGACAGCCCTATACCTTCCACGGTTTGAAACAACCTCCACTTACACCAATATCTAACAAAGAACTCATGCACATGTCAGGTATGGGTTATTTTTTACATATGGTTCCAACAGCCGCAGTAGAGAACTCTCCCTACCTTCCAACGAACCTTTCTTAGCTGCTCATCGAATTTTTACAAGTGTGTAATGTCCCAACTCAGTTACCTCCTACACGAGCACACGACCATCGTATTCCACTGCAACCTGATCAAGGAACCATCAGTGTTCATCCCTACCAGTATCCGCACTATCAAAAAAATGAAATTGAAAAGATGGTGCTTGAGTTCCTTGATTCTGGGTTGATCCGTCATAGCCAAAGCCCCTTCTCTTCTCCAGTACTACTAATCAAAAAGGCAGATGGATCCTGGCGCTTTTGCATCGACTATAGGGCTCTAAACAACATCACCATTAAGGATAAGTACCCCATTTCGGTGATTGATGAGCTGCTCGACGAGCTGCACGGCGCCAAATTCTACACTAAATTGGACTTAAGATCAGGTTATCACCAAATTTGTGTGAGACCCGAAGATGTGCACAAGACTGCTTTTCGGACCCTTGAAGGACACTATAAGTTCGTAGTCATGCCTTTCGGCCTAACGAACGCACCATCCACCTTTCAGAGTCTCATGAATGATCTATTTCGACCACACCTCCGACAGTTTGTTCTAGTTTTTTTTGATGATATTTTAGTATACAGTCAAAGCTGAAGTGACCACTTACAACACTTACGCATGATCCTAGAAATATTGTCTGCCTACACTTTGTTTACGAAGATGTCTAAATGCAAATTTGGAGTGGAGCAAGTTGAGTACTTGGGGCATTTGATTTCTCAAAATGGAGTCGCTGTTGATCCAGCAAAAATCCGTGCCGTCTTGGAATGGCCGGTTCCCACTACCACACGAGGCCTTCGCGGGTTCCTTGGTTTAGCGGGATATTACAGAAAATTTATTCAAAGCTTCAGTGGTATCGCAGCCCCATTGACACGGTTGTTGTCTAAAGATGGATTCCACTGGTCCTCTGAAGCTGCATCCGCGTTTGCTCAGTTGAAGAGAGCTCTCACCTCATCGCCAGTTCTGCAACTTCCAGATTTCTCTCAACCCTTTGTAATTGAATGTGACGCTTCAGGAGTAGGAATCAGAGCAATCTTGACACAACAAAACCGTCCGATTGCATTTTACAGTGAGGCACTTAAGGGTTCAGCCTTGGCTCTTTCCCCTTACGAGAAGGAAATGTTGGATATTGTTAAAGCCATTCGAAAATGGCGACCATACCTCTTAGGGAGGACATTTGTTATTCAGATTGACCAACAAAGCTTGAAATTTCTCCTCGAACAGCGCATCATGATGCCTACACAAACACGTTGGTTACTAGAAATCATGGGTTATGATTATACCATCCAGTATAAGAGGGGAACAGACAACGTGGGAGCTGACGCCTTATCACGAATGGCCGAGTTCTAGCTTCTTGCAATTTTGTTACCTGTAGCAACTTGGTGGGACAACTTATGCACAGAAGTGGAGAACGATCCCTTTTATGAACAATTGTTGAATTCCAATCCTACAAATTGTCACAAACGTGATGGTGTTTGGATAAAAAATGGGAAGCTGTTGTTGAGTCTTACCTCGTATCTACTTCCTACAATCCTATTTGAAGGTCCCTCTTCTCCAACAGGTGGGCATTTTGGATACCATAAAACCCTCAGTCGACTCAAAACTAGCTTCACTTGGCCGGGCATGAGGACATCAATCAAAGACTATATTCGGTCATGTGAAATCTGCTAGCGTTGTAAAGTTGACTGTCTCTGCCCAGCAGGCTTGTTGCAACCTTTGTCTATGCCGAAGAAAATCTGGACTGAAGTCTCTATGGACTTCATTGACAGCCTTCCATCTTCACAAGGGTATACGGTTGTAATGGTTGTGGTAGATCGCTTGTCGAAATATGCACACTTCATGCCTTTGAAACATCCATACACCGCTCTGTCTGTTTCGAAAGCCTTCATTCAAGAAATTGTTCGTTTGCGTGGAGTCCCAGTTTCCATTGTAAGTGACCATGATAGAATTTTTATTAGTGCTTTTTGGAAACATTTGTTCGAATTTCAGGGAACCAAGCTTTGTATGAGCTCTAGTTACCATCCACAAACGGATGGACAAACCGAGGTTGTAAATCGCACGTTGGAACAATATTTACGCTGTTTTACTAGTGATCAACCCAAAAAATGGACCGATTGGATCACTTGGGCCGAGTACAGCTATAACACGGCCGCTCACACCTCTACTGGCATGTCTCCCTTTGAGGCCGTATACGGCATTCCTCCACCAACATTGGTCTCATATGTCCCTGGAACCACAAGGGTTCAAGCGGTGGATGAGCTCTTGTGCACTTGTGAGGAGATTTTACGCACATTGCGTCACAACTTAATGTCATCCCGTGATCGTATGAAATCTCAGGCTGATCAGAAATGAAAGGAAGTTAATTTCGATGTGGGTGACTACGTATTTCTCAAATTACGTCCATATCGACAGCAGTCCGTTGTTTTTCGTGGGTCACTTAAACTGGCACCCCGATTCTTTGGGCCATACACAATACTTGCGCTAGTTGGACCGGTGGCATACAAACTCGACCATCCAGTTGGGTCTCTAATTCATAATGTATTTCATGTCAGCATCCTGAAGAAGTACTTGGGTCCTAACATACCTGTGTCTACATCTCTTCCGCCTACTACCACCGAGTCTACCATCCTTCCATAGCCTGAAATCATTTTGGACTCTAGAGTTATTCAGAAAGGGAACTATCGTCCTAAAACAGAGGTACTTGTCAAATGGGTTGGTGCACCGCCGGAAGACGCGACATGGGAAAATCAGCACCGTTTTGCTCGGTTATATCCAGATTTTTCCCTTGCTGACAAGGGAAATTTAAGGGATAGGGAATGATGTGTACGTGCAGCAGTTGCATGGTAGACCAAGTCTCATCATCAGATCAAGTCTGATCATTGATAAGTTAGTTTTTGCATGTTTCCCTTAATTTGTGGTCTTGTTGTTAGTGTCCCTTTATTTTAGATAGTGGATGTCAGTTAGTGGTGAGTGGGAAGTTTTTCCTCCATCAAGAGTCAGTATTTGCTTGTGAGTCAATGTTTGTAATGCCTATATAAGGCTTGCTTTGAATTCAATAAAGGATATCGATTAAAATACAACCAATCTCTTTCCCTGCTCTATTCTCCCCCCTTTCTATTTCTTCCTTCAAAATTATTCTTATCAATAAACAGAATTATATTTAATTAGATTATACAATATATGAAACAATTGATTGATTCATTAGCTACAACTTACAAGGAATGGACACCACAAGGAACATATATGGGGATTGTTAGAATGCAAAAATGTAGAGACATTTCTAATGTGAATTCCAATCATTGAAAATAAATTGGGTAATGCATAGCCTTTCCAAGGAAAACTCCTTTTCAATATATTCTTCTATGGTCTTAGCTAGCTCTTGTTTTGTGGATATATGAATATGATATCCAATAATTCTTTCAGTTTGGTTCTTGATTTCCGGTATACCCACATGCACTTGTTTTTTACTATTACAATTAATTTAGGATTTAAGTGAGAGCTACAACTTTAATGGCATACTATACCAACCACATCTTGTCTATTCACAATCTGATGAGTTATTATAGTGTTAATTAAAATGATAGTTTGATCATTGTAGGGAATAATTGCTTTTTATAATAATTAAATTAAGCACATGAACATTGTTATTTTAGCACAATAATATTAAGGTATATAATATAATTATGGGTTTAGAAATTGAATCTTTTTTTATATATAAATAAAATAAAAATTCAAGTCTTTGCATATTTACAAATACTAGGAGTATACTTAATTTCTCCTGCATATTGCCATGACGGGATTTTATAAGAAGTTGTTAATAATAAGAGATTGATTAATTAAAAAATTATAAAAATGGGAAAAGATTATTTTACCCCCTGACATTTGCCCTATTAGAAAGGTGGGGACTTGGTTTGTCCATGTTGGTCGGTCTCCCCCAAAAAATCAAAACAATGTTAAAACAACCCCTTATGTTAGCTTTTTGAAGTCCAAAGTCCAAATGTTACTCTGATAATGTGTAGTGTGTAAATAGATGAAAATGCCCTTCTATACAATTAAATACCAGACAACAAGAGTATTTAATCATACCGTTCTCTCTCCTCTCTCTCTCTCTCTCACGATCTCTCATCTATTTTCTCATCTCTCTCTCTCTCATCTCTTCATCTTCATTATCAAATACATACATAATTTGTTTTGCTAATTTTGTTTTTAATCCAAAATTAAGAATTTAAATATGTTCTTAAACAATCAAGTGGTCCCAAACGAAGGTTCCACCATCATCAACATCATCAGTCATCACCAACACCAAACACATATCCAGAACACAACATCCTAGTTGCCAGAAAAACAAACCCAGCAACCAACAACATCGGTCATCACCAAACCCCCATCATCATCCCAGTTCATCAAGCAACCAAAAGAAAAAAACCAAACCTAGAAAAGAAAAAAATCAAACCCAAAAACTTAATCAAACCCAACAACTAAAATCAAACCCAGCAACCAACATCAAAATCAAACCCAGCAACCAAAATCATACATACCCAGAAAAAAAAAAAAACCATGGTATTAGAAGATTGAAATTGCAGGTGCTAATTTTCTTGGAGATTTGGGAAGAAACATGGAGGACCACGTGCTTAGAAGATCATTGTCCATCCCCATGAATTCACAGTAAAAGAAAAACAAAATTTGTTAATTGAACTTTAAAAATTGTTATACAATCTTGATTAACAAATTATTTTTACAGGCACCAAATGTTGAGAGGGTTGATTTTAAAATCATTTGTGTTTTGCTTGGTTCGGTGTTAATGATTTCATGATGTTGGTTCCTAAATTTGGGTTTTGAAGAGATGAACATTGAAGATGAAGATTTGATGAGTTGGGCAGCAAATTTGATTATTTGATGAGTTGGGTGTTAAAGATTGAAGATGAAGATTTGATGAATCTAGGTGTTAATCATTTTAAGATGAAGATGAAGATTAAATCTGGGTTTAGGTTGGCTAGGTTTAGGTTTAGGCAATGAAGATTTGATGATGATGATTGTTTGGGGAATTTTTTTTTTTTTTTTTATATAATTATTTTAAAGAAAAATGAAATGGTGGTCAGGTGGAGAAGAAGAAGAATAGTTGAAGATGATGATATTATTATTATTATTATTATTGTTGTTGTTGTTGTTGTTGTTGTTGTTGTTAAATGGTGGTGGATTTGGTACCACACATTCTTTTTAAATTGGGGAGAGAGAGTTTTTTTCATTTTTAATTTGTTTAATTATAATCAGTTACCATTTTGCCCTTTCAATTTTAACGGTCAAAGCAAATAAGTATGGAAATACTAACAGAAGGGGTGCTTTTTACATTAGTTCGATTTTGGGGGGAATAATGGCCAATATAGGCTAACCATGTCCTCACCTTTCTAATAGGGTAAATGTCAAAGGGTAAAACGATATTTTCCCTATAAAAAAAAGGGGGAATTGCACAAACATCTCTCGAGGTTTGATGAAATTGCACAGATATGACAGTTTTGACCATATACACACAAACTTCCCTTAACATTTGAAAAAGGTTGCACAAACATCCTCTGCCGTTAGATTGGCCTGTTAGTCAATGGTCAAAAGAGTAAAAAATCTAAATACCCTTTTATTTTAAATAAACTAAAAAATTAAAAAAATAGGATAAAAAATATAAAAATATATATTTGAGATAATATGAATGTATCTTAAATATGAAACTTGGAAAAAAAAATTCATCTTTACAAATAAAAAATAGTTTTTAAAACAATTTAATAATAAATAAATTTTAAATTTTAAATTTATTTAAAATCAAGGGGGAATTGCACAAACTATTTATTTTTAAGATGATTTTTTTTCCAGCGTTTTGATTTAAGATACATTCATATTTTCTAAAAGATTTTTTAATATTTTTTTTATCTTATTTTTGAATTTTGAATTTTGTTTAAAATAAAAATATATGGTATTTTGGATTTTTTACACGTTTGACCATTAACTAACGGATCCATCTAACGGCAGATAATGTTTGTGCAATAATTTTCAAATGTTGAGGGAAGTTTGTGTGTATATATTCAAAAATGTCATATTTGTGTAATTTTATCAAACTTCGGGGGATGTTTGTGCAATTCCCCATAAAAAAAAGATCTAAATGTATATTATGTATTTCAAAAGCTTTTGATTTGTAATCCTAAAATAATTTTCTTAAACTATTAAACAAATTTATTTATTTATTCATTTATTTGCTAAAATTGGATTGATCTAAGGGGAAAAAGCATCACAAGCGATCAAATATTGAAAAACCCCTAGGAAGTATCCAAAAATATATAAATAAAGAAAATAGTAACAAAAGTAATCACAAGACATCACAAAACAGATGATGCAGCCCTAAAAAACCTAAAGACATGCAAGTCAAACAAGAAAAACAAAGCTAGGAAAACCTGAAAGATTATCTACCAATACAGTCATTACCAACTAACAAAGAACAAAACGAAGGAGTGGAGGACCACCGGGTATCATAAGGAATACCCAAAGCATGGTTAGAGAGAGCATCCGCCACCTGATTACCTTCCCTGAAAATATAAGAAACCTGGAACTCCATATGTGAGATCTGATAAATGTAGTGCTGCCAAGCTTAACGAATACGCTAGGTAACCTGATCAGACCTATTAGAAAGAAGCTGAACGACATAAGAAGAGTCACTCTTAAGTCAGATCCTATGCCAACCCAACTTCTAAGCATAATTGATAGCTAAAGAAGCTGCAAAGAGCTCATCCTCAAAAGCAAAAAACCTGACCGAGGGGGACCGTAAAACAGGCCTTAACAAAAGATCTGTAAGTCCGAAAAATGCCCCCACAATCCCCCACACCTGGCGAACCCAAAGCAGCACCATCCGTGTTAACCTTGATCAACCCTAGGGCCGAGGGCTACCAAACCACACTTCTGATAACCGGCGCATTACTAGGATGACCATTGAGACCAAACCGACGAAGAATCAACAAATCATCAACATAGTTATGCATACAGTCAATTCCCAATCAGTTCATATCATAAATAGAATGCTAAACCAGAGATAAAGCAGCCCTGAAATCAACAAATTTCCTATAAAAAATCCACTGGTTATGGAAATACCACATACTCCAAACCACAATATAAATATCAGCTTTCCACAAAATCCTAATATGATCACTGAAAGAAATAGACATGACCTGACAGAAAAAAAGAGCCCTAAGTGTCAGCGGATATATGCCACTGAAATGTGAAAAAAAATCGCCTCCTAAAGAGCAACAGCAAGAGGGCACTTCAAAAAAAGATGATCCACCGTTTTCAAACTAGCATCACAAACACTACAGCTGGAAGCTAACTGAAAACTGGGTTTACACAAACAATCTTCGGTGGGAAGTCTATTAAGTAGAAGACTCCAAGTTAGGATCGAATGGGAGGGAAGGTGATCGGGCCAAATATTTTGTATATTTCGGCTCTCAAACCCGTTGCCTTTGTATTGTTTCGTACGTTTTCATCGTCACTTATGGGCTCTATGTTCTTATTTTCAGGTATTTTCCCATTTCGGGCGATTAGAGCATATTATGAGGCTTTTGGGCGAAAAGAGGACCGAGAGTTGCAAAAAGATGAAGAAAGGCATCAGAGGATACAATAGTGCGGGTGAGTGCGGGTCCCAACCGCACTCCACCTGCACTCTTGCCCAGACCAGAGGACCTGATTGCTGATGACTGATTAAATGCGGGTGAGTGCGGGTAAATGACCCGCACTTCACCCGCACTCTTGCCAAGTCAGAGAGGACCTGATTGCAGAAGTTGATAAAGTACGGGTGAGTGCTGGTCATCCAACCGCACTTCACCCGCACTTTAACCCAAATCCGGGAGTCCAAAAATTGAAGGAAAATGATAAAGTGCGGGTGAGTGCGGGTCACTGACCTGCACTCATTCACATCAGACATCATTTAAAGGCTGATTTGTAACCTATTTTAGGGGACTATAAATAGAAAGTGTGTATTACATTTTTATTATCTTTTTAACACTTAGAAACTCTGAAATTGTAACTAGATCTAGGATTTCATTTCTTCTTGGTTTCATACATTCTCTACTCAACATCTAAGGGATTATCAAGGTGGATATGATCTTCAAGGGTTATTTCTTATCTTTTCTCTTATTTCTTATATTGTAAATGAGTAGCTAAATCCCATAAAGGGGGTTTATGGATTAGTTCCAAATGATTGGGTTTCTTGTATATAAGCTTTATTTCTCTTATATGTCTATCTTCTCTTAATTTATTCTAGAGTATGAATGAATTTCATTGGAGTTCCTTGTATTAGATACATCTTCTTTACAAGCCTTCCTTGGATTCTATCTTTTTAGACAACTAAATATACACTCTATGTAGTTGTTTATTACTCACATGAATAGATGAGATTCTCATAATCTCGGCTTAATAACCAAGTTCTTATTCTAGCTTCGAATGGTTGTCCATTTCTATACATCATAGAACAGCTCTCATGAGAGCCTAGAAGCCATTCTATACACCCTAGGTGGCTACCATAGTCGGTTGAGTCCGAGATAGATATATATGCTTCATTGATAGGGTCTTAACAAGCAACCGTCGCTATACACCCTAGGTTGGTTGTCTAAGAGGGACCAATCCCTAATAGGAGACCTCTTATACATCCTAGGTAGGTCTCTTGCTATGGATACTTACCCAACCTATACACCCTAGGTTAGCTACGGTTGTTAGAGTTGCGCTTATTTATTGAGTTTATTACAATTAATCCAATTGTTTGCTTACTAATCCATTAACTCCTTAGTTGCCATATATTCATCTTTCATTACTTCATATTCTATTTCTTTGTTACATTTCTAGTTTACTATTTAGTACATGATATTTCACACTTCAACATTATCAATCACTTTTCTTATTTGCATCAATATAACTTAAATAGCAAATTAGTCTTAGCTTAATTCCGATCTCTATGGACGACCCTTGCTTGCCACTATACGCGTGTTTTCAACACTATTATAAGCTTTGCTAGGATTATAAATTGAGTTTGACAAGTGAATTTAAATATACATGCAAACGACCTTTGTCAAAATGGCGCCGCTGCCAAGGATCAGTGTGTTTTAGCTTTGATTAGTTCTATTTAAGTAATATTTGTTTATAGTTACATTTTTTGTCTCATTTTGTTAGTGTCTGTTTATGTCATGCGGTACTTGTTGCGTAATTTTAGGCTTTTAGGTTTATGCACAGACGAAGATCGCTAAGAAGAGCAGTTTTACCGGTTAACGATAATATCAATCAAGTTAGAAGAATAGTCAATCAGTTTGAGGAAGAAGGAATTCCTTAAAATTAGCATGAGTAACAGGCTCATGGTCCGAATTTACAAGAGTGACAAGCTTTTGAGAAAGAGAGGAGTGTACATGGGGATGAGCAACTAGGCCTCATCATGGGCGAGTACACACTTCTCTTTGTAGGAAATGTGCCTACAGCTATAGTACTTGATGATGTGGCGAGGCAGTACGAGTTGAAGAACATGCACATTGGCCTTTTACCATTGTTCAGTGTAAGACTGACAAAAGATTGCCTTCAATTCATGAAGCAATATGGTGCCACATTAGAAACATTTTCGGTGATGGCTTGCCAAGCAGTGCTGACTAGAGAGCAACTTCACCTCAGGTGTTTCCATTATTGTCTGAAGGACGGGGCGATGACTTGGTACATGAACTTGAGGCTAGGGTCATTGGTGACATGGAGTCAAGTGTGCAAGGTGTTTTTCAACAAATTCTTCCCGTCATAGAAGGTAAAAGATCAACGGCTGAAGATTTCCTCTTTTTATAAGGAGGACGGTGAACCCTTCCAAGAAGCGTGGGAAAGGTTTAACTTGTTGCTCGCTTAGATTCCACCATATACGTATCATCCGGAGTTGAAGGTGAACTCCTTTTATAGTGGAATGTCTTCCATCACGCAGATGCTGGTGGATAATGCATGTGGGGGTACAATAGCAGACATGAGAGCAGCTAAAGCCTATGATATTCTAGAAAAGATCACCCGGAACTCTTAACAAAGGACATCCAATGTGAGGAAGGGTGGAAGACTTGTAAGATCCGTTATTTGCATTAGCTTGATTCCATTACAAAACTCTTTTTATTTGTATTAGTTGTTACTTAGGTGGTTCTTGGAAGAAAGAAGCCCCAAAGGTGAAGAAGCAACATCTCGTGCAAATTTCGTCTTCAAAGGGAACATCACATACTTAGATGCTAAGGTATCAAGATTCTTCTTTCTCTTGCAAGGCGTTAGCGCACACACACACAATTCATATATGTGTATGTCCTTGCATCATAGTTCAAACATTTGGTATAACACTTTCACACACATTTAGTATGTACATGCATTTATCTCATTGTTGACAATCTTATAGAATTGCATGTTTTCTCACTATTGCTTAGATATGGCATGCTTGTATTGCATAGTATTTATTCGTTTATGTTTATTATTGAAAATGTATAATTTTACCATTACACGCATGGGTGTCTTTTAAAAATGACATAGAGGGTGTGAGAATGGGTTGTTAATCCGTTATTACCAAATTTTCGGATTAGTCAATATTACAAATATAACCCCAATTCACAAAACAATAATCAAGTGTAATAAGGTGCGGAATTACAAAACGACACTTGATTTTTACGTGGAAACCCTCAACAGGGAAAAACCATGGGCTATTATAGTGCGCCACACTCGAACCTCGAATCCACTAATTGTGATAGCGTATACAACCTAATCCCGGTTTGACGGCCTAATCCCGGCCTATATCCCGCTACCACTACCCGCAGACCTGTAAAAGTGGACCTAGTCCAATTTGCTTGAGTGACCACCTAATCCCGGTGTACGACCTAATCCCGGTCTATCACACAAGACTTACTTCTCCGAAGAGATCAACACCCTATGTGAATATGCAATGATATCCAAATATGCAATAAGAGCTAGGGTACTCTAGATGCTTACCTAGGATTATATGATGACAATAAAATCAATCCTAGATATGAAAATAGCTATATGACATGGCATACAACTTTAGCTAAGTAAAGGATAACCAATCCTAGATACAAAGCTATCAAAAACAATCTCAATCATACAAAGAGATCAATTAGCTAGATGTTAGATAAACATGTAAAATCCTAGCTATCAAAAATAACCCACAAACATTCAAAGGATTAACTAGTTGATTAAACAACAATCTATCAACCTAGTTATCAATAAATCACACAAGAATGTTTATGGCATAGCTTTTAGGCAATAA
This sequence comes from Acer campestre, assembly GCA_954870605.1. Taxonomy (NCBI): domain Eukaryota; kingdom Viridiplantae; phylum Streptophyta; class Magnoliopsida; order Sapindales; family Sapindaceae; genus Acer; species Acer campestre. Next base: position 37,013,810 of record OX940799.1, read on the forward strand.
TGACCTAATCAAATAAGCTATGTAAAAATAAACCCAATCAACACATAATCTCAATCATGTATGTAGAAATTACTCAAGAACATACAAGTAATAAAAGAGATAAAATTGATAAGTAAAAACACTAAAATTAGATGAGATTAGTGTTCAACAAATCATACCATGTGTGTTGAAGAAGACCCATGCTCAAATGATGTTGAATGATGCAAGATGGAGATGGGTTTTGGGTTTAGAGAGTTAAAGAAGCAATCTTGGTGCTTTCTCTCTCAAGAATATGGAGCCTCTCTCTCTAGGGTTTCATTTTGTGGCTGCCTCCTCAAAATGATGAGAAAGATATGTATTTATAGTGCCCAAGTGAAACTATGTCGTTTTGGAAGAAATAGAAAACCTATAGGCATTTTCGCGGTACTCGCGACAGTGCAGTATCTCTAGATTCGAGTGCTCCGAAACATGACCAAATGACATCAAAACCTTTCGTATAATATATCGTTGGAAAGGTATGGATGTCTAATTTCTACTCGTTTTTATAGAAGGACATTTGGATGTCTGTAGAAAATGTTATGGTCATTTGAGTGACCAAAGGTCAGATACGGATAACAGCTGTGATGCCCTGTTTTAGTGGTTACTTTGGAGATTTCAAAAGCAATCCAAACGGTCATAAAATATTACGAATAATATACCGTTGGAAAGGTATGAGTGTCTAGTTTGTTCAGAATTTTACAAAACTCAATTTGAAACTTTGTGTAAAAAGTTATGGTCACAAGACCATACAAATGTCAGTTTTGAAAAACATTTAAATCATTGAAATCCAATATTTTGAACCTAGACACTTCACTCCAAATAACCAAACCGAATCTACCACTTATCCTAGAGAAGAATGAGACCTTCTCAAGTGGTCAACCATCGTGCTAAGATATGCACACCATCGTGCAAGCACGGACGTTTCCGATCACTCAAACGGAAACGAATTACACCACACTTAAAGCTAATCAAACATGAAATGCAAGTGTGGGAATTGAATGCATCCTAATGCTTATCATATCATGGCATTATCATAGAACAAGATGCAATCAATTCAAACAAGCATGAATAAAATTCATGACTTTGCATCCTAATGCCTAAACATGTTATGACATTTCAATAAACTAGATGCAATCAAATAAACATGCATGAAGAGATATTCAACAATTATGAATGCACACATATGAAAACACACAACATACAAATATAGAAATATGCATGAGTTGTGAGTGTGTGCAACTATGATCTCTTCAAAGCATGTAAGCACTAAAATATACCTTTGGTGCTTCTTCACTTGAGGTCTTGAGAGGGCCATTGGATGATCACCAATTCCTAAGCTACCCTTACAACAACCCCAACATGTGGTTTGTCCATGAAACAAGCCAATCAATAAATGGGAATCCTTACAATTATGTTTTGGAATTGAACATGATCTTATTTGATTCCTTATTGAGTTTTGATCATTTCAGTTACTCATTCATTTAGTTTCGAGTCCATACGACGTAGTTATGCCATTTTGCATTCTCATTTGTTGAGTTGTCTTCATCTTCATTTTCCAAGATGAATTCTCAACCTTTTGTCAAAGTTTCATAGTCATTGTTATGCGTGAGGGAGTCACAATTTGTAATCTGAAAATGGATTCAAATTCGGAGTTCAGAGGCCCGAAAACGGTCGAAGAACATGGGAGGTGTGCGAGAGGGGTTTGCATGGCCAAAGGCCATGCCTTGGCCACCCCGTGGGGAGGCCGTGTGACCCACGGCCAGGAAGCCCTCTAGTCCCTTGGGCAACAAGCGCCCCACACGGGGATTGTGATGTGGTCACTTCTGATTGGCTACTTCTTCCCTCTCTTGAAATCTTTTAAAACTCCTCCATTCCCCCCCCCCCCCCCCCCCCCCCCCCCCATTCATTCTAAGGAGAAAAACTTGAAAAAGAAGAACACCAGAAATTTTCTCTAATTTTTGTTTTCTTATTTCAATCATAACTTTTTCATACGAACTCAAAATCGAGTGATCCAAAAGCCAAATATGTTGGTTTCGACGAGAGCTACAAACCCCAACATTTTTAGAACTAGTTGACTTCATCATTTTTCCCAGTCGTTTGATTTCAGTCCAAGGTTCAATTGTTGTATGTGAAACTTCTTCTCTTTCAATTGCTCTTGATCATCTTTTTGATTCTTTCTAATTGATTGTTGAAAAATGTTGAGAAGTGTGTTAGAACATATGCTAGGGTTATATGATTGAGTTTTAGCTTTGTGATTTCATTTGAACATATTTAGTTAAACTTGATTAAAATTGAAATTGATTCTAGATATGACATATATGATGTGCCTCATGATATTGTCTAGGTTTAATTTCATGATATAAGAACTAAGATTCTTGTGTGATATATTGAATACTCATATCTTGTTCTTATTGATTCGCATGCTTTGATTTCTAGGTACATTTGTGATTGTTTGTTGATAGAATATCCTAGAATGTCTCTAAGCATGTTCATATAGCTTGATTGGTCATCTAGCTTTATTTGATTGTGATTTGCATCATTTGCATCACCTAGATCATTGCCTTGTAATAGGTTGAAGTCTCTTGCAAAGTGAGTGAAGCTTTGTCTTGAGCAAGGAGTCTTGGCTTAGAATGAGTTCCGGATAGCCAAGCAAAAGTCTTAACAAAGAGTTGTGTATTATGGATGGTTGAGCTTGGGTAGCTTGACTAGGATCCTAGTGATCTAGATTGCTAAGCGAGGAAATCTTCCTAGAGGCTTGAGAGCCTTGGATAGGGAGTTGCTCTCTAGAGGTGTAGGACATATCTTGGATAGAGAGTAGGCTTTGTGAATCATTAGCCCGAGGGTTGATTAGGATTTGATAGCTTGAAGTGGATATCATAGTTGATGAGCCGTCATTTGTGTACTCAACAAAATAATGTTTAAATGTGATCGTTTTGAAAACCTTTTTTTAACCACTTAAAAATCCACTTAGATAGAAAATTAGTAAAGTGGCAAGTAGGATTCATTCCACAGGGAATTAGAGTGATTAGTTGAATAAATTAACTAATCTAAATGCAATAAAATAAATCATAAAAATATGGATGAGTGAATGGGTTGTCAAGCCATCAAACATACATGAAAAATAAACCTAATAAACTAATAAAAGAATACTTAACAAATCTAGATAAGATAAATGGAATTAACAATTAAAAGAATAGCTAGGGAATTAATGGGATCACAAATGAATTACGGGAAATGCTTATCAAGCTACTTTAGTGAACGAATCTCACAAATGTTAACCAATTGATTTCTAAAATGTGTTTAGGCTATTATTATGAACCCTAGACAACTTCCCACCGCAATGCCTAACCGATTAAGGAAAGGGGGTCACGACGGAATCGGTTCGTTACAATTAACAGTTTAGATTATCGCGGTTGATATACCCTCCGACAATCTATCCTAGTCACTATGTTGTCAATCCAATCAAGATTATATAACAAATTATTCTAAGTAAGATTATAATCAACTAGTGGGTATACATGTCAATTATATAATGCAAAGAATCTAATTATAAAATGAATACAATACAAATAGAAATTAAAATATATTAAAGCTTAAGCAAATCCCAATCCAAATATTCTCACATCAAAACCCTAGAAAGGGGATTTAATTACACATATTACAAACAAAGGGAAGGCAAGTAAAAGATTAGGAAATCACCCATGGGTCTCCTTTTGTAAGCTTGATCATTTCCTTGCCTTTGATGCTCCTTGTGTAAAGAGTGGATGATGAGGATGTGTCTAGATGGGTGGAGTCAAATGAGAAGTGACTAGGGAGATTTGAGGAGAAGATGGGAAGAAAAGGAATGATTAGGAGAAGTAATATAGATGTTAAGTTTAGGTAAAAGAGAAAATGGAGAGAAAAGGAATGGTGGAGAAATGAGGTTTCTTGGTGGTCAAGAGATTTCAAGAGTTAGCATAAAATGGTGTATTTATATGTTAGAAAAGCTAGGGTATGAAATGGGCATGAAAGGACAAGAAAAACCCTAAAAAATGGCTTGAAAAAGTCCATTTTGTTGCTTCCAAAAAGTGGAGTTCGCACTGAGGTCGCCCTGGCGATGGGGAGTGCGCAGTAGCTACAAAAACAGGCATAACTTTCTGTAGAAAACTCGGAATCGCAATCCGTAAAAACCATTGGAAAGTAGACTTCTAGGGCTTTCCGAATATATATAATCCGAAATGTGGTTCAATCTGAAGAAAGAGATATACCTATTTGAAGATGAATATCTGCACACACTTTTTACAATTTCAGCCCCTTTTACCACCAATATTACTCTAATGCCTCTGAACTTCATAAATACCTGAAAACACTTAATTCACACCATTAAATCATGGGATATTGCCCAAGAATCAAGCAAAAAGAGAAGGAAGTGAGGGCCAAAATCATACCAATTTTGGTTCGATCAATAGTGTTGATAGCTTTGAGTGTGTAAGTCCTTTTCAAATAGTGGATTTGCTTTGCTGGTGGTTGTGGATTCAACTCGTGGATGTTTCCTCTTTGAGGTTTTACTATGTTAAAATATCTTGTGTCTCATTTTCGCTTTATATTTCTTTATCTTCCATATGTTCACTTGTATTGATTCTTTTGTATATTGATGCTTACATGTATTGATTATTTATATACAATCGCTATATCATTTCAAGTGTTCATTTCACTCTTATATTCCACATTTGTGAATATTGGAAGAATTTGGGACTATACTTATTCACCCCCGCCCTCTAGGTATAAAACACTATTGCTTTAAAGGGGATTTCAAGACTAGATGTGGGATTGAACACCCAAGTACAAATTCAGATGTCTAGGATGAACAAAGAGCTCCAATCTGTTAAGGACCTTATAATAGGAAAACCAGGGTCTTCCCATAGAGTTAGTCAAGTCATAGGAGAGATAGATGAGGGAGAAGGGCATGTTGGCCAAGAAGAGGAAGCCCAAGCCTTTGGGGATTTCTAGAGGCTAGGGAATGACCCATATTCAAATACGTACAATCCAGGGTTGAGGAACCACTCTAACTTATCATGGTCAAATAACAACCACCTAGGTGCAAGTAACAATCCGAGTGGGAACAACTGCCAAAGTGGAAACAACTACCAGGGTGTGAATAACAATCAAGGTTACCAAAACTGTGGATACAATAGATATAACTAACAAGGAGGTCCTAGCAATAACAACCCCCAGCCAATTTCAACTCTCAAGCTCTCTTTAGCCAACCAAACAAATTGTTGGAGGAGATAGTTAGTACTGTGATAAAAATAGTTGGCATTGGTTCTGAAGCCCTCAAGAACACTTTGCATGCATCGGAGCAGAGAATGATTGCTTACATGCGATCCAACGATCAACGAGCCAATAGTCATGGAGCATCACTTAAGATGATGGAGACCCAATTGGCTTAACTCTAGGATGCAGTGGTTAAACAGAACAAAGGAAAGTCACCAAGTATCGAGGAGTACTTTAGTGTGTTAGAAGTGGTCGAGGAGGAGGTTGAGGAGGTTGAGAAGGTGATAGGACTAGGGAGTATACCCGTCCAAGTGAAAGCTCTAGATCACTCCCCTAAGGTAGAGGTGGATAATTTGGTAAAGGGTACAAAGAATGAAGAATGGGAGAAGGGTGAAGATTTCCCTACAAAAATGACAGATCCCGAAAGCTTTGTAATAGACGTGACCATTAGAACTTCACCAAAAATAGGAGCCATGCTTGATATGGAAGCTAGCATCAATATGATGCCATTAGAGTTGTACAAACTATTGAAGATTTAGTTAATCAAGCCAACTTTTATGACTCTCATTATGTCCCTAAAACTCCAGTTGGAGTAGTTGAAGAAGTCCACATGAATGTGCATAGTTTGACAGTCCTGGTGGAGTTTGTTGTGTTAGATGTCAACGGAGGTGAATCCTCAAATAGGGAGTGGAAGTTACTCTTGGGGAGGTCATTTATGGCCATAGTTGGAATGGTAGTTGACATCCTTTCTAGGAACATTTCGTTCAGTTGTGGAGGTAAAAGGGTGAACTTCAAGGTTGACCGCCCAAAGGGGAGTTAAGTGGATGATTGCCTTATCTTGGAAGCACCAAAGCTTAGGAAGAAGAGAAGCTGAGTGCACATTCTCATGCAAGCTTTCGAGGGAGTTACCAATTTGAAGAAGGGCAACCATGATTGCTTGAAAGAACAAGAAGCAATTGAGCTTCAAAAGGATGATTTGGCCGAAAGAACTCTTGAGGAGATAAATGACCTAGAAAGAGAGAACAAAAAGCTCACACTAGAAGTTAAGTTGTTAAAGGCCGAAAATGGGATGTTAAGGAAAAAGGTTCATAATTCCTCAACAATGAACCAGGATTTAAGGGAGCAAGTTATGTTGCCCGACAAGAAGGAGAAGGTAGTCTCCAAGAATTTAGATGATTTGGCAAAGCTTGCTGAAGAATTTGAGGAAGAGAATGCGAAAAAGTCAAGGAAGATGCTTATGGGGGTTGATAAGTCAACTAATGCTGAAATAGAGTTGCAAACATTTTGAACAAGAAGGAGGAAGAATGATCAAGCCAAAATTGGTATGATTTTGGCCCTCATTTCCGATTCTTTTTTCTTGATTCTCAGGCATTTCCTCGTGTTTAATGGTGTTAAATTGAGTGTTTCAGATTTTATCAGGTTTTAAGAGCAATTAGGATGAAGTGAAGGACTTGTGTGCAAAATGACTCACAAATGGGAAGAAATAGGGCATTTTCGCCACTTAGGCAAGAGGAGGTCGCTACATGGTCGCCATGGCGACAGAGGATTATTCAGAACATCAGAAGGTCGCCATTTGGTCGCCATGGCGATAGAAAGTCTCTAAAAGCATCAGGTGGGTCGCCATGGCGACCCACCCTTACAAATGGCGACCTCACTCTTCAAAGGCATGGTCGCCACTTATAGTCGCCATGGCGACCTTGATGTGCAAGTGGCGACCTCTTTACATCTTGAGGGTCGCCACTTATGGTCGCCATAGCGACCTTGATGTGCAAGTGGCGACCTCTTCACCATTTGCTTATGGTCGCCACTTGCTAAATGGCGAAAAAGATGGTTTTCATGGCGACCTTTGCATCTAACCGTTTTGCGCACCAGGGTCGCCATAGTGACAAAATAGCGAACTTGGTGCCACATTAGCAAATCAAGCAGTTATTAGTACATGTCCAAGAGTGTGTATAAATAGAATGGCCTTCCATCTTCAAAGGAGAGATCCTTAGAGAAAAAGAGCACGAAATTGCATCCTTTGAGAAATTGCATCCTTTGAGATATCTAGCTTTCTCATCCATGGCACATCATTCCTCATCCTCCATTTCTCACCTTGAACTCATCTAATCCCATCCAAACCTCAACACAAAGCCTTGATTCCTTCCCTAAATCATTCCTATCCCACCATTTCTCCACCCAAATTCCTTTGTCACTTTCCACCAAAACACCCATATTTCTAGACATATCTTCTACTTCCATTCCTTGCATTTAGGAGCATAGAGGAGAAGAAGGATCAAGCTTAAAGAAGGTGACCCAAGGGTTATTTCCTTACTATTTACTTCTTTTTATTGCTAATATGTGTAACTAAAACCCTAATCTAGGGGATAGATTTGAGGATCAATTGGTTGTGGGTATTAGCTTAGCTTGTAATGAATCTCTTATGTGTTCTATTCATTCAAATTATTAGATTCTATTCATTATGTAATTGACTTGTATATCACTTGTTAATTGCAATCTTGAGTGAAGTAATTTGTTATATATTCATATGTGGATTGACACTCCTTGTGTGATTAAGAACACATTGAATATGATAGATTAAGTGGTGGGTATATCAACCCCACTAATCTAAGCCTTTAGTGGTTAACATAATGAGATTGGTACATTAAAGTAGCTATATGGCATTACCCACATTCAATTGTTAATCGATCTATTCCCTAGCTATCCTATTAATTGTTTTCATCACTACTCTTATCAAGGTGTTGAGTATTCTATTTTTCATAACATTTGTGTATTTTCATTTTTAGTAGTTAGCATTGGTGGTTTTAGAAACCACACATCTATCAAACACTATGATTTATTTTATTGTTCAAAGATTAGTCAATCTTTCTAATTAGCACTTCATATCCCTGTGGAACGAACTTGCTTACCATTTGCTATCAAATCACATTTTAAAAGGATTAAGTGGCTTAAAAGGGTTTTCAAGAATCAAACAAAATTATATCATTTTTGTGAGTGCACGACGGCTCATCAAAGAACTGAAATTTTCCATGGTCAAGGAATGCAATTTTATTGTCCAACTAGATGCGGCGGAGAATGAGTTGAGATTCCTCCAAAGTCAAAAATACCAAGGGCAAAACATCCGCACCCAAAGAGGGAGTTTTCCTAACCACTCTTTCACTTGTTATTTTTGTGCCAAAAGAGGGCATACTAAGGCCCATTGCTTTAGTTTCGAAAGAAATAGAACAAGTCAAATGAGGTCTAGGATGTACCCACCAAAAATTAAACAAATTTGGGTTCGGAAGGACTTGGTAGGTCAAATGAGAGAAGTGGGGATAGATACAAAAAATAGACCCTTGACACCCATTTGGGTAGTTAAGAAGTGTTTACTCCCCAATCCGGTCAAACCTCCTTTGGTTGACCATATCTCATTTTGAGTGTATGGAATCCGTTTTAAATAAGTTTTAATGTTTTTGCATTGTGAATAGTTAGTATTAGTGATTAGATGGTAGTTGACTAGTAGTTCAAGAGAAATTGTTTGATTGTGGTGATTTGTATGCAGGAAATACATGATCAGGCAGCATACTAAGAGACAGTGCGGGTCAGTCTAGGACGTAATATAAATATCTTATGTCATTTTCTAGGGCTTCACCACTCTCCAAACAAACAAAAAAAACGACCCTCTTCTTTTCTCCCTCTCTACAACCCTAAGGTATTGCGTGTGCTCCACGTCTCAATTTTCGAACAACCAAGATGTCAGGGAGAACTAGGAAGTCCGCTAGTCAAACCAACCCAATTTTTTAGAGAAGACTAGGGAAGGCGCCTCGGGTTCCACATGTACCTCAAGTCGTCAGAAACGAAGAATATGAAGACCGTTTGGATTATTTCAAAGGGCAAGACATTGTGGTAGAGAGAGGGATCGTGGTACAAGAGTTAGAAGGCACTCCAATCCCTCAAGAAGTTGAGAGGAGAAGGTGGGAAACTTTTGCAAGTCCTCCCCCCCATGTATTGCAGGAAAGTAATGGAGGAGTTTTATGCTGCAATGGTACCCGATGATTATCAGTGGTTTGGCACAGTCTTGGTTTAAGGGGTTGAAGTTCGGATGACCATGGCGGACATAAACATGTATTATAGCACTGAGCTTCCAGATGATCAGGAAGTTATGGGAAGACTTCGCAATGGGGTGACTTGGAATGACCTATATCAAAGTCAGAATGTGGAGTTCGCCAATGAGTTAATGATCTGGCCAATGGATTTTTAGGTGGCCCCAGACTACTGCATGAAGCGCACCAATTTGAAATTGGAGTTGGGGTTTTGACACGTGTTCATCTCTCATTCCTTGATTCCTAGGAAGTAGATGAGCTCAGTCGGTTTCAACGTAGCCATGGTACTTCACTGCATCCTTAGAGGAGAATTGATAGATGTTGATTTCCTTATGAAGAGAGAAAATACTTGAGCTAGGAAGCATAAGGGTGGACAAGCAAGCTCTCATATTTTCCAGTCTGATCACTGCTTTTTGTAAAGAGGCAGGGGTAGATTTTGGGAATGATGGTTTTGATAGTGGTTTAGGACCTTGTGATATGGGCACTGGGGCAACCAATTAAGAGAGCGGAATCCCTTTGATGTTAGAGTTAGAACTGGGAGGAAGAAATCTACTCAGGGGCCAAGCTCAAGTAGGCAGGCTAAAGGAGTTCCAGAACAAATGGGGATTGAGCAAGAATATGAAGATTACATGGACTATGACCATATGCCCCCACCTCCACAGGAGTCCTCTAAAGAAATTCCTTAGAAGGAATTACTTACAGGTTTTGGAAATCTTAGGACTGAGGTGCTGGAAAACAGAAGGTAGATTGTTGATACTAAAGAAGAGACCATTAGTTGTTTCATAGAAGTGTGGGATAACCTGATGAACATGAGAGAGGCACTCAATCTCTCAGCCTACCCAAGGAAGAAAAAGAGACCAGCCACTTTCTCACCATCTTCAGGCGGCCCACTCATTGACCTTGAGGTGGTAGAGCTCCAAACAATAATGGAGAGGTCCAGGAAAGAGCATGAAGAAAGAATTAGAGCAGAGCTAGACCCCAAAGGGAAGGGGGTATCCGGCGGAACAGAGGAGTCATCGGATGAGGATTGACCGCTCATTTCCTCTACTATATTTTATTATTGTTATTTATTTTGAACTAGTTTTGATTTCTTAGTATTTGTTTTTAGTTTGTTGTTTTCTTTTGAATAATGGTTTCTATGAACATTATAGTCTATGTTTTGATTTGCATTTAACTTGTTTGGATGAAGTGTTGTGTTTAAGCTAGGTGCTTCATTTTTGGGATTTAAATGATAGCTTGCACATGACAGAACTTTACTTCCTTCTAAGGGAGTTTCTACCTCTAAAATTTTGTGCTTAATTGATTTCAATTGTTAGATGTGGATTTAGATTATGCTGTTGATATGATGAGCACATTTTAGTTGCATATTGATCTTATACTTGTGCATGTTTCGATCTTATGAAGGATCTGGTTTGGGGGTTGTTTGCCCCCATTCCGCCAATTATTTTGAGAATATGCTTGATTTAGGTTAAATGATGTTTTAAATGACATGATATTTGAATCGCCTTGATTAATAGAGTCTTTTTGAGTCTTGTCAGGTGTTTCCACCCTGTTAGGCCATACTTTTTGATTTCCAACAATGAGAACATTGTTGAGTTTTGGTTTGGGGGTGAAGTCGCCTTTTTGAGTTGTCTTTTTATAAGTCTTGAGTCTTTTGTCCAAATTTTTTCAATTTTTGTCGCTTGGCCAAAAATTTCGAGCTTTAATTAGCTTGGTTGTGATGCCGTTAGCGTGTGCTTTTGGCAAGTTCTCTTATTTATTGTAATCTTGTGATGTAGCTCGGGTTTACTCTAAGGTTTCACTTGCACCTTCATGGGTTTGTCCCATCTTTTGGTGTTAAGTTGAGAGGACTCGGCCCTTTAACGCCTTGTCCTAATAGTGGAGATGTCCGTGAGATCACAAACACAAGCTTAAATTGCACATTTTGAGTGTACTATTGATTATTCTTAAACACTCATCTCGTCATATACGTCACATGCCATAGGACATTGCATATCATATAGTGAATTGCTTGATGGATGCGTTCATTCCCTTGATAGATGATTGTGGAAATGATATTAGGCAATGTGTGTGAATTTAATTACCTACAAGAGCCTAAACACTTTCCTATCCATATTGTGTGCTCCAAAGCCAAAATTGAGGCCAAACACTACTCTTTCATTTGGTACCAAGTACAACCATATACCTCATAGCTTAAACACATGCCTACCTTTGTTATTAATTATGTTAGGATGTGTAATGGTGGTAATGAAAGAAAGTTTTGCTCTAATTGTCAAAAAGCGTATACAATATATATATATATATATTGAAAATATGCTAAGCAAATGGCTAAATGTAAAAGTACCCGGATTAGTACTTATGTGCCTTAATTGCCAAAATAAAAGAAATATGGGCAACACAAATGAAAAGAAAATGAGACAAATCAAAAGATTCTCTATTTAATTGTTGCTGAGTACTCACAATGTAAAGTACAACATTTGAAGCATAAAGGGGGGTAAAACGAATGCCTAAAACGCTAAGAGTGTTAATGATTGTGAAAAAAAAGCATTGTAGGGGTGTGTGGTCTTGTTCTAGCATGATCGGTAATTTTGAACTCCTAATTGTCCAAATTTGTTGTATTACCTTGTTACACCCCATAGCCACATTACAACCAAAAAAAGACCTTTTTGTTCCATAATGAGTCTAAATTGGGAATGTCGGTTGACACTTGTTCTTTCACATTCATGGCATAGTGATCCTTTCCTAGGATAGTCATTGCTTAAATTCTATGCATCATTCATCTTTGCATATATGTGCGTGTGGAACTTAGGGCCCTGAGGAAAAGAAAAGAGTGAATCACGTGAGTTTAGAATTGAAGCGAATTACATTCAAGACGTGTGAGTGAGTAGTCCCAGATGCATGAGTACCTTTAGGTGTGGGACTCGTGTACATGCGAGTTTCCTTTTGGTATCTCCAAGTTTCTTTAGATAATATGCATATTTTTGCTCCTCTTGATCACACATTTTTGTATCACATCACTAGTTGAACTTACGACCCTTTTTGAAACTATTGCCTAAGTTTCTTTTTATTTTCAGTCAAGTCAGTCGTCTGTCCGTCTTATTTGTTTTATCTTTGTTTTGCTCGAAAACAAGAAAAGGTTTGGTTTGGGGGTATTTGATCGGGTCAAATATGTTGTATATTTGCCCTCAAACCCATTGCCTTTGTATTGTTTTCGTGCGTTTTCATCGTCACTTATGGGCTCTATGTTCGTATTTTTAGGTATTTTCCCATTTCGGATGATTAGAGCATATTGCGAGGCTTTTGGGCGAAAGAGGACCGGGAGTTGCAAAAAGATGAAGAAAGGCATCAGAGGATACAATAGTGTGGGTGAGTGCGGGTCCCAGCCGCACTCCACCCACACTCTTACCCAGACCAGAGGACCTGATTGCTGATGACTGATTAAGTGCGGGTGAGTGCGGGTAAATGACCCGCACTTCACCCGCACTCTTGCCAAGTCAGAGAGGACCTGATTGCATAAGTTGATAAAGTGCGGGTGAGTGCGGGTCATCTAACCGCACTTCACCTGCACTCTTACCCAGATCCGGGAGTCCAAAAATTGAAGGAAAATGATAAAGTGCGGGTGAGTGCGGGTCACTGACCCGCACTCCCTCGCGCCAGACATCATTTAAAGGCTAATTTGTAACCTATTTTAGGGGATTATAAATAGAAAGTGTGTATTACGTTTTTATTATCTTTTTAACACTTAGAAACTCTGAAATTGTAACTAGATCTAGGATTTCATTTCTTCTTGGTTTCATGCATTCTTTACTCAACATCTAAGGGATTATCAAGGTGGATATGATCTTTAAGGGTTATTTCTTATCTTTTCTCTTATTTCTTTTATTGTAAATGAGTAGCTAAATCCCACAAAGGGGGTTTATGGATTAGTTCCAAATGATTGGGTTTCTTGTATATAAGCTTTATTTCTCTTATATGTCTATCTTCTCTTAATTTATTCTAGAGTATGAATGAATTTCATTGGAGTTCCTTGTATTAGATACATCTTCTTTACAAGCCTTCCTTGGATTCTATCTTTTTAGACAACTAAATATACACTTTATGTAGTTGTTTATTACTCACATGAATAGATGAGATTCTCATAATCTTGGCTTAATAACCAAGTTCTTAATCTAGCTTCGAATGGGTGTCCGTTTCTGTACATCATAGAATGGCTCTGAACGGCTCTCATGAGAGCCTAGAAGCCATTATATACACCCTAGGTGGCCACCATAGTCGGTTGAGCCCGAGATTGATATATATGCTTCATTGATAGGGTCCTAACGAGCAACCGTTGCTATACACCCTAGGTCGGTTGTTTAAGAGGGACCAATCCCTAATAGGAAACATCTTATACATCCTAGGTGGGTCTCTTGTTATGGATACATAGCCAACCTATACACCCTAGGTTGGCTACAGTTGTTAGAGTTGCGCTTATTTACCGAGTTTATTACTATTAATCCAATTGTTTGCGTACTAATCCATTAACTCCCTAGTTGCCATCATCTTTCATTACTTCATATTCTATTTCTTCGTTACATTTCTAGTTTACTTTTAGTACATGATATTTCACACTTCAACATTATCAATCACTTTTCTTATTTGCATCAATATAACTTAAATAACAAATTAGTCTTAGCTTAATTCCGATCTCTATGGACGACCCTTGCTTACCACTGTACGCGTGTTTTCAACACTATTATAAGCTTTGCTAGGATTATAAATTGAGTTTGACAAGTGAATTTAAATATACATACAAACGACCTTTGTCAGAAGGATATATCGAGACTAGACGTCCCTCCATCATGGGACATTAAACAATTTTTAAGTTTATAACTATATCATTTTTTACCTTATTTTGAAATTAATAATTGATTTTTGTATCGAACATTTTTCACTACAGGTTATATATGAACAAAACTAACTCTTTTTAAACATTATCTTATCATTTACTTTCATAAAAATCATTATTGTAACCGTCCAAAGTGACTTAATGATAAAGAAGTTCATTCTCGCAGAACTACAGGTGGTGTATGAAGATATAATTATTGTACTTGGATTGCAAGTCAATCGTCCGCTCAAAAGTTGAAACTTTTGACAGTTTCATAGCTATAAATTGTACGGATGGGTCAACTTTATCATTAACAATAAGTTGTTCACCTTTTAAAAATAGAAGGTAGACCAGAAAATCTGACCTTCATGACTTAAAAATTTTGGTTTGCTAGCTAGACGGCTAGACCTAGCTCCATCAAGTAAAGTCATGGATTGTAATCTGGCACTTCATGATATCTCTGTCATTATATCAGAAGAAGTGGGAACCAAATCAATACAACCAAATTATACAATTTAGCATGCATGGATGCTGCACCTATTGTCAAAACCCATAATTGCACATAATATATATATCTTAAAAATTTTAACACCTTTTAGTGATGATTTTGTGGGACTAGCACCATCTTAATAAATTGAGTTTTAATAGCATTATATTTTTAGATAAAGAGTAATGATTAGATGCGGAATCCCACACATCTTTTCATTCAAAATTCAATTTTGTAACATTACAGAGTTTAATATCACCTTGAACCCAGATATAAGAATGGCCGACCATTTGTCTTAAAAAAAAGTTATGTTGTGTGCCCAGCTCAAATTATGATGTTCTCCTTTTCTTTTTTAAGTTATTTATTTATTTATTTATATTTATTATATATATTTTTTATTTTTTTATTACACTATCTATTAATCCGGGATCAGATATTTTTTGAAATATTTCACTATTGATATGATTCGAGTCGCTGACTTGTGAGTCATTTGCCCAAGCCCCAAGCCCCAAGCTTGCCCATCTACCAGTTGAACTATGCTCATGTTGGCTTTCTAAGGACTCGTTTAGTATACTGTATTGGATCTTGATCGAACCAAAATTGGTATGATTTTGGCCCTCATTTCCGTCCCTTTATGCTTGATTCTCGGGCATTTTCCTTGTGTTTTAATGTTGTTTATTAAGTATTTTTAGGTATTTAAAAGTTGAAGGGCATTGTGGTAATTTAGAGAAATTGGGGGCAAAAGCGTAAAATATAAGGAAAAGATTGAAGTTATTGTGATTATATGAGAGTTCAGGGGAGCATTGTGTAAATTAGCCAGCCAAACGCCACGTCACCTAAGTGATACGGCGCGCTTTGGCTAGTCTGCTCATCATAGGTTTCTTAGTGAACCCACACCACGTTTTATACACACCCCAAACACAATCAGCTAGCCCAAGTAACAGGCCCAATGCAAGACAGCCCTCTTCAACATTAAATGAAACGGGGAGTTTCATTAAGGGCTCAAAATAGGTGGCCCAAATAGCAGGCCCAAACCTGATCAACCATGACCAAATTGCACCCCTGTTTCCGTCTAACTACACCCCATTAAGACACAATTTGCAATAGCCCATTGCACCCCTCTTATTTGCTAAGTACACCCCTTTAACTATTCATCATCTCCCTCCTCTCACGCGTGCAGATCAGATGTGCGCCCTTGACCCCTCCAAACCCTGACCGGCCGAAATGCACCCTTCACTGACCTACCATCGGTTAGTCTCCGGCGCAAATCAACGGCCAAGTGACCGGCTGCCCACTAGTTCCAACTCCGGCGTCCCAAATGGCTGGAATTCGGCCATCCATTCTCGCCAAATTCTTCCCATTTTGCCCCTTTGTCACGTCCACATCACCCTAGGTCGCCATGGCAACAGGGACTTGATTCCTACATCTGATGAGATCGCCATTTACATCCCCAATGTCGCCATTTGTGCCAAACCGCGAACCATCTGCTGTTCTTCTCTGATTGGCCAAAATTGGGTGGAAAATTACGGAATGCACCCCTTGAGGTGTCAAAGTGGTAATTTGCAAAGTATAGGGGCTGTTTTGGTAATTAGCCATTCGTGACCTATTTTGAAAACATTATAAATTCATCCTATTTTCAATTTGACTGATCCCAATCCTATTCTCTCCTACTTATCTCCCTTTCCTCTGTTAATCATCTCCCAAACTCCTCCATTTTTATACTTGAACTAATCTTTTCCACCCCAAAACTCACACCAAATCTTGATTACTTCCCTACCATTTTCTACATCACAAATCCTTTGTCACTCACCGTAAGCCATCCACCTATCTAGACACATCCTCTTCCACCATTCTTTGCACTAGGAGCATGTAAGGAGAACAAGGATCAAACACTAAAGAAGGAGGCCTAAGGGTGATTTCCTTATCATTTACTTGTTTTCTATTTTTGCTACTATGTGTAATTAAAACCCTAATCCAGGGGATTGATTTGATAAACATTTGGTTGTGGGTATTTGTTTAAGCTTTGTAATGAATCTCTATATGTGTTCTATTTATTAATTCATTAGATTCTATTCATTATGTGATTGACTTGCATATCCACTTGTTAATTACAATCTTATTTAGAATAACATGTTATATAATCATTCTTGGATTGACACCCTTGAGTGATTAAGAACCCAATAAATATGATAGATTAGTGGAGGGTATATCAACCACATTAATCTAAACCTAAATTGGTTAACATGTAGAGATTGATCCTTAAAGTGGCTTGAAAAGCATTACCCATACCCACTTGCTAATCAATCAACTCCCTAGCATCTATATTAATTGTTTTCATCCATTTTTTTCTTATCAAGATTGTGAGTCTTCTATTTTTCATATCACCATATTTTTAGTTAGGTTTATTTTGTAAGTATGTTTGATGGTTTGACAAACCATACACTCATTCATCATTTATGATTTATTTTATTGTTTATAGATTAGCTAATTAATTCAACATATTACTCTAATTCCCAGTGGAACGAATTCTAAGCTTACCACTTTACTCATTTTCAAAACTTAAAATACATTGCGTAAGAAATTCATTTTATAAACATTTTTTTTGTAATTCGTAATTTGGTAACGACACAAAAAGCGAGTCATCAGATCCCAATCATGAACACATATTAATTTCTACCCTACATGCTACGAATGTAAAGACAAGAGATATCCCTAAACATGCATCAAGAAAGGGTTGTCATGCCTACTGAACATAAGTCAAGAATCAATATAAAGCAATTGAATTAGACAATACTTGAAAATATTAAATACAAGACAATCAAATAAATGGAACTAGTGTTAGGTTTATATATTTCCCTAATGGAGATACACATCAAATAAAGAAAATACAAGAGAAGAGTCAAAGAGGAAACCTAAGGTGTCAATCTCGGATCTCCAAGCTCGGAGAGGGACCCAATTGTCATCTCGGATTTCCAAACTCCATTGAAGCTCCTCTTCCTCAGAGACAAGAGAGGATGACACTTTCCCCATGAATCTCCTCCAAAGATGGGTGGTTGCATGTGGAAGGTGGTGATAGTGAGGCATCCATGGAGGGAAAAACTTCATGGATGTCTCTGTAGCTCTCTCTCTCTCTCTCTCTCTCTCTCTTTATGTGAAGAAGAGAGGTCTAGGTTAGGATTAGATGGGTTGAGATTTCATTGGTCTTGAGAAGAAAATGGTTGTATTTATAGGCTTGGGAGGTTAGGGCACAATTTAGGCATGAAAGGACAATATTACCTCTCTAAAATGGCCCAAAAACCTGTCATTCATTGTGCTGGAGAGTGCAGAGTTCGAGTAGTGTGTGGGTAAGGAGTGCGCACTGTATCAGTCTTGCATTTGATTTGTTCTCTGGTTTGACATTTGTGCAGGTTGTGTGCGGGTAAGGAACTCACACTGTACCCACACTCTGAAGTCCTAGATTCTTCTTTGCACCATTTGATCCTTTTTCGCACGAAAGCCCCAGTTTACGCTTCCAACACCTGAAATGCACCAAATGTCTGCAATTACAATAAAATAGCCCACAAGACATGAAATACACTCAAAAACGAGACAAAGGACATGAAAGTGAGGGCTAAAATATAGCACATTTTTAGCACGATCAAAGACTTAGCCATTAAAGCTAGTAAAGGCATTAAAGAGCAAAGTGACAAAAACCTTGAACATATTAAATACATTGCGCTGAATGGATCCATAGAAGTCAATCAAAATGCTCGGTTCAGGTGCTTTTAGGGGTGTTGTGATTGGTAAAATTTGACCAGATAAAATCGTCTTCATGTTTGTAGAAGTATCGGGAATCTAAGGTGCCATGTCATTAAAAGTCCACCAGTCAAACTTGATTAGCATTTGGTTAAGTCATTGCCAATCGAGGAGGTAGATGATCGAAAAGTAACGATAATTACTGATATATGGTGATCGACTAAAGTAAGGCTTCAATAAGATAAATCCGGTCGGTTAGAGCTAATCATTGACGAAACGAGCGTTCAGCCAAGACCAGTAATTCCATAACACTTACGATGCGACAATCAAAGAGGGGAGTTTCACTTAAATAGCAAGCTCTAGAAGCACACTTCAATCAGAAAACCAATTGATTGCCTTAAAGATACCAGAGTCCAAATCGGGCAATGAATCTACTCCATTAATTACACAGAATCTACAAAATAGGAAAGAAGTAAAACATGACTCAAACCAGCAAGAGATTTAATTAACTTTGTCAACTTTCCTTAATTGTACAATAAGAATTAGGGTTCTATACACATATAAATTGACCCTAATTACCATGGTATGCGCACGCATGAAACCCTAGCATCAAGAGCAAACACGAGATTGAGTGTGTATTCATTAATTTAACATAGTGATTTCTTTCTTCTCGTCGACTCCGGCAACCGTGGATGTTTCCCTAATTTAGGGTTTTACCACGTAAAATATTGTTCTTTTATTCTTGCATGCTTTTCCTTTCATTAATACAAACAAACTGTTTATGTCAAGATCAAAATTGTTGTTGACCTTTTTGCTATCGAAAAATCATCGTCAACAAGTTTGAAATTATAATAGATATATATATATATAATAGCAAAATATATATTTTCATCAATATTTCATATTTGTTGAGAAGAAAAAAAAAATTGTTTTTTTTTCTTTTCTAATACAATACAACATAATACTACAAAATATTTTGTATTAGCTAATACGGTATTTGTTGTACTAGACAATTAAAATATACCAAACACTATATAATATTACTTTAGTATATTTTAATTGTCTAATACAATATGGCACATGGCAACAAATATTGGCTCGAAAGTTTAATAACATTTTTTAAAAAGTGAGTTTTAAGACTATCACCAACTTAATAACTTAAGTTTTAATAGCACCTAAAATGTGGATCTGACAAAAATACCCTTAAAACACACTCATAAAAATAAGTCTCACGTTTTTTTTTTTTCGAAACTTATTTTGGTGTTTCCATCTCCATTGATGAAGGACCACAATGGAGGTCTTTGAAAGGAAAAAAAAAAAAATACCTTAAAAATTGACAAAAATGTAATAAAAGAAAGACATGAGAGTATTTTTGTCTATTAGTGTCCTTTAATTGTAACTTATTAAACTAGTGTTACTCTTAAAAGTCCACATAAAAATAGCACTATTTCCCCCCTATTTCCACCGGCGAACATGCCCTGTGATTGATTAATTTGTTTTCACTTTATTTGTATGATTCAGAATAATGTACATGTGTGTATATATTAAAGAATTAAGACTTATCAATAACAACTGTAAAAAAGACATATATATGGAAGAATCTGATTGATTCTCCCTCTATCAATCTGATGTCCTGAAAGAATAAATTTCTGCCAATAATATAATTACTTTTGCAGAAATCAATATAACAGAGTGATTTTCATGAAATGCTTTAGAGTTTGATGTTTAGTTCCACATGGAGAGAGGGCCATCGACAGGTTGAGAAGTGAGAACAATTAATTGTTTTTGTAGATGCTTGAAAGTAACAAGTCCTGAGGGGGGGGGGGGGGGGGGGGGGGGGGGGGGGGGGGGTGTTGGTTGGGGTTGGTGGTGGTAATTTTAGCATGAAAATATCAAACTCATCTAGAAATACAATCATGGGTGTTACATATAATGGCAAGTTGCTTCTTTCTCTCCAATCTCTATAAGTGGTCCTGCTCTAGTACACTCGATTATTTTTCATCATAATTCTTTTCCATGTGAAGGTTACCAGCTGTTATCTGTCCCTTTACTTATAGATTTCTAACCAACCATGCATTATAAGGACTCTCTCTCTCTCTCTCTAGGACTGTAATTAATTAGGTTATATGGGATTTTATTATTTTAAGGTCATAATTAGGTTCTTTGTTGATGCCAAATTTAGTCTAAACTTCTGATTATGATATTCTTGACATGTCATAACTTGAATATTACTGGTGAACTTAACTCTATTAGTTTAAACTGTTGTTGGGTTTAGCATCGTTTTAATTAATCTGGTGTCAGAGTTATCAAAATGTCAAGTTGAGATCATTTTTGCTCTGTGGCTATATTGCCTAGGAAAATTACAGAACCGTAAGGAAAATTAGACATAAGGTTTCAAGTCTAAAATGAACCATGAAGTAGAGGTTGCATGACGGATGCCGTACATCAATAAAGTTATGAGTTAAGATCATATCCTTTCCAAATTACATCAAAACGGACAATATTACACATGAACAAATTAAATTATCGTTATAATTAGTATAACAAAGCTAGACCCAAAGTTTAAATATTACAGGACTAAATGAGCGTCATTTAACATTAAGTTACAATGAACAATGGTACCTATATCCCAATTTTAAACATTTAGTCACATTGGTACCTATATCTCAATTTTCAACCACAAGACATCGGAGAAAAACTTAATTAGAATCCACATTCCATATTCATATAAACCAACAAAAAAAAGAGAAAAAAAAAAAAAAGGGCTATATATCTGGCTAACAATAAAGTATGACATTAATGCATGAAGAAAGAGAATTTCCCAACTAGGTTAAAATTTTGACATATTGAGTGAAGCATGTGGTGGTCCTGACTCCTGATGAATCATAAAAAGTTAGATATGAATTAATCAGCAAATATTTGATAAAGATTAGTCAAATGATTTGCAGAAACAGGAAGTCGCGGGTACTATTTTAAGTATACAACTACCCACCACATTTGATAGCAATTAACTATATCACTTCCTATATATTTTAGGTTAAACCATTTAGGTATTGTAATATTGATGAAAACATGTCAATGCAATAATCAATTCCAGATATTTAAATAAATAAAAAAAGAAATAAATAATATATATATATATATATAAAATTGGTTGCTGAGTCTTAGAATTAGGATGACAATTTTTTATTTATTTGATGATCAATGTACATTGTACAGCATGGAATTAACAAGTTTTCATTTGAATTTAATGACATGTCTGGCTATGGTTATGATTATTTTTTGATTTGAATCCCCTTGAATATATTTTAACTTTTAACTTTAAAAAAAAAATAAAAAATAGTAATACTTGCCGGAGTCATGTCATAATCCTATATTTTATGTAAATGATTTAAGTGAGTTGTGTTGGTTTATTGAATTGGTTAAACGGGTTAACGAAAAATACTCTTATAAGTCATGGATAACCAAAGTGTTGCGTTTGTTTTCTCAACCCAACAACAGAAGATTAGCAAGTAGGATGAGATGATTAGGGAAAATTGTGGATCTGCCAAACGTGCTAGGTCTGAGGACAAGACGACAAGTAGAATCGATGTTCCAAACAAAAATTCGAAGAGGGAAGCGATGAGCAGTTTCAAATATAAATTGATGGGCATGGTGAATCCAACCTTCTAGATTGGATTTGCTGCTATTAAGTCAAAGTTAAATATTGAGAATGAAGACGTCACGATTTCTGATGGACGTACTGGCCATGTCATGAAACTTTCCCCAAAATTGAAAGTGCAGTTGCACAAGCCATGGTCTAATACCTTAATTTTGAAGAATATGGAGCGGTCCCATATGCTGAATTTCATGCTCACTAAACTAAATCAGAAGTGGAATCTTTGTGGACAGTGAAATTAATGGATCTCGGTGAATGCTAGATTTCAAATGAAGGAGGATCTGGATTATGTTCTCACTAGAGGCCCTTAATTTATAACAAACTAGTATCTGGCAGTCCAACACTAGAAGCCGAATTTCGTCCCTAGAGAAGATTCTATCAAAAGCATGTCGATATGGATTCGTTTAACTAAACTTTGTATGGAATGGATGGATTATGCCCTGCTGTGGAAAATTGGAGGTATGTTGGGTACTATGTGCAAGGTGGATCCAATTACGGAGACTCAAGCTCGAGGCAGATATGCTAGAATCTGTGTGGAAGTTGATATTTCGAAACCCCTAGTAGGATTTATTACTATTGATGATAGAACTATTAGAATGGAGTATGAAAGCTTGGGGATGGTATGTTTCCAATGTGGGAAATATGGTCATAATAAGGATAATTGCAGAGAAGGTGATCAAACCAAAATTGGTATGATTTTGGCCCTCACTCCCATCCATTTATGCTTGATTCTCAGGTATTTTCTTGTGTTTTAATCATGTAATTAAGTGTTTTTCAAGTATTTATTAAGTTGAAGGGCATTGTAGTAATTTGGAGAAATTGGGGGCAAAAGTATAACAATTGAGGAAGATTGCGTTTATTATGATTCTATGAGAGAATAAGGACTGTTTCATAATTATCCACCCAAATCAGCCAGGCACACCACATCATGAGTGATACTGTGCGTTTTGGGCTAAGTAAAGAATTGGGCACAAGCCCAATACAAACGTGCGCACCCTAGGCCCATGCTAATTGCACCCTAAAAGAAGAACTAGGCTTGGCTCTAAGCGCACCCCGGCCCAGAAATGAACACGCCCCAAGAGCCTTGAAATGGTTCGTTTTATTTGATTGAAGCGGATCAAGCGCAAGGCCCAAATGCACTGACCCAAATCAGAAAAGTCCAAGCTTCTTGCACCCTAAATCAGTTCTAACTACATCCCTATATAAAGACAAAACAACAGTTGTTTGTACCCCTGATCAGTTCTAAATTCACCCAACATAAACATAAAAGACCATTCCTAAGCGTACCCTAGTTGCCTACTGATTGTCCCTCATCATCTTCAACCTCTGCTCTCTTCCTCGCGATTGCATCGCTGTGAACCCTTGTGCGTCACCGTCATTCAAATCGCCGGAGAGTGACCTATCTCCGGCTAATTCCTGCTCCAAACGAATGGTGGAGCCCACGTAAGTCTAGTCGTCCCCTCACCGGTCCTCCAAATGACCAAAATTCCGACCGAAATCCAAACCCTAATCATGCTTATGTCGCCATTTGGTCGCCATTTGTCGATTCGATGTCACCATGGCGATAGGGGATGATTTTTCACACCTGATAGCTTCGCCCCAAGGGTCGCTCTATGGTCGCCATTGAAGCAAACCACGACCCCTTCACTATCCATCTCTGATTGGTCTAATTTGGGTGGAAAATTACGGAAAGGCCCCCTTGAGAGGCCAAAATGACAATTTGATGAGTATAGCGGTATTTTGGTAATTAGCCTCACGTGACCTATTTTGAAAACACTATAAATTCATCATATTTTCAATTGGAAAACCCATCCTATTTTCTCCTACCTATCTCCTTTTCAACCTAGGATCACCATCAATCATCTCCCAAATTCCTCCATTTCTATACTTGAACTAATCTTTTCCATCCAAAAACTCACACCAAATCTTGATTACTTCCCTAAATCATTCCTCCCTTTTCCATTCTCTCCATTCCAATTCCTTTGTCACTCACCATAGACACCCACACATCTAGACACATCCTCTTCTCCCACTCTTTGCATTAGGAGCATAAATGGAAAGGAAGGATTGAGCATTAAAGAAGGAGGCCCAAGAGTGATTTCCTCACCCATTACTTGTTTTCTATTTTATTGATACTATGTGTAATTAAACCCTAATCTAGGGGACTGATTTGAGGAACATTTGGTTATGGGTATTTGCTTAAGCTTTGTAATGAATCTCTATATGTGTTCTATTTATTTATTCATTAGATTCTATTCAATATGTGATTGATTTGTATACCCACTTGTTAATTACAATCTTGTTTAGAATAAAATGTAATGCAATCATTCTTGGATTGACACCCTTGAGTGATTAAGAACCCAATAAATATGATAGATTAGTGGAGGGTATATCAACCACACTAATCTAAACCTAAATTGGTTAACATGTAAAGATTGGTCCATTAAAGTGGCTTAAAAAGCACTACCCGTACCCACTTGCTAATCAATCAATTCCCTAACATCTATATTAATTGTTTACATCCATTTTTCTTATCAAGATTGTGAGTCTTCTATTTTTCATATCACCATTTTTTTAGTTAGGTTTATTTTGTATGTATGTTTGATGGTTTGACAAACCATACACTCATTCATTCATTTATGATTTATTTTATTGCATATAGATTATCTAATTAATTCAACATATTACTCTAATTCCCTGTGGAACGAATCCTACTTACCATTGTACTAATCTATCATCCTAAAACGATTTTCTAGTGGTAAAAATTGGTTTTTTAAAAGATCACATTTAAAACATTATTTTGTTGTGCAAAACGATCACATCAGAAGGTATGTTGGCGAAGAATATAGAAGTGCCAGTTACTACTACTGAAAAGGTGCAGGATGACACAGAGAAGCAACCTTTTGGTCCTTGAATGCTGGTGATTTATGGGAAGCAGGGGAATCGGAACAATGGTGACAAATTTGGGAATAATGGTAGTTTTGTTGGAAGAGGTTTAGGTGGCAACAAACAATATGGGATGGGTGACACTGGCAAAATAGTGGGAGGGACCTGCAGATAGCAGATATGGGAAAATTAATAAGGATAATAGGTCAGATGTTGTGAAGAAAGCCAATGTAAGCAAAGTTGGTGGATCAAGATTTGAAATCCTCAATGAAGACATGGATGTGACGATTTCTAAGAATCTAGGACAGTCTAATTTGAGTTCAGTTGGAGGTAGCAAAGCGAAGGGGAAAGGAATTCTAGTTGAGATCACTAATCAGAAAGAGGTACAGAGTGTGAGGTATTCGAAGAACAACTATGACCTTGAGAGTAAAGTCTAGAAGAGAACTGTCATCATAAAAGGTATTAAATTCTACAAGAAGGGGGATGGGGGGTTGAAGGATGACAGTAGGTAAAAGCAAGGTTCAGCTTCCGAATTCAACTATTACAAAGATACATAATGATGGCATGCAAGATAGTGCTAGCGTGCTGCGTCAATTTCATAAGGAAGTTAGGGAATTTGAGGAAAATTGTACTAAAAATTCTAGTATAAACCCTAATGGTAACAATTGTGGTTTGTTTAATCCTCCCTGCAAGGATACTTCTTCTAATGTAGGTGAGAGTTTCGAAATGGTGGCCTCCGAGTTTTGAGAGGCAATGGCTGTGATCTCTGAATAGAGATTTCTTGTTATTGTTTTCTCTTCTCTTTATGATGTTGTGTGTATGGAATGTAAGAGGTGCGAGAAAGCAGATTTTCTCTATAACTATATTTGATTTGCGAATGTTGCATCAGTTTGATATCCTTGCGATTTTTGAACCTAGAATAAGTGGCATTAGAGCTGCTAAAGTAATTAGTAAATTGGGATTTTCCAATAGTTTTGTGGTTGAAGCTGAAGGGTTCTTAGGAGGGATTTGGCTTATCTGGAATAGTAACAATGTTAAACTTCATGTTATTGCCAATTCCAAACAAACTATCTCTGCTTTACTGGCTGACCAGAATTATTTGTGGGTGTTAACTGTAGTTTATGCGAGTCCTTGTACCACCACTAGAAGAGCCCTATGGAGTTATCTTGATTCTATTCGTACTTGTTTTAATATTCCTTAGCTGGTGATTGGGGATTTTAATAAAATCATAAATTGCTCTGAGAAGAGAGGGGGCAGATATAATTTTTCTGATAGTGGTTTTGGTAGCTGGATTGACAAGAATGAGATGGTGGACCTGGGATTTATAGGCCCTAAGTTTACCTAGATGACCAAGACAGGCATTGGTAAGGAAATTCATGTGAGACTTGATAGAGCAGTGCGTTCGATGGATTGGAGATTGAGATATAGTGAGAGTTTTGTTAGACACCTACCTAGAGTAATATCTGACCATTGCCTTATCCTGGTTCAAACTCATAGTTCTCAAATTTCTAATAGAAGATTTAAGCCCTTTAGATTTGAGGCCATGTGGTTGAAGCACAATGGTTTTAATGAGATGGTTTGTGACCGCTGGAAGAACCAATGAGTTAATATTACTGATAAAATACAAATTCTGTCTAATGTTCTCCAAAACTTGAATAAAAAGGTTTTTGGGAACATTTTCCATGAGAAAAGGCGTCTTCTTGCGAGGATTCAGGGAATTTAAGTATGCCTTGACAATTCTTATAATCCTTATCTTCTTGATCTTGAGGCGAAAATCATTAAAGATTATGATGGTATTCTTGAGCGTGAGGAAATGTTTTGGCTCTTAAAATCAAGAAACTGTTGGCTGAAAGAAGGAGACAAGAACACCAATTTTTTCCACCTTTCCACTGTGATTAGAAGTATGAGAAACAAAATTGAGGGGTTAAAGAAATATGATGGAAGCTGGGTTGTTAGCATTGGCGAAATGAAGAATGAGGCCGTTTTGTATTTCAAAAATTTGTTTGCTGATAACTCGGCCTCGAGGGATTATGGTCAATTACCCATGTTTCCAATAATGAATGATTCCTGGAAGCAGAGATTAGGCGATACTATTAGTGAGGCTGAGGTCAAATAGAGTCTCTTTGCTATTGGTGGATTAAAAGCTCCTGGCCCTGATGGTTTTCTAGAAACTTTTTTCCGACACTTTAGGAATGTTTATAAGGAGGATCTAGTTCAATTGGTTTCTGATTGTTTCAAGAAGGGGTGCGTGCCTACCGAGATTAATGAGACCTTTTGTAGGAAAAATACACGCGGTAGAAGTGAAAAATAAATTTGTATATTTTAAAAAATTTCCTTTTTAAAGAGGAACCTTAACCCTTGATTAATTAACATATAATAAAAGTATCGTACCTTGTTCATGTGACGATTGATGTTGCGTTGATTGTAATCCGCAAGATCTTCCAATCCAATCACAAACATGAATCACCTAAAAGTGTGGTCTCCCTTTCTTTGAATTGTGTACCTGAGGATGGATAACAAAAATAAAAACCTTTTCTTTTGTTAGTCACAAAAACTTCCAAGAGAAAACGAAGAACGTTCAGTCACTAATGAATTCTCAATCTTTTAATCGAAACTCACGTGAACCTAATTCGAAGTTGTGTACAAAGCCTTTTGATGTAAAAGCTACTAGTGCACTATGAAATAAAACGATTCTCCTTTCTTTTTCCTCTTGGCCGAATTCTACGCTATGTCTTAGAGTTGGATTTTATTTTCCAAGCAAAAGAAAAGTAACTCTTAAGCAAGTATTCTGGTGGCCGAATTCTATGATGAGGTATATATATGGTGGCCGAAATCCTCACCCCAAAAGGATTAAGGTTGGCCGAAATCTTCCCCCAAAAATATTAGGGTTGGCCGAATAAAGAGGATTCATCCATGTAGCCAAAATCCTCCCCAAAAGAGGATATGCGTTTCACCAAAATACCTATCAACTTTAGAATCCAAACCCTAATCTAACTCTTTAGTGTATTATCAATTATGACTATATCAAAAACTTTCTAATTTGATTAGATAAATAAATTCCTTTTATTTATCTACTTAATTATCAAATAAAGTCTTTGATTCTTATTATATTACCAACAATAGTATAACACTAAAAAACATATTTCCTAGTTAAAAAAAAAAAATTAATTTTGAATTTTAATTAAATAATTAAATAATTAATTAATTTCCGTTTAATTAAATAATTAAATAATATAATATAATAGGCTAATACAGTAGCCTTGCCACCCAAGTGCATAACATGGGCTATATATTATTTTTTCCATTTTATTAAATCCATTAGACCTTAATAAAAAGCTCACATGTGAACTAGACACATTCTTACTTAAAGAAACAAGTCCACATACCTTAATACAATTTTAGATGGACCCATAATTAGTCCGGTAGAATATATCAATTGATCCATGCAAGTTCGAGTGTATTGGGGATCTTGGCGATCTATCTAAATTTAAGCTTCAATAGACATAACCCAATCACAATCAATAAATGATTCACTTAGGTTCGATCTATTAATTTTAGCTCATTCCACTAAAGAACTAAAATTAAACTCTTAAATAAAGATAGAATAGGTAAATGTTTCTCATCCATACCCTAGACAATCATATTGGAGATAGTGTATCCTCGTGAATAATATTAGTAATCGCCGAGAGCTCATAGACCGCCTATAGCTCTCCCAGTTACCATATTTACTCATATGACCACATTTTGAACTTGGATATTCTGACTTGTCTAGAAGCCATGTTTCAATAGACGCTATCGAAAACTCAACATTAAGATTTAATACCCAAATACCTAAAATATACATATGATAATATTATACTCTCATTTAATAAATGGAGCCACGAAATCCATATCTATAAATGAAGTCCTCTATCGATTAGCAAATGAATACCACAAAACTATCGAGGATAGACTATGCTATATAATCGTACTCATTGATAGCTCAAATGATAACACTTGTAACCATAAGTCCATCATTTATCTCAAGATTAAGATAGACTCTCCGATTGTCCTCAAGTGAAAACTTTTATCCACTAATGGTTCTAGATAAAGTATTTCATTGTGATCCTATTCAATGTAACTAGTGCACTAGATTCTTTTGCCCAAAGACACTACACTTTGATGATTTTAGACTTATCATAACGCATTTGATCCCACTCAAATGCTAGCAAAAGAATCTACAACTTTAACAAGATAAAGGTGCCCAATCTTTATCTTAAGTTGTGAACATTATTCAAGACTAACTAAAGAATTGTGTCTACCTCATACATATCCAGATGTACGAACAATACTTCTTTTCAAATAGTCTTTTGACCTTATGATTATTTACTTTTGAGTTTTGACAATTATGATAATCAAACTATAAATGCTATAAGATTTGTTAAAATAGAAATCATTTTATTAATATGAAAAGATTGTCAAAAACAACATTATACTCTTGCTATTGAGCATAATCCTAACACCCTCATCTCTTTAATCCCTAAGATTGCTAATCCCATCAACATGTCCCAGTTCCATCCTATTATCCTCTGCAACACCTCTTAGAGTGGGTGTTTAGGAATAAGATTGATGAAAGTGGCAAGATTGTGAGGAATAAAGCTAGACTAGTGGCTCAAGGTTACACACAAGTTGCGGGTGTAGACTTTGATGAGATATTTACACTGGTTGCTCGTCTCGAGTCCATTAGACTTTTGTTGTCTATTGCTTATATTAAAAAATTCAAATTATTTTAAATGGATGTCAAAAATGCTTTCCTCAATGGATTCCTTTAAGAAGAAGTGTATGTTGAACAACCTAAGGGTTTTGTAGACCCACACTCTCCTAATTATGTGTTTAAATTGAAAAAGATCCTCTATGGTCTTAAACAAGCTCCAAGAGCTTGGTATGATAGGTTGACTCAATACCTTATTTACAACCACTATAGGAGAGGTGGCATTGATAGAACATTGTTTATCAAACATCATGAACATGATATTTTTGTTACAAAAATTTATATTGATGACATTGTTTTTGGGTCTACCAATAAAACCAAGGTTGATGAATTTGTAAGTGCTATGTCAAGTGAATTTGAAATGAGTATGGTGAGTGAGTTAAATTACTTTCTAAGGATGCAAGTGAAGCAAAGTAGCATGGTCATTATGTTGAATCAATCTAAAATATGCTAAAAACCTAGTTAAGAGGTTTGGCTTAAAAAGTGGAAAAGAATTTGAAACTCCCATGAGTACTACTCTTAAACTTGACAAAGATGAAAAAAGGAAGAGTGTTGACCAAAGCCTTTATAGAAGCATGATAGGGAGTCTAATTTACCTAACGGCTAGTAGACTGGACATTTGTTTTAGTGTAGGATTGTGTGCTAGATTCCAAGCAAATCCTAAGGAATCTCACTTAAAAGTCGTCAAGAGGATCATTAGGTACATCAAAAGAACTCATAATCTTGGTCTATTCTATTCATTTGATACCAATGATATCCTTGTAGGAAATTGTGATGCCAATTGGGCAGGAAACATAGATGACCATAAAAGCACATCCGACTGTTGTTTTTATGTTGGGAATAACTTGGTTTCTTTGTCAAGAAATAAAAATCGATTTCCCTTTCATCTTCTGAAACCGAGTACATTGCGGCCGGAAGTGCATGCACATAATTACTTTAGATGAAACAAATCCTTAAGGATTATAAGATAGAACAAGGAAAAATGGCACTTTATTGTGACAACTTAAGTGCCATTAACATCTCTAAAAATCTGGTTCAACACTCCCTCACAAAGCACATAGACATTAGGCATCATTTCATTAGAGATCTAGTTGAACATTCTATTGTTACTATAGAGCATATGTCTACTAAAAATCAACTTGCAGACTTGTTCACAAAGCCCTTGGACAAAAAAAGATTTAAAACTCTTAGAATATCCATTGGCATGATTTGTGTTGATTGATGTCTTTGTGTGAGTGTGAGTGGCTTGATGAGCAAAACTTTATTTGAATATCAATATCTTTGAGAGCTACTCATTAGTAAGGTGATTGTTCAAAGACTGAGAGGTATGCTTCCTAATCTTATCATTCCTAATCAAGTTGCCTTCGTGCCTGGTAGACAAATACAGGATAACATTGTGGTTGCCCAAGAAGTCCTTCATAAACTTAAGACCGTGAAAGGAAAAATAGGTTATATAGCTTGGAAAATCAACCTAGCCAAGGCGTATCATAAGCTTTAGTGGGGATTTATTAAACTGGTTTTGGAAGAGGTGGGTATTGGTGGCAGTCTTATTAACTTAATTATGAGCTGTATCTCAAGTTTTAAATATAAAGTCATATTGAATGGTGAAATTTCTAACGAGTTCAGAAGTGGAATCAGACAAAGTGACCCCATATCTCCTTATATTTTTGTACTTTGTATGGAGAAACTTTCGCATATCATCTATCAAAAGCTTCATACTGGAGACTGGAAACTAGTTAAGGTGTCAAGAGGAGGACCGGTAATATCCAACCTATTCTATGCAGATGACCTCATTCTTTTTGGTGAAGCTTCTATGAAACAAGCTACTATTATGAGGGAATACCTTGAACTTTTCTATGATCTCTCTGGTGAACATGTTAGTTTCCCTAAATCAAGAGTATTCTATTCCAATAATGTCAATACTTCGAATGCCAAGTCTTTTGCTAATACTTGTGGGTCTCCTTTAACTAAAAATCTAGGAAACTATCTTGGTGTTCCCTTAATACATGGCAGAGTCACCAAGGAGACCTACAAAGAGATCCTTGAGAAAACTCAAAAAAGACTTTCTACTTGTGGAAAAGTGCTTTGCTCTTTTTTGCTGGTCGAATTACCCTTATCAAATTTGTCTCCTCTGTTTGATCTGTTTATGCTATGCAATCCATTAAACTCCCTAATGAGATTTGCTCTAAGCTTGACAAGATTAATCGAGATTTTCTACGGGGACATAGAGCTGAGAAAAAAAGAAGATCCATCTTGTCAATTGGGATATTGTTTGCTTGGCTAAGAATAAAGGTGGGTTAGGAATTAAACAAATGAAACTAGTTAATCAAGCTCTGCTTGCTAAAGCTGGATGGCATTTGATGCACAATAAAGTTGGTTTATTGGGGAGTACGCTGAAGGCGAAATATGCCAAAGATGGCCAAATATTTAAGGAGGATAAGAATTCTACTAGCAATTGTTCAAGCACTTGGAGGTGTTTTTCTTTTGGTACTAAGCTCATTTCGAATGGTCTGAAATAGAGAATCGGAGATGGTGGTAATGTTCTCTTTTGGTTTGATAATTGGGTTCCTGAGTTTAACACTCTTATTAATCATGCTACTATTTCTCTTTCTAACAATTAGTTACTTGAGAAAGTTAGTGATTATTTCCAGGATGAAGACTAGAATGTTCAGAAACTAAAGACTGTGTTGCCTTGGAATATTGTGCTGAAAATTCTTAGTGTCCATGTGGGAAAGAGACATAGTGGCGTGAACAAAATTATTTGGGGTCTTGCAAAAAGGTAGGGATATTTCAGTTAAAAGTGCTTACGAGACCATTATAAAACTGGTGAGGACCTTTCGTGGCATTGGAAGTTTATTTGGAAACTTAAACTCCCTCCTAGAGTTCAAAGCTTTCTTTGGATTCTTCTGCGTGATAAACTTCTTACTAATGAAAAAAGATCCATTAGAGGTATTTATGCTGCTAACAACTGTATGAGATGCAACCAGGGTTGTGAAGACACCAATCGTGTTTTCAGAAGCTGTGATAAGTCCCTTTTTATTTGGGAAAATATTTTAAAGGAGTTACTAGAGTTCCTTTGTTCAATGGTGATTTGAAGGATTGGATGTATCTAAACCTCAGAGATACCAAAAATTTGATGGAAGGCTTGCCTGGATACCTCTTCTTTGTTGTGACTATGTGGTTCATATGGAAATGGAGATGCAAATGTATTTTTGAACCGAATTTCAAGCTTTCATCGTGCTTTAGACTGATTATCAAGAGATACTTGGATTCTTGGATTTATGCAAACTGTAAGAATGCTAGAACTGCTGTGTCGAAAACTTGCTTGATTGTTTGGAATCTTCTTTTAGCTAACTGGGTTAAGCTTAATGTTGATGGTAGTATGAATACAGAGTTGAGAACTATTACGGTAGGGGGTGTGATACGAAACCATAGAAAAGAATGGCTAGGTGGTTTTTCTTTGAAAAAGGGAACTGGTAGTGTGCAAGAAGTTGAGCTATGTGGGCTGTTTGAAGGGCTTTAGTTTGTTTGGAAGGCTGGTTATAGGAAAGTTTTTATGGAATCTGACTCCCAAATTATGATTAATATGCTAAGCAAAACGACCCATGTGAATCACCCTCTCTATAGCTTCATTCACAGTTGTAAATTTTTGCTTGATGAGGATTGGCAATGCTCGATTTGGCATGTGTACAGAGAGAGCAACAAGGTTGCTGGCTGTCTTGCCAATTTGGGTCACTCTCTTGACCTGGGTGTTACTTACTTTGAAGATCCCCCTCGGCAAGTGCTTGGCCTTCTGGATAATGATGCTAATGGTTTGGCTATGGCCAGACTTGTTCTTGATCTCTTTTAGTCTTTTCTTTGTTCTGGGCTTTGCCCTCCCTCTTACCAAATATATATATATATATATACTCTTATCATTTAAATGGCATAATGGGTAACATTATATAGGTTATTTGAAGTTTTCATTTTTAATGTAACTAGTGGGTCTTGAATGGAGAACTTTATTCAAACAAAAAGGATTACAACTGAGGCGGAAAATCCTCAAGTAAAAAACAGTTGGCATCAACAGCAAGAGCAAATTTAGCAAGGCTATGAGCAACCATATTGTCATTTCTAAGGACAAACCCAATTGAGAACATAAGAAGAGACACCCCAAGCAAAGAGATGTCCCTAAAAAAAAAACCAATATTAGTGCAAGGGAAAGAAATCTCATTAATGAGATTAACCACAGACTGGGCATTAGTTTTGAAGACGCAAGGCCAAATACCAACCTTAAGAACACACTGAATACCTCTTAGAATAGTAAGAGCTTTAGCAATAAGGGGCAAATATCCGACCGAAATTTTCTGAGCACTTGAAGCCATGACCAAAACCTTAACCCGCCGAGTTTTTGATAATAATACCAATCCCCACCACACCATTCACCTCATCAATGGCTACATATGTATTCACCTTATAGAGGCCCTCACTTAGAGGGGACCATTTCAGAGGGGCAACCTGGATCTTAAAACCACTACCCAGATTTTTGGCATTAGCCTGACGGTAGTCATCTAAGAAGGACATTACCCAAGGAACCAAATCCAAATCATGCAAGTTCGCAGACTTAAACTCCCAGTCATTACGCCGGAACCAAACCCACCAAAAGATAGTGCAAAGAAGCTCCAAATCCTCGCATATAATCTGCTTCCAACATAATAGCAAAAAATCCATAAGTTGGTAGCTACCAGTTACCTTAACATTCTTTAAAAAGGGACACATGTCGCGAACCAATTTCAAAGAGGGGCATCCCCATAAGGCATGATAAGTCAACTCCGGCTGATTAACACAAACAGGATAGTAAAACTCAGCAAGCACATGTTGGGAGAACAAATTTAATTTTGTGGGAATCCAATTATGGCAAGCCTTCCACAAAAAAACCTTTACCTTCAGGGGAATTCTAAGGTGCCAAAAGAACTTCCACCAAGACTCAGAGCTATTAAGACAAGAGGTCCCATGATTCAAAGACAATTTACACTCAAAGTGATAACCACTCCTCACTGAATAGCAACCCATTTTGTCGTAGTGCCATAGAAGTGAATCAAGAGCATCAAAAATGGGGCACGGGATTTTCAAGATCAAGTTCGCATCCATCGGCCAAAAAGACTCACGGATGAGAGGCTCGTTCTAATGACCAGAAGACGTTTTTAAAGACTGAACAGTGGCTGTTAACCCAAGCCTAGGAGGCGACAAAACTTTCAAGGTTAAAGGCCTAGGTAACCAATGGTCCTAGTAAATGGAAACAAAAAACCCGTCACCAATTCTCCATCTTGAGCTAGCCTCTAGTAACTCCCTATCCCACAAAAAAAAAAAAAACTCTTCCAAAGATAGGCACAAGAAACTTTGCTATCAGCTTTCATCAAACTAGAATCAGAGAAGAGCACACAAGTCTCCAACATTGCTTAGCTAATATGGCTTTATTAAAAATTGAGAGGTCCCTAAACCCTAAACCACCCAAATCCTTACTAGAACAAAGATTTTTCCAAGTGCTCCAATGAATCTTTTGTTTATCCGCCAAAGAACCCCACCAAAAACGATTATATAACATTACATAATTTAAAAATCAAAATTGCATAAACTCCTAGATTTGTGAAAAAATATTCATGACTATGAAGCTTTATATAACTAGTTTTGTAATGTTAAAGAGAGAACAGGGAGAAATAACACCAAATGAGGTACTTTGTGGGGATAACACCAAGTTAATAATTCTTGTAAGAATAGCACCAAAGTATGTGGTGAGACCAAAATGCCCCAACTTATTCTTTTACTTTATTTATTTTTCTCTCTTTCTTCTTCTCGATCTCCTCTGTTTTTTTTTCAAGAACCTCCATTGATTAAGGTCACCTCCATAAATGGAGATCGATAAGACCTCAATTGTAGGTCAATTTCAACCTCCAATGAGGTCGAAAGAAACTCGACCTAGCAGGTTGATGAAGAAGAAAAAAAAGATCTGGAAATAAGTCTCGGGTAACCTACCCAAGACTTATTTACAAAGCAATAGATCTCGGGTAGGATACCCGAGTCGTATTTCAACCCTACCCGAGACTTATTTCCAAATCTGATTTATTTTATATTTTCTTTTTTTAGATTTGGAAATAAGACTCGGGTAGGGTGGAAATAAGTCTCGGGTACCCTACCCGAGACCTATTGCTTTGTAAATAAATCTTGGGTAGGTTACCCGAGACTTATTTCCATTTTTTTTTATTTTTTTATTTTTTAATTTTTGTCATCTTCTTCTTCGACCTCCATTGGAGGTCGTTTCGATGACCTCAAATGGAGGTATGTTCTACCCCAATTGATTGACAATGGAGGTTTTTGAAAAAAAAAAAAGATACAT
This sequence comes from Acer campestre, assembly GCA_954870605.1. NCBI lineage: Eukaryota > Viridiplantae > Streptophyta > Magnoliopsida > Sapindales > Sapindaceae > Acer > Acer campestre. Next base: position 37,049,919 of record OX940799.1, read on the forward strand.
AAAAGAATAAAATTAAAAATGGGGGTATTTTTGTCCATCACCATACTTTGGTGCCATTTAAACTCAAATTATTAAGTTGGTGATATTTCCAAAAATACATCTCCAAAGAGTGCTATCAATTTAAAGAGCCCAATGTTACATAGTCATATAATGTGTCCCCTTAAGCACATGTTAACATAATCAGTAATTAATTAAATGAATCATAGTATATCCACTCTCAGCTCAAATAGTGTACATCTCCATTTTTACGATTTTGATAGGGAGTTCAAGTCACACACCTTGCACAATTATCGGCATGTAATTGCACAATCTCGCAAGTCTCTAACCCGTTTCGTATCATGTTTTAATAAAAATTAATAATAAAGTCTATAACCCGTTTCTTATCATATTTTAATAAATAATAATAATAATAATATATAAATGAATCATATTGGGGTTCATCCATAACTTTCTCTACCCTTGATTGTCTGTTCAACCCAAGTTTGTCAACCCTACATTGTCATTTCTATTTGAACATTTGTGGATACTATGGAATAAAATTTGGACAATTAGATTACTGTAATAATTAGCTGACAAGTAGCAGACATTTAGCAATAAAATAGATTATAGTCTATGCTTTTAATTCTTAATTAAGTGAATATATTCAACTTTAGACAAGATTAATGGAAATCTAAAAGCCACTTTATGGTGATGATAAGATGAATCTAATAAACTTTCTATTTGCGGCACACAAAAACTCATTGAACCCACCTGTTTTTATTTTAGTTTAATTTATTCATTGTTTGTTTTCAAGTTTTATTTTATTTTATGTTAATTTTTGTTGTTGTTGTTGAAGAAAACAGAAAAACAAAGCAGAACATCATCAAGGCACATTAGCCTTAACTAAAGCCTCCATGCAGGGAGGGCAAGAATCAATCCAAACTTTATCTTCCGAAGAAGAAATCGCTAACTTAGCAAGACCATGAGCAACCATGTTAGCCAACTTGGGGACGAAGCAAATGGAAACAGGGTTGAGCTAAATGAGAGATAGAATATCAGCAATAATGTTGCCAACATTAGCATAAGGCACTACCCTCAAATTCACCAAGTCCACCACAACCTTGGCATCAGACTTGACAACCACCGGAACCAGACCAGAATCCACAGCACCCTTAATGCCACACAAGAGCCCAAGCTTTAGCAGCTTGTGGAGAGAAGTTTGCATGAAGCATCTGAACAGAAGCTCTACGCATAACACCTCTAGAGTCGCGAGTGACACAACCAGCCCCAATCTGCCCATTATTTCTGTCCACAGCCGTATCAGAATTGGCTTTGAAACAACCCCTCTCCAGGATGCATCACTTAGCTAAAGGCACCACCTTACGCAAATTCACAGTCATAGGAAGAGAATTAGCCGCACGAAAACCCTCAAGGAAATTTCTGGACCATCCAACTACATCCATATCTTCCTTCACATAAGCATTGTGGAGCACCTGATTGCACAACCACCAAGCTCGCTAAAAACAAATGCAAAGAAGCTCCAAATCAGTAAGAGGAAAGCTGGTTGCACAAGAAGTAATTAAATCAATGAAGGGCATTCTATCAAGCCATTTTCGATTCTGTAAAAAAGCACACTGGAACCAATTAATCTTAACTTTAGCACAGCCCCAAACTGTATGAACAATAGTCTCAGGCTTCCATTTACACACAGGGTAGATAGAATCATCAAGGATACCTCGTTTCAGTAAATTCACATAAGTAGGAAGTTAATTGTTGCAAGCCTTCCATATAAAAATCTTGACTTTTGTTGGAATATGAAGCTTCCACATAACTTTCCACCACTCCTCCAAGCCATTAGAATCGGAAGAACTAGCCAAGGACAATCTATCACAGCCAACCTTATAACCACTACGCACAGTGTAACTCCCAGATTTATCAAAATGCCAGAGAAGAGAATCCACGAAAAGAGTGAACCAATAGGAAGGCTCAAAATGGCCTCCGCATCCTCCTTGAAGAATGTATCCTGAATAAGGGGAACATTCCAACCCCCTGAATGAGGGAGAAGGGAACTCACAGTAGCCACAAAACCCAACACCGGAGGAGAGAAAATTTTTAAGTGGAGGGTCTAGGAACCCAACGATCACCATAAATTTTAACTTCATTACCTTTCCCAATACGCTAACAGGACCCTGCCTTAATAATTTCGCGACCCCAAAGCAAACCATTCCAAATCATGGACCCCAAGGAGAATTTGGAAGCATGAAGGAAAGGGGTATCCGAAAATAGCACACCTTAAGGACTCTTGCCACCAAGGAATGGCGATTTGAAATCAAACGTCAGCATTGTTTAGCAAGGAGAGCCTGATTGAAAATATTTAAATCACGAAAACCAAGACCACCCCTTTCCTTGCTCGAACACATTCTGGACTAAGTACACCAGTGGAATTTTCTATCCTCAGAGGAATCACCCCACCAAAATCTTGAACACATACAATGAATATCTGTAATGAAACCCTTTGGCAACCGAAGGAGACTCATAGTGTAAGTTGGGATGGACTGGATTACAGCTTTAATAAGAACTTCCTTTCCCCCTACAGACAACAACTTGCTTTTCCAACCACAAACTCAATCCCAAACCCGCTTCTTGATATCGGCAAACAACTACTTCTTCTTTCTGCTAGAAAAACTAGGGAGCCCCAAGTATCTCTAATGACAATTGTAAGACCCTTTATTTGTATTGGCTTGATTCCATTGCAAAACTCTCTATATTTGTATTAGTAGTTGCTTAGGTGTTTCTTGGAAGAAAGGAGCCTCAAAGGTGAAGAAGCAACATCTTGTGCAAATATCGTCTTCAAGGGGAACATTGCATACTTGGATGCTAAGGTATCAAGATTCTTCTTCCTCTTGCAAGGCATAAGCGCACACACACACAATTCATACATGTGTGTCCCTACATCATAGTTCAAACATTTGGTATAACACTTTCACACACATTTAGTATGCACATGCATTCATCTCATTGTTAACAATCTTGTAGAATTGCATGTTTTCTCACTATCGCTTAGATATGGCATGCTTGTGTTGTATAGTGTTTATTTGTTTATGTTTCTTGTGTTTTGGACTTGAACTTGGTCTTATTTGATACCTCATTGAGTTCCGGTCATTTCGGTTACTCATTCGTTAAGTTTCGAGTCCATACGACGTAGTTATGCTACTTTGCATTCTCATTCGTTGAGTTGTGTTCGTCATCATTTTCTGAGATGAATTCTCAACCATTTGTCAAAGTTTAATGGTCTTTGTTGTGCGTGAGGGAGTCATGGTTTGTAATCTGAAAACGGATTCGAATTCGGAGTTCGGATGACCGAATACGGTAGAAGAACGTGCGAGGTGTGCGAGAGGAGCAAGCTGGCCAAAGGCCATGGCATGGCCACCACGTGTGCCACACGGCCCAGCCAGCTCTCTGGCCACGTGTGGCACACGCTGCCCACACGTGGGCATGTCTGAAATGCCTATTTTGTTGGACAAAATTGCCCCTCTTCCCTCTCCTTTAAATGACCTCTCTTCCCTCCATTTTTAAAGAACTTGAACAACATCAAATCTGAAATTCTGCAGAATTGTTCTTGATTTTTGTTTTCTTATTTTGATCATAACTCTCTCATACGAACTCGAAATTGAGTGGTTCAAAAACCAAAATTGTTGGTCTTGAAGAGAGCTACAAACCTCAAGCATTTTCAGAGTAATTTGAATTCGTGATTGGTCGCAGCATGCTGTTCTTCAGTCCGAGGTTCATTGTTGTATGTTAAACTTCTTCTTCTCACTTCATCTTATGATCTGCACTTTAATCTTTCAATTTGATAGATGATTTGTGTTTAGAATGATGTTAGAACATATTCTAGGGGTGGTTGATCATTTGGTAATTGAGTTTTAGCTTTGTGATTTTACTTGAACATATATTTGCTAAACTTGATAATCTTGAAATTGATTCTAGAAATGATATATGTGATGTGCTTTATGACATTTTCTAGGTTTAATTTCATGATCTAAGAACTAGGTATTTTAGTGTGATATATTGAATATTCATACCTTGTTCTTATTGATATACATGCTTTGATTTCTAGGTATTTTTGTGATTGATTGTTGAAAGTATATCCTAGAATGTATGTAAGCATGTTCATAGAGCTTGATTGATTATCTAGCTTTATTTGTTTGTAAGTGATTCATCTTCTTCTTACTTTCATTATTGATCATCTCTTTAAGTTTCTTATTTGATTGATGAAAAGTAATATGAATGATGTTAATTCACATGCTTAGGTTTCTAGATACATTTTGTGATTGAGTTGTGATAGCTTTATTCTAGATTCTCTAATTGCATGTTCATGGAGTGTGTTTGATCAACTTGCTCTATTTGTTTGTGATTGCATCATATTGCTTGTGTGCACTTCACTTAGATCATTGCCTTGTGAAAGGTTGAAGTCTCTTGCAAAGTGAGTGAAGCTTTGTCTTGAGCAAGAAGACTTGGCGAAAAGATTCCAGATAGCCAAGCAAGAAGTCTTAGTTAGGATCAAGAGAATCCGGATAACTAAGCAAAAGTCTTAGCAAGGAGTTGCGTACTCCAAATGGTTGAGCTTGGGTAGCTTGACTAGGATCCTAGTGATCTAGATTGCTAAGCGAGGAAATCTTCCTAGAGGCTTGAGAGCCTTGGGTAGGGAGTTGCTCTCTAGAGGTGTAGGACACATCTTGGATAGAGAGTAGGCTTTGTGAATCACTAGCCCGAGGGTTGATTAGGTTTTGATAGCTTGAAGTGGATATCATAGTGTTGATAGCTTTGAGTGTGTAAGGCCTTTTCGTATAGTGGATTTGCTTTGCCGGTGGTTGTGGATTCAACCCGTGGATGTTTCCTCTTTGAGGTTTTACCACGTAAAAAATATTGTGTCTCATTTTCGCTTTATATTTCCTTATCTTCCATATGTTCACTTGTATTGATTCTATTGTATATTGATGCTTACATGAATTGATTCATATTATACAATTGTTATATTATTTCAAGTATTCATTTCATTCTTATATTCCACATTTTTGAATATTGGAAGAATTTGGGACTATACCTATTCACCCCCCCCCCCCCCCCCCCTTTCTAGGTATAAAACACTATTGCTTTAAGGGAATTTCAATTGGTATCAGAGCGGGTGTCCAAAAGTAATTAGATTGATCCATATTATAGTGTTTGTGTTTTTTGTTTTGTTGTATTTTGTGTATATTCCATTTTTGTAGCTATGGGTGATTCGATGCCGGAAGGTGCTTCAAGTGGTAGACCTCCACTATTGAATAGTGGTAACTACTCCTTTTGGAAAATAAGGATGAGAGCTTACATTAGATCCATTGATGAAAAAGCATGGATGAGCGTTGAGGAAGGTTATGAGCTACCTACCAAAAGGATTGAAGATGGCACTATGATATCGAAGCCTAGAGCCGAATGGACGGCCATTGACTTTGATAATGCTAAGTGGCATCATCGGGCGGTGAATGCTATTTTTGGAGGTGTAGATAGTACTCAATTTATCTACATCCAAAACCTTGAATCGGCAAAGGAAGCATGGGATACTTTGCAAACTACTAATGAGGGCACATTATCGGTTCGAAGGTCTAGAGTACAAATGCTTACTTCTCAATTTGAAAGTCTTGTTATGAATGAGGATGAGAAGTTAGTAGACTTCCAAACTAGACTCTTGAGTATCACCAACCAAAGTCAAATTTGGGAGAGCCATATCCACAAGAGAGAATTAATTGGAAGATCTTGAGATCCTTGCCTAAGAGATTTAATGCAAAGGTGACCGCTATAGAAGAAAGCAAGAATGTCGACCTTATGAGGGTTGATGAGCTTCTTGGGTCTCTACAAACTTATGAGCTTGGGTTCAAGCCAAAGATTGAGAGTAATGGGATAGCATTCAAGATAACCAATGAGAAGAGTGAAGATGATGTGGCTAGTATGGTGAGAACTCTCAAAAAAATTGTAAATAACATATATTCTAAGAGAGAGGAAGTCAAGAAGAAGATCACTCCAAAAGAAGTGGTAGATTGCAAGGATAAATCTAAGAAGGAGCTAATTCGATGCCATGGATGTAATGGGATTGGATTTATCTCTTCCAAATGTGTTAATGGGAAGAAAGAGTCTAAGAAAGGCTTAGCAATGGTGGCTTCTTGGAGTGATGTGAGTGTGAGTGATGTAAAAGAGGAAAAGGAGTCCTCGAATGAACAAGATTATACTAGCAATTACATTGCTCACCCGGCTATATATGAAGGAAGATTTGAGGATAGTAGTGAAGACTCCTCAAGTTATGAGGAAAGTGAAAACACTTCAAGTAGTGGAGATATTGAAATCTCCTCATATGATGAAGAGTTAGAAGCCTCCTCAAATCAAGATTTTATAAGCTTCAATGACAATATCCTTCAACAAAAGAATGAAGAGAACAACAAGTTGAAGTTGATAAATGCCAATTTAGTGGTTATAATTAAAGCTATTGACAATGAAAAGAGATTGTCTTTAGAGAAGATGAGCAAGCAAAGTGAAGTCATCAAGGAGCATGAAAATACCATTGAAAAGTATTTTTCAAAGGTAAAGGAAAGTGCTCAAGAGATAGATGATCTAAATGAAGACTTTACTATGAAGTTGTTTGCCATGGAAGGAGAGATTAAGCAAAAAGAGAACTCTTTGACTATTATGAAGTTAAAAGAGTGTGAGCTTAAAGATGAAGTCAAAACTCTCAAAGAGTCTATTAATGGCATGAAGATTGGAGCCATTAAGCTTGATGAAGTGATAAAACTTGGAAAGCATCATGGAGATATGAGTGGCTTAGGTTATGTAGAAGAAGTTAAGAAGACTCCTACAACCAAGAACAAGTCAAGAAATTCCAAGGAGAAGAAAGACTCAACTACCATTCCTTCCAACATCAAAAACAAAGACAAGAAGAGCTATGGAACTTCTCAACCGACTTCTCAACCAAAGCATGCACACTCAAAAGGTAACTTTTCTAAATTCATTCCGGTTTGTCATTATTGTAATGTGGTTGGTCACATTAGGCCTAAGTGTTATGAATATGTTAGGTAATGCAAACTAGGAATTGTGGAACATGATAAAAATGTGAAAAAGTTACCTAATCATTCTCATAAGCATGAGTTTAAGTCTAGAGCTAGACATAACATCTCTAAGTTTATCCCGGTTTGTCATTTTTGCAATGTTGTAGGGCATATCAAACCTAAATGCTACAAGTATATTAGACAATGCGAATTAGGGAATGAGATGCATGCTAGTGAGGTGAAAAGATTTCCTTTGGTTGTTTCTAAACATGTTAGGGCTTTAGAGACTTTGCATGATGAACATGTTAATGAAAAGAAATCAATAAGGAAAGTTTGGGTTAAGAAGAATAATGTGCATGATTGTGAAATAGATAAATCTTCTTTGAAAGTTTCTGAACATGTTAATAGCTTTGATGCTTTGAGAAATGTGCATATTTATCATATTCATGTGAAGAAACCTACTACAAAGATTTGGATTGAAAAGAATAACATGCATGTTAATGATAATCATGTTAAGAAAAATGTTGAGAAGAAATTGGTTAAGAAGAGTGTTAACCATGATCATTTGAAGAGTCTTGATGATATATTTGTGTATGGCAACAATGATGAGTTTGATATGAGTGATATTTTCATAAAGAAGATTGTTGATGATTTATCTTCTAGATTTCATATTGCCATGCGTAATGATCATGATGTTGTTTGTGTTGGTTCACCTAAGACTAATATGGTCAAAGGTGAGTGCTATCATGCTTGATTGAGTAGCACATATGAGAATATTTTTTGTTCTTGTTTGATAAGAGTTCTAAGTTTGATGCTTGACTAAGCTATTTGTAATGTGCTAGGTCTAGTATTCAAACTTGGTGTCTCTAATCAATTCATGAACTTAATATTCTCATAATCACTATGATAGTCAAAATTTGTTGATTAACTTTAAAGAAGTTGTATTTTGAAATCTATTTGGTGAAAATTTTTGTTAAGACTTTTAGAGAAAGTCATTTTCATGTGTTTGTTTGAGTTGAAAGTGTTTGGTCTTTATTCTATTGGGATGACACACCAACAACTTGTTGTCATGAGGACGAACAAGTCAAGAGAGCTCATAAAAAGAGCGGAGACCTTTCATTGGTGAAAAAGCTTGCTAAGGTATTTCTTTATTCTAAAAGCTTGCTTTTTATTTCATCGTTTTAACTCTATGTATGCATGATATCAATTGCACATAGTTATTAGGCATCATTTCATTAGAGAACTTATTGAATGTTCTATTGCTACTCTAAAGCAATGCCTACTAAATAATCAACTTGCGGGTTTGTTCACTAAGCCCTTGGAAATAAGAGGTTTAAAAACTCTTTGAAAATCCATTGGCATGTTTTGTGTTGATTATTGTCTATGTGTGATTGTTGAGTGGCTTGATGAGCAAAACTTTATTTGTATATCAATATCTTTGAGAGCTACTCACTTGAGAAGTAATGATCTTAAGCTAATAACTCTTATTGTTTCTAGATCATGCACTTGAGCTTGAAAAATCTTATTTTTTGAAAAGTGCACTAATGCTTCTCTTATATGTTTTAGTTTTGAGTATATGTGATTGAATATGTGTAGATAATGGATGCATCTAGAAGTCTATTGCTTAGTACATGATAAATGACCTATGATATGTATCCATTTTGCTTTGGCACTACATAGTATTCAACGAGCACCCTCTTGGAAAGGGCTACACGCATTGGTTGTGAAGCCGCCCAATGTTGGAAAGGGCTACGCCTTTGTGTTGAGTGAAAGCCGCCAAGAAGTGTATATGTTTTTGTTAGAAAAATCAAAGAAGAGTTGAAAAGAATCATTAAAAAAAAAAATCTTTGATTCTAAGCCTAAAAGAAATAAAGAAAAAAAAAAAAAAAGGCTTAATGGTGTATAGTTGAGAATTGTGAAAAGCTCGGGTTGACAAACAGAAACGGGAAAATGAGCCACATGCACACACACGCTCACATGTTGATAACTATTCTTTTAAAGCGAAAATACGGATGAATATCGGTTTGACTTATTTTTGGAAATGCTTTAGTTGGATAGGTGTGGAAATTGTTTGCATGTTGATATCACAATTACTCCTTCTATATATGTGAGAAGCATTCACACACACACATATTTTGCTTATGTGCTTGATTCATTAGCAATGTGAGACTATTTTTGAGAGATTAATGAAAATCTATGATTCTCTCTCTTGGACTTTGAAAAGTGATGAAATATTTTCTCTTATTGCTTGAATGTGTGAATGTGTGATTCCCTTGTGAACAAATCTACTTGGTGGTAATATGTGGAGCATATGTTAAGGGGGAGCTTTAGTTTATTCAACTACGTTTTCTATACGATTTGTTTGCTTAATATCTTGTTCTTTATCTCTTGTGTCCTTTGTCTATTCCTTGACAAAAAGGGGGAGAAACCTCACCATCTTTATAAGGGGAGAAATCTCACCTTGGGGATCATATAAGGGGAGAAATCTCACCATGAGGAGAAAACTTCACAATGTTCAATATGGAGAGTGAGTTTTGTACCTCTTTGTGCTTATTGGAGACTTTGTCTTAAGGGGGAGAATTCTTGTCCTAAGGGGGAGAAAAGAATTCTTGCCTTATTTGTGTTAAGGTTTTTAAGGGAAAGCTTTTAATGTGATAACATTTATTCACTTGAGATAATGCATTGTTTGGTAGAGATAAGGGAAGTTTTATTTTGTTTATGTGATAATTTCTCACCATTCTTCTTTGCAAGAAGTTCTCTTGTTGGTTGTTTCTTTTCACATAGGTACTTTGAAGTTCAAAGAAGGGATTCTTGAAGACTCAAGAAGACTTGAAGACCTTTTAGTCTAGGGATCTCTTTGTAATGTGAGGTGAGAGAATGCTATCAACATTGAGTTTATTGGAGTGATCAATGTATGGTGAGGATGAGGTTTTGCCATGGAATAGCCAAAGGGGGAGATTGTAAGACCCTTTATTTGTATTGGCTTGATTCCATTGCAAAACTCTCTATATTTGTATTAGTAGTTGCTTAGGTGTTTCTTGGAAGAAAGGAGCCTTAAAGGTGAAGAAGCAACATCTTGTGCAAATATCGTCTTCAAGGGGAACATTACATACTTGGATGCTAAGGTATCAAGATTCTTCTTCCTCTTGCAAGGCATAAGCGTACACACACACAATTCATACATGTGTGTCCCTACATCATAGTTCAAACATTTGGTATAACACTTTCACACACATTTAGTATGCACGTGCATTCATCTCATTGTTAACAATCTTGTAGAATTGCATGTTTTCTCACTATCGCTTAGATATGGCATGCTTGTGTTGTATAGTGTTTATTTGTTTATGTTTCTTGTGTTTTGGACTTGAACTTGGTCTTATTTGATTCCTTATTGATTTCCGGTCATTTCGGTTACTCATTCGTTAAGTTTCGAGTCCATACGACGTAGTTATGCTACTTTGCATTCTCATTCGTTGAGTTGTGTTCGTCATCATTTTACGAGATGAATTCTCAACCATTTGTCAAAGTTTCATAGTCTTCGTTGTGCATGAGGGAGTCACGGTTCGTAATCTGAAAACGGATTCGAATTCGGAGTTCGGATGACCGAATACGGTAGAAGAACGTGCGAGGTGCGCGAGAGGAGCAAGCTGGCCAAAGGCCATGGCATGGCCACCACGTGTGCCACACGGCCCAGCCAGCTCTCTGGCCACGTGTGGCACACACTGCCCACACATGGGCATGTCTGAAATGCCTATTTTGTTGGACAAAATTGCCCCTCTTCCCTCTCCTTTAAATGACCTCTCTTCCCTCCATTTTTAAAGAACTTAAACAACATCAAATCTGAAATTCTGCAGAATTGTTCTTGATTTTTGTTTTCTTATTTTGATCATAACTCTCTCATACGAACTCGAAATTGAGTGATTCAAAAACCAAAATTGTTAGTCTTGAAGAGAGCTACAAACCTCAAGCATTTTCAGAGTAATTTGAATTCGTGATTGGTCTCATCATGCTGTTCTTCAGTCCGAGGTTCATTGTTGTATGTTAAACTTCTTCTTCTCACTTCATCTTTTGATCTGCACTTTAATCTTTCTCCCTCGAACACCCACCGAAATCAGATAGCTTCCCTATCCCATGCAGACCTTCACTATGACTTCCGGTTGGGCTAACCTAAGAAGCCACCGCAACCTCCTTAGATCTCGCTCCGTTATTATAATGCACCATTCTCGATTGTTGGGTTGTCTGCACTCCCCAATGAGTCTACCGACCAACTGGGATTCCTGCCTTAAGCCATGCCCCAAATAGTAACTCTGATGAAGCACCTCTATCAGTACATTCACTTGTCCTATGTCCCAATTTCCCACATCGGAAATAGTGGTTTGGAAGACGCTCATACCTAAGGAACATCATTGATTCCTCTCCATCCCCAAGAACATCCACTCGTAATATTCTACATAACGGTTTCTCCACATCGATTTGTTGGAACCTAGGGTTACAGATTGCGCAGCGAAAAGGTTTTAAAATTTTGAAAAGCAATCATCAAATAAACCCATTTGTACATTAATAATCGAAAACAATAAGAAGGAGATGAAAACAATTTCATACCAGCGTAAGAGGCTCCTTCACTTTAATACAATCTGCTCTTGATTTGAACCACTTGATCTTCTTCGCTATCTCCCAGAACTGGTAACGGTGTGTGGATGCGTCACAGTACTCAGGAACAAGAACAGAGGTAGAAGAAGAACACACAAAAAACAACTCTTGTTGTTTGTGTCAGTCAGGTTCGGCCACCCAAGAAGAAAGCTTTTATAAATCAATATATTTTTTTCTTTTTGATTATAGATGGCCGCTCACTATTTCTCTTTTCTTCTTGTTTTTTCACCGCAACACACTTGCAAAAATCAATGGTTTTTTCAATTTTTTTTTGTGTAAGTTGATCATATTCATTCGGTTGTTATTTTAAAATAAATATATATCTCATATATCTTTTTAAAAACTGACCGAATCTATTTGATTTAAAAAGAAAAAATTTATAAAGATATCTCATATCTTTTAAAAGATAATTAAACATTTAATTTTTGAATTTAAACATTTTAAATTCAATTTCAAATATTTAATTTAATAAAATAAAATAATCATATTATCTTATTTTATTCAAAATCAAATATCAACTAACACCCTCCATTTAGTGATTAACAACATAATTAAATAGTCTTATTATTTAATTTATTTAATCACCATTATTCATTAATTAAATAATCTAATTATTCAATTAATTCCCAAATAGATATGTGTCACTTTCGTAACACAATTAATTGGAATATCCAATTAATTAACCGTGACCCTTGTTATCTAAATTGATCGGGCTAGCAAGGGAACCTAATGGACCCACAGTATTTTGAGCTCCAATAATCTTTAGAAATAATCAATTAAACTCTTTAATTAATATTTCATGATTATTAACTTCCCGAAGCTTCACTCTCTCAACTGTAGATGTTTTTACACAAAGCAATAACTCTTGGTGTCCATCGATATAACTATTACATATGGTATAATCCTCCACAAGTAGTTCATAATTAGAGCTGGGTCATAATGTCCATCATACCCCTCTAATTATATCTTTCTATTAAGTACCATTGATTCTCTAATGAACAATAAATCCTACATTCCTTACAGAATTAGGAGAGTGCTCATATTGTTCAAGCCCCGAATCAACCCTTAAGGGAACTACTATCTATTTCTCACAAGAAGGAGTGGATTCCACTATTGTGTGCAAACCTTCCCAACCACAAGCCAAACCGTGATTCCAACATATGGAGTTATTGATCGGGAATGTAACTCCGGTCTCACCCATGGTATATCAAAAACCACGATCTAACCTGAAGGAGTCGATAAGACATTCAAGATTAAGATCACCCATATATAGCCATCATTTGTTGATATATATGAATCTCATCTTTTAACGGATCTTGATGAGAGATTCATATAGATCATGGCCCCAGTCCTATATGATCAAATCATATAAAGTGCTTCCATTCTCATATCACCACATGAATAGTCTAGGTTAAGACCATCGTACATTACGGAATGGACCGCAGTTGTAGATTAACCATAAATAAAGTACCCAACTTTATTTGTTATCTACAGACTCTTTAGATTGCTCATCTCAAACTGAATACCTTTGTATATGACACTCATATACTCAGTTAGAGATTACATCCAGCAATCTTGGATGTTAAGCACACATGATATAAAAATGTATGATATAATTTGAATGAATAAACTACTTCTTTTATTTATGTTCAATTCACATTTACAAATTACAAGCTTTAGGGCAAAAACCCCAACACGATCACAACCCGAAATCTCAAGAACTTTCTATCACAATCACCCGATGCACCTTTATCGATCTCTTCCACAACCGATCATACTGCCCAAAAACTGTCCAATTCGCTTCGTCATACAAAGCAGCGGGACATTATGAATCTGGACCCAAAACGCTGCTTTATTAAATCTCATATTAACAATATCTCCCTTACCACTTGGTTCAACCAGAACAATAAGGAAATTATCAAAACTCTAAGGTCCTCCTATTAAGATCCTTCTTCGGTCTTCTAGATTCTGAAAATGGAATGTGAAAATATTCGCACAAACAATCTCAATGATAATACCTTCCCGAACTCTCCAGATCTTTTGCAAAACTCTTTTGAATGCCTCACGGTTAATAAGTCTATTAGCTAATATCTTACCAACTAGACTCAATGAAAGCTTCCTAACGACATCATCCTTCACTCATCCCTCAAACTTCGTACAGGTCCTTCTATCTCTTTTAGCATCATCGATGCATAAAGTGCAACAACATCATCTGGTGTCATCGTTTTGTAACTCCAAAAAACCCCCCACAAGAAACAAGAAAAACTCAAGAAAACCTATCTACTCTCGTTTTAGGGTTTCAGAGAAAACCTAAAAGAGAGACTTTTTAGGGACACTTGCACACGGAAACCTTTCAATAAGAATTATCTCCTCATCTAAACTTTAACTAATTATGGTCTAATTTACTATTGCTGTTAATAAGTTAAAATTTGATTATTTAATAATTTTAGTATGAAAAAGATGTTTGGTAAAACTTCTAAAAGTGATTATTTAATAATCTGAAGAACGATTATGAAATAAGAGAGCTTCTCCTTACAATCTATAAATGATCTATTCACACTCCAATAATTTTTTTTTTTTATTAATGACAATTTTAACCTAAATTAAAATTACTAAACAAGACAAAAAAATTTAAAAACACTCAAAACTATTTAAATTATTAAAAAAAAAATCTCTCTCCTAAATCTGTTATCACCATATTAGACAATCTCTCCTAACTAATCTCTCTCCATTTTTCAAAAAAAAAAAAAAAAAAAAAAAAAAAAAAAACACATATTTTCATACTTTCTCAATCAATCTCTTATTAACAATTAAAGAAAAAAAACTTATGAATATTTTAGTTTTTTACTAACAGTAATTTATATATATATATATATATGAAACCTTGAATTGTTTTATCTAGATTCAATTAAACTCGAAATTTCTAAGACTAATTAAAGAATTAAAGTTTTGTAGGCAATCACATACCTACAAGAATAACAAAAAATTGTAAGGACCTCTATTTTGTGATTGGCTTATTTCATGACATACCACATTGGGGATGATTGTGTAATGGGTAGCTTAGGTCATTTTGATGATTATCAAGGCAAGCTTCCAAGCATCCCGGTGACTTCAAGATCAAGAACTTCAAAAGGTAATCACTTGACTTGCCTCTTGAAGAGATCTAGTTGCACACACTCACAACTCATGCATATTTCTAATACTTGTATGTTGTGTGTTTTTATATTGTGTGCATTCATGTTCTTGAATATCACTTCATGCATGTTTTATTGACTGTATCTTGTTCATTGAAATGCCATGACATGTTAGGCATTAGGATGCATTCAAATGTTTCACTTGCATTGTACACAAAGTGGATAACATGGCATTGTTGCCATTTGTGTGGGTCGCCATTTGTTGGGTCGCCATGGCGACAGAATAATTTTTTACTTGAAAAAGCATCAGGTGTGAGGTCGCCATGAGACAAATGACGACATAGAAGGTTTTTTGTGTGTTGCGTCAGAGGTCACCATTTGCAAATGGCGACCGCAAACAGCGACCAAACTGCAACCTAGAAGAAAATTTGAGGTCGCCATTTGCAAATGGCAACCGCAAACTGCGACCTAGAAGAAAAGCTGAGGTCGCCACTTGGTCGCCATTTGACAAATGGCGACCTCTGATATTTGTCCATAAAACGACATCATTTTGATTGCATCTCTTTATATATATTGCCTTGTCTTCTAAAACCACTTTGGGAGAGCAAAAATTACACTTTTTGAGAGCTCAAAATCAAAACCCTAGAGAGAGAGGCTCCATTGTTCTTGAGAGAGAAAGCTTCAAGAACTCATCTTTACTCAACCAAACCACTTCCCATGTGCATCTAGTTTCTTCCTAACATCATCCAAGCATGGGTTGTCTTAAATTCTTTGACTAGGTAATCTCTACATGTTCTACATATCTTTGTTTCATATTTATGACATGTTTGCCTAGGATTAGCATTTAGTTGTTAATTAAATGCATGACTCTTTACTTAATGTTGTTTATAACATGTTTGAGTCTTTAATTTTGATTGAGATGAGTTGTTTGTTGATAGCTAGCATTTAGGACTATTTTGCCCTCTAGCTAAGTCTATATGATTTTCATTTAGACATTGATGTGTAGGACTCATTGATTGCATTTGTTTATTGCATTTATAGTCCTAGCCATGTTCATTGACAACATGTGTTGATTGGCATTTTGATTGACAATTCCTTGATTGCACTTGTTAATTGCATTTATTGTCATTGCCATGTTTTTTGACAACTTGTGTTGAGTTGGTCTTGTTTGTTGACAATTAGATTGCTAGAATCACTTTACATCTAATTGAGTCCTCATGCATGAGCATATAGGCTTTATTGATAACTAGGATGTTGATTTGCATTATAACATCTAGTTAAGCATTTAGTGTAGCCTAGCATTATTTGCATCTTGAATATCATCACATATTCACATAGGTTGTTGATTCTCTTCATGAGTCAAAGTCTTGTGGCTTCTAGGTGAAGTTGCACAAGCAAGGAAAGTTTTGTGGCTACCGGTGTGTAGTGCTCAAGCAATTGGTCGAGTGCCACTGTAAAAGGCCCACCGAGTAGATTAGGAGTTGCTCACGCCAAGAGTAGTGTATCAGGGGATATCACTAGGGATTGAACCAAGAGTGGCGAGTGGTAGTGTCCATAGCCTAAGGTTATCTAGGGTGAGAGTCTGAGAATCACTTGAGGGTGTAAATTCCTTTTCATATAGTGGATTTCGTTGACCGTGTGTGGCGCACATAACAGCCCGTGGTTTTTTCCCCGTGTGGGTTTCCACGTAAAAATCAATAGTTCTTTAATTTCCGCATTTTATACTTGATTTTATTGTTTGTTAAATTGGGTTTATATTTGTAATATTGACTAATCCAAAAATTTGGTAATAACGGATTAACAACCCATTCACCCCCCCTCTAGGTTGTTTAGACACACGCGAGCAATATATATTTATATATTTTCAAAAACATTTTCATATTTTGATTTAATTTTTTTTTTTAATATATACATTCATATGGTCTTAAAAATCAAGCATATTAGTAAGTTTTTTTTTTCCTTAAATGTTAGTCTAGCTTGAGAAAGAATGGAGATATGTATTGGAGAAGAGAGAGTTTAATATGGTAATTAAAAAGTGGGTTAATTGCACAAACATACCCTCTATTTATCTAATAATGCAAATTTTCAAATAAATGCCCTATTCAAACACAAACATTCCAATTGGAATGTGCTTGGGATATGGAAAGTCAATATTGCCCTTGGGTAAAAGGGAGAGGTTATTTTGGTGGGTAAATTTTACAAACAACCTTGAATTTAGGTGTAATTGTATAAATATTCATTTTTTTTCTAATACTTACATAAATATACCCTATCGTCATTTGACTTTTGTTAATTTTAAATTTTAACCACATTAATATCCCAAAATGACTAAAATACCCTTGAAAAATTATTTATCTTTTCTTTTATTATTTAAAATTATTAAAAAATATTTACTTTAAAAAATTGAAAAAATTAGTTTATTATTTAAAATTATTAAAAAATATTTACTTAAAAAAATTGAAAAAATTAGTATAATTTTTTTTGTTGCTTTTATTTTCTTTTTCTTTCTATCATTTTCTTTTACATTTTCCATGTCCCCAAACACCAAAATTTCAGATTTCAAAAACCAACTTTATCACCAAAACATTTAATTTCATACTCATCAACCCACAAACAATTTCATTTCATCAACACAATCAAAACCCACCAACAATTACATTTAATCAACAAAATCAAAACCCACAAAACTCACTAAACACAATCAAAACCCACTAAACATAGTCATTTTTTTAGTTTTGTGAGTTTTGATTGTGTTAAAAAAAATGATAGAAAGAAAGCAACAAAAAAATTGTACCAATTTTTTCAATTTTTTAAGTAAATATTTTTAAGTATATTTAAATAATAAAAGAAAAGATAAATAAGTTTTCAAGGGTAGTTTAGTCATTTTGGTATACAAATGTGGTTAAAGGTTAAAGCTAACAAAAGTCAACTGACGATAGAGTATATTTAAGTAATTATTAGAAAAAAAAATGAATATTTATACAATTACACCTAAATTCAGGGTCGTTTGTAAAATTTACCAACCAAAATAACCTCCCCCTTTTACCCAAGGGTACTTTGACTTTTCATACCCCAAACACATTCTAATTGGGATGTTTGTATTTGAATAGGGCATTTGTTTGAAAATTTGCTTTATTAGATAAATAGAGAGTATGTTTGTGCAATTAACCCTTAAAAAGTTAGGAGAGAGTATTTAATATGTAATAATTAATCTAATCATTTATGAGAGATAATTTATTTTTTTAATAATTTAATTCAAAAAGGATAAAAAAGATAATCTTGTAATAAAATAAAGTGTCTTTGGAATTTTTTTAAATTTAAATTTTAATAATGGATTGTTTTTAGAAAAGAAGTGTAAAAAGAAAAAACTGGATTGTCAAAAGAAGCTCTTATGAAATAATCTGCTATGAGATTTAATAAATCTTTTAAATGACTAAATTATCTTTGTTAATTTAACAAAAAGACATTTTTATCCCAACCTCTATTTCATATAAATCTACTGTTATTATTTAGTATTATAATTTAAGTTTTTTTAATACTTATTTTAAATAGTAGTTTTTATAATTTTTTTATTTATTATTTTAATAATTATTAGACTTTTTTTTTTTAATGTTCTCCAAAAATACATAAAATATATATAAATAGATCTAGAACTACAAAAAATGCTACAACCAGTAGAAGATCTAGCATTTTGTACCTACGTTAATAATGATACATATGTTGGTAAGGTGAAATGTAAAAAATAAATAAAAATTATATATATTATATATATATTTTTTAACATTTAAATTAAACGTGTAAATACCTCACTTTTTGATTGGCTTATTTCGTTGACAAAACCACAATGATGTTCAAATATGTAAGGGTAGCTTAGGATTGAAAAATTCCTCATCAAATGTCAAAGGACCTCATTGTGGACTTCAAGTGATTCAAGGAAGGTAGATTACTTGTATTGACTCTTAATTAAAGAGATTTAGTTGCACACACACTCACACATCTCATGTCTCTTCCTTGTTACTTGAAAATTGCATGTGATCGCTCCCACGATCGCTATGAATTTTCACAGTGGTAGGCACAATGCTCTCATGGACAGAGCGCACCATTTTTATGACCGCTGTGAATTTCCACAACAGTAGCGACATCGCTCTCATGAACAGAGTCTACCGCTCTTATGACCGTTATGGCTTTCACAGTGGTATCGAGAGCGGTCGACGGTTGATGCGTTTTTAAAAATGTGACCTTTCACATTCTCACACACTTCTTTATAAATAAATCATATTCTCTAGTTCTTTATAGGTTTTGAGTTTTCAAATCACTAGAGAGAAAGCTTTAGAGTGACCTCAAAGAAAAACAACCAAAGATTTGATCTTTCTTAATCAAAACCCAAAACCCATCTTCCTTTCATGATTTATACATCATCTAGCATGCTCTAGGTATGATTTCTCTTGGGTTTTCTTCATTACTCACATGACTTGTAGTTAGAACATCATCTACATCTTTTTATATGTTCTTGCTTTACAAGATAGCATCTTTTTTACTTGACTAGTTTCAATATAGCTTTTTTTTTTTTTTTTTTTTTTTTTTTTGTGTTTTTTGAGTTGTTTGTGATAGCTATTACATATAGGGTGTTGTATTGCACATATAACTATGTTGTATGCATGTCATAGCAACATGATATCTAGGAGTGTTTAACATGTTCATCCATGCCTAGATAAGCTTAAATGTTTAACCTTGCATTTATGCTTCTTGAATATTGCACATATTCACTTTAGGTTGTTTATCTCTTTTCTTGAGAGTTAAATCTTGTGACTACCATGTGTAATAGATTTGAGGACCATGTGTGGCACACATATCAGCCCATGGTTTTTCCTTTTTGAAGGTTTCCACGTAAAAATCTAGTGCTATTTAATTTCTGTATTTTACACTTGATTACTGTTTTTGACTAGATATGGGTTTTTATGGAATTTTGACTAATCAAGAAAAATTGATAATTAACTTGATTAAAATCTATTCACCCCACCTCTAGATATAATTAGACACATTATATATATTTTTTCAAAATGTTATAAAATTATTTTATGTTCGTGTTGGCATTTAAATTAAATAATTGTTTTATACAAATTACCAATTAAAACGTTTTTAGTCATTATAAAAATTCCTAGCAATTAATATTATAATGTACCAAATGCAGTACATATATACTGCTTTTGAGTCTAACAACAGTGTTAACAGCACAACTAATAATAATTATTTTAAAAGCTATAATAACTACAAACTAACGGTTTTAATACTAATGATTCACTCTTAATACTTAATACTTAATTGCACTTAATGTGCTCTATTAAGTTATTTTGTTTGTTTTTTTAAGTGATAAAATCACTTAAAAACCCCTAAAACCACTTGTTTAGAAAAGTGAAAAAATTTCACTTTTCACTTAATAGAAATCCACTGGAATTTAATACAATTTTTTTACTTCCAAAACTATCCTCACCAATCTAACTTATTTTCAATTTTATCTTTTGTTAAAACACTATTCATATTAATATATTTTTTTCTTCTCACCATAAACAATTATAGCATCACAAAACCTAGTTGCTTCAAAACTCAAACAACTAGATAATGATTTTCCTTGCATATTCCGGATTCCAATAAGGACTCGTTTTTTTTTTTCATAATTTGATAATTAGTTTCAATAATTATTTTAGTGTTTGATTGCATCTCTTTTATTTGTTCTGAAAACTACATGGGTTTGTTTTAAACCCAAGCAAATTAATAACTAGAGAATGGTTTTCATGGTGATTTTGTTATGAATTTTTTTGGTGGGTTTTGAGATGTTAATTTTAATTAATAAGCAAAAAAAAAAAAAAAAAAGTTATGTATATAGTAGATGATTTATTACTATATATTTGAATTGGCCTTAAAGCAAGATAATTCCAATTCATTTGTACATGTGTATATACTGCATATGTGAACTGGGCTTAAAGTGTAACATCATTTTTTTAATTACACTTGTTATTTATACCGGTTTGTTCTTATACTTCCATAGTTCCATTGTAATCAATTCTTCAATATAACTAAATTACAATTATGTTAGGGATCTTAGATCAAAATTTTTAGTACATTTAGATTTTAGTGTCACTCAAGAAATATAAAAACAAAATGGAGAGGGGAAATAATTGATGTTCAACTTGCTATACATCTGTTTTACTTATTTTGAAAATTAGTGTTACAAATGTCAGGTAATTTTCATATAGTAGATAAGGTGGCATTGACACTTTCATATATATATATATATATATAAAGATTACAATACTTAAAGTGTGTAAATGGGATTTCACTAAAACAAAAAATAATAATTCATATAATTTTTTAATTATTTATATAAATTTAAAATATTATCAATAACTAAATAATTTTGTTTTACAATTATTAAATTACTCGTTATAGTTATCCTTAATATATTAAAATGTAAATATATAACAAATAATAGTTATAAGGGTATAGATGTAAAAGTATTAATTTCCAGATATTTGTAACTTAAAAAAAACAAACGACTTATCACTTATATTCAGTTTTCAGTGAAAAAAAACGAACATGTTTTTCAGTTTTCAGTTTTCAATCACTATTCAGTCTTCAGTAGCATTCAGCACTATTCAGTCTTTAGACAAAAAATCAAACGGGGCCAAAGTTTAGAGGATGAAATGATCTTAGATCCTGTTTTTTGGGTTGACTTTTAAAAAAAAAAAAATGATATGTTATAATAATGTTATATATTCCAATTATTATTATTATTATTTCTTGAGAAGGTATGTACCAATTATTTAATTTCCCAAAAATACAACAAGAAGCTCCCCACATTACGAAAGAAAAATCTCCCCATGTTTCTTTTTTGAGAGATTCAATCTCCATCACAATTACAAAGGGGATCGAGGTGCACAATTGCTCAACAAATACTGTTTTAGTAATCTTTCAAGCACAATCATGTGAAATTAGTGAAAAATTATGAACCCGGATATGAAAAGATTATTGAAGTTGTTGTTAAATTGTTAGGTCAACAAGCTGTATTGAAATGAAAAAATTTATAATGGGGTTGCTTTACATGATTGAAATTGATTTGAGTAAAGGTTGATTTATATTTACTTGCAACTGCTAATAAATATCATTATTATTGATAGATCTTATACACACAAGACACAACTAACTAACTATATCCGACCTAATTTTGTTTATATATATATATATATATATATTTTTTTTTTTTGCCAGGGGCTTGTCGAGCTCAAGATCTATGAAAATCAAACACTATATGCACAACTCAAATATCTACCCTCGTAATCGGATTTATTCCCACAACATTTGGAAGAAACTCTCAACACATGTAAAATGTATATAATAGGACTCGAAACTGTCACCATAAATGTAAAAGAGAAGACGCACACAAATTAAACTAAACGGGGACGGGCATGTCAGAGATAATTAGCTCTTGCAAATCTTTCTCTAATCATATTGGAAGTTCATGCATTTTCTTCTTCTGTGGATCAAGAATTATTTCAATTGCGTCCAATGTCATGAAATTTACTTTTTAATAATGAAAAATGTTCATGTGTGCCCCATTGACACACTTTAAAGGAGAATTTGTATCATTATAATTTAGGGTGAAATTCATTTTCGTCCCTTTAGTTTGATCTAATAGCCAAATTGGTCCCCCGATTTTAAGAATTATCTCGTTTAGTCCTTCTGTTAAGATTTCTATTGAAAAAGTTGAATTTAACAGGGTCAGAGGGTCAAATGACCCTACTACCCCTTATAGCTGTTGACATGAATTGAAGGACCAAAATGGCCCTGTACAATTAAATTAACTAATAAAAATTAAAAACAATTTAAAAAAATAAATAATTAAAAAATTTGAACCAACCCATCTGGAATCGAACCACCACCACCACCACCAAACCCTGAGGTTATCATTGGACATTCACGAATGAATTACAATTTTCCAATTTAAATCCTAATTCTCTCTCTCTCTCTCTCTCTCAATCTATTCTTCTTATTCTATCTTCCAATCTCTAGTTCTTCTTATCTTCAATTCCAGAATTCCTCATGACCTATAACAACTCAAACCAAGAAGACTATATTAGATAGAAGAGAAATTTGATTTGGGAAATAAACAGATCATCACACATTCAATAAATAAAATCCCCCCCCCCCCCAAAAAAAAAAAAAAAAAAAAAAACCACCAAAAACAACCCCAAATTGCTAGAAAAACAACCCAAAAAACCCACCACCAAAAGCGAGCCAAAGAACCAAATTTCAGCAATTGATCCAATCTCATCAAAGTATCAAGCACAATCATCAAGATTTTTACAAAAATGCAACCAATCACAATAAAAACACAAACTTCAAGCCAATTAGCTTGACGAAAATACACAGACTAGAAAGTATCTATCGGTCCAATAATTGTAACACTTCATTCAAAGATATTGGTCTCGTCCACTAACCCAGCCGAAAACCTAGCAACCGAATTCTTACAAAGATCTGCAACCGCACAAGAATCGATCAATTAAAAAACCCCACCTTAAAAATCAACCCCAAACCCAAAAAAGAAAAAGAAATTATTGAAAAAAAAAAAACTCATAAAGCGATTCTTTTGATGGTTATTGTTATCCTGAAAATCGGTCAAGGATTTCCGAGACAACTATTAGACCAGACGGAGCGGTGCTCCACGATCGGAGGGGCCCTAGCGTGGGTTGGGACAGCCGGGTCACGGTTCTATCGTGATAAGGGTACCGGGTAGAAGCGGGGGACTGCAGTGAGCAAGATCTCTGATTTGTCTAGACTAGGCTACGCCAGCAGCTAACCAGCACCGGTTCCCAGGGGTGCTAGTACCAGTTGTGACCGGGGATAGACATGATGCACAATGTACTATATCAAATAAGGTTGTATCTCATGCATGAATGGATAATACATGGTTATTCCTATTATTTGGGTTGGATTACAACTTTGTGGGAGGAGGGAAAAGGGATACAACTCTCTCTATCTCACCACGAGGTTCCTATCATGGAAACCAGTAGTTCTACAATAGCAAGATTACATCATTTAGGCTTTAAATGCGAAGCTAGTCGTTCTATAGTAGCAAGATTGTCTATTTCTCTTTTCAAGTCTAGCAAGAATCCAACACTCAATTCTTCTAGAGTTGGGGTATTTATATAGTGTCAAGTGTATGGTAGGTGAGGAGGATCCTCCTATTTGGGAGTCCCTAATGCAATCCTCACCATTCTTTTGTCTTGGGTTCATCATGGCACATGCTTCGAAGGGTCGGGATTGCTCCAGTTGGACCTTGGAGCTGACCTAGCGATCAAGTAGGTAGGTGAGAGACCTCTCTTTTAGGCAAGATAGTTGTTAGGAGATATTCATCGTTTATCTGCACCAAGCGTAGGCGAGACACGCGTCTTGGACGGCTAGAATGGTCCCACATGAGCCCTAATGCTCATGTAGGTGATTCGTAGGTGGTCACGTGGTGCTTTCCCCAATTCTATTTGGCGGGAGGTGTCCGAGTTGGCCAAACAAGTCACTTTCACAACTAGGGTACGCTAGGGGACATGGCAGCGTTTGTCACACTACCACTGTCAAGCTCTTCTTCCCACAATTTCCTCTTTCTACCTAGGTGCTTTTTGTATCCTTTCTGTCTGCTGAAAATCAGGTTCCCTCTTTGGTGATGATTGAGGTTGACCCTTTGTAGGGCTGAGCTGGACCACCATTAGACCATTGACGCTAGTCAATGTAGCACGACTAGGACTATTGATTCCTTATCTTCTCTTTCCTTTGTTAATTGGGCACAATTAATGCCCACCTACCCCTGTCCTCTACTAGGTTCCTTCCTTATTTGAGCTAGCTCTTCTGCTATAGCTTACATCAGCCCTACATGGGTCCATTTGGTGACTTCATTGATGGTTCTAGATGGTTCTCATGTGTTTTAGGGTAACCTTTTCACAACTGGAGATTTAAGGAGCCTAGGTACCCCTCACTTGGTTCGACCTGGTGGGTCAGGGTGTCCCATCATGGTGGCTACTCCTGGTCACACTAGAGGTCTTGATGTCTCTCTGGAACCTGTATTGGAGGGCAAAGTAAAGTCACGCTAGGTCCTACCACCACGACATCAGGGCGATCCCAATTGTATCGGAGACTAGGGAATATCGGAGGATAGATTTTGAAGGCGAAGGGGAGCGGTGCTAGGCCTGGTTGTATCGGGACTAGGCTACACCTTGGTGGTCTAGAAAAGACCTACTTTGGTCCCAATCCTATTATGGTGTACCGGGGAAAGTGCTCATTTGATTCTTTGGGCCATTTTTGGTGATTAACAGTTATATTTTATACTTTTAAGTTGTTTTTGAAGGAGGAGCCTCCATTGAGATGTTGTCATGGTTTTATTTTAGAGAGAGAGAGAGAGAGAGAGAGAGAGAGTTGGTGACGGTGAGGAAGAGAACGAATGGTGTGGGTGGTGTTTCAACGGGCTAGGGTGTGGTGTTTGGGCAGCGGCAGCGGTGGCTAGGGTTAGTGTTTGGTGAGTTGTAGTGGGTTGAAGAAGATGATGAAGATGAAGAATGTGTGTGTGTGTGTGTGTGTGTGTGTGAGAGAGAGAGAGAGAGAGAGAGAGAGCATGGAGATTAATGTTTTTTAAAAATATTTTTAATTAATTATTTTTAATTTTTTTCTGCGTTGGATTTGAGTTTTTGATGGGTTGAATGGATTATTTTAGTGGGTTTTATTAGTTTTTTATTTTTTAATTATTTTATTTACAAATCCAATTACATAATTACCCTTTGTAAAACAGTTTCTAGAAGCTCCTCAGGTAAGTTTACAATTTTACCCTCTCAGATTGGACGAAATCTTTGTAAACCCTAGCGGAATTGGACAACAGGGACCAAAATACAGATTTGTGGAAACTATAAGGACTTATCAATATAATATTGAAAACCAGGAAACCAGTTTGTTTATTAGGTCAAACTAAAGGGACTAAAATGAATTTCACCCTATAATTTAAGATAGTGGCTTAGTGATCTTAGTCCCTTAAAAATTGTAAAACGTTATTTTTTATTTATTTATTAAATTTACATTTTTCATTAAATTAGTCCTTAAATTTGTAAAAATAGCTCATTTAGATCATTCCATTTGTAAAACTTAGTGTTGTAATTGTGGGCCAACCCAGCCCGACTTGGATGTGCCATGCCCAAAACTATTTTGGGAGGCCCGGTACGGCATGATGGCATGGCCCTTGCCACCGCATCGTTCCGTGCCGGCCAGTGGGTCGTGCCTCATATACCCCGACGGCCAGCTCCCTATATATATAAAAAAAAAAAATCAAAAGAAATTAAATATTTAAATTATTATTATTATTATTATTATCATCATCAATTTATCATTTATCATTGTGAGAAATTGTCTCAAGAGTAGATTAATTGTATTATTATTAATTTATTATTATTGTTGTTGCCGTTGTCGTGGTCGTCGTCTCCTCTTTTTTTGAAACAATTGTTCCTATTATTATTATATATAGTAACTTAGTAAGTAATAACTCAAATGTAAATTAAAGTAAAAAAGATGAGAGTGATCGAGTAGAATTAATTTGATCCTAATTCCTAACAAAAATAATATAACTATTGAGACATGTATTTCAAAACATGAAAAAAAATATAAAAGTAAAGAAATGAATTTTGTTCACTGATTCAAATTTCAGTATTACTATTACATGATTGTCTCGTTAAAAACCTTATCAAGAAAAACCAAATGAGATAAAAATTTAATAAGAGAAAAAGAGTGTGATTGAATTAAAATTTACAAATTACAAGTACATGTATATTTAAAATTTAAAATTTAAAATTTAATTCTTCAGTCTTCAGGCCTCCTTCTGATTATTGTCGAAACCCTCATCGACGTATAAGTTTGTAAAATGTGAATTACTTCTTCGTCCTCCATTTGATGTTTCATCCTTATTTGAGCATGCTCCCAATCCTGAAGGTATGTTAATACTTCCACCATCTCAGAAGTCAAAGCAGTTCTTGGTTCGATGATACGTCCACTCGTGCTGAATGTTTGCTTTGAGGAAACGGTGGACATAGGGATAACGAGTATATCACATGCTAGTTGTGACAGTACTGAATATATGTTGCTATGGTTCTTTCACCATAACAACAGATCAAATTACTGGATGTCCTGCCTAACTCTGGTTGTTTCCAACAAAGAGAACCCAATGTTAAGGAAGTTGTTAAGTTTGGCATATTGTTGTTGAGTAGTTTTTGCCACTGGGTTGAGATGAAAAAACTTGACGAGCCCAAGCCCCGGCCGGAAGTCCTGTGTTCGCCCTTTAAAAGGATGCTCCAACTTATCTTCAACGAGCGTGTGTCCTGTTGATAGAAGCTTGTTTACACTGCTAAACTTGAGCTCATAAATACCATAAACTTTGAACAAGTTGGTTCACATGTCAGTATACTGCTCAGTAAAATCTAAGTTCAAGTTATTACCAATATAATGAAGAAAAGTTTCTAAACTAGATAATTTAACCCTAGGATCTAATATAACACCTAAGGTATAGAGGAAAGGAATTTCAGACCATTATTTTTTAAATTTATTCTCTATGGCAACAACTATAGTGCTTAAGGTTTCATCGTCTCTATAAGTGTTAATGATATCAGACATTTCAAAAATCCAATGTATTGCAAGAGAAGATGTGAGGTAATAGACCCTAGAAAGAATTAAAGTGGAATCGTAAAAAATCTTTAAAAATTTGATAAAAATGTTTGCCACATACCTTTCTCTTACTATTAGTATTTGAGTGCTCATTTTCGTATTATAAAAATATATATTATAAAAATCTATAATAGTGACAGGATAATCAATAGCATTTTGCAGCATTTGCATATTTGTTTGGAATCTACAGGGTCCTAGTCGGTTAGCTACATAATATCTACCAAATCTTACCAATCTTGGATTAGAGGTGATGATCCAAGAAAGGGCATCTCTAATGCGATCTATATTATCGCTTACAAGCTTCAAACCAGATTTTACAACTAAATTTATGATGTGACAATACGCAATGGGGGTTTATTCCCTTTCAAAGAGTGCACACACCATTAGTGGAAGAAATAACCTCCAGCTTGGGGGGATATTTTTGTTAAAAAACAAGCTAATAGATCTAGTGTTTGTTGATACATTTTCTAATGTGATATACGTTGAGTTATTCTATAATCCTGTAAAACAAAAATAATTACTTCAAAAATATTTTCAGCGGTATGTTGAAAATCCATGGAACAAAAACCAAGAATTCTTTTTTGTATCTTCCAATCAGAGTCTAAATAGTGCCCAGTAACACATAAATAGTCCTGTTTGGAATGTGTGTTCCAAATATTGGAAGTTATTGCAATAGAAACACTTAGATGCTATAATTCAACGATCAAGTTGACACGTTCGGTGTAAAAACATTTTTTTTAAAATCGTTTCTAGTGGTTGTTCTATAAATAGCTTTAAATTGGGAGTTGTATGCTTTTTAGATAAATTCTTCATAAAAAACACTGTCACCGAAATTAATTAGTTGATCGGTTTGTGCAATATAACATGCCATACATTCTCTAGCATACGCAGAGTCGTAACTCCACGTCATAATGGATCAGTCTGGGTTCTATTGTAGTTGTATCTGGGTTGTAGAATCTACTTGTCCGTATTTAGGCATGCATTTTTCCATTTACATTTCAGACGAACCGGAAGCTAGGTGGCTCACTTGGGCGTTAAGGGGCCCGGTGCAAAAAGTGAGGAGCCATCTTCATGATGCTAGTCTAGAGGCTTGCTAAGGCATCAAGAAGTACCCAAAACCTGAAATGAGGCTCTAGACTCCACTCGGACGAACCGGAACCTAGGTGGCTCATTTAGGCTTTGAGGGGCTCGGTACAAAAATTAAAGAGCCATTTTTATGATGCTGGTCTAAACGCTTGATGGGGCATCAAAAAGTACCTAACAACTAAAATGAGGCCCTGGACTCCATTCAGACGAACCGAAACCTAGGTGACTCATTTGGGCGTTGAGGGGCCTGGTACAAAAAGTGAGAAGCCACCTTCATGATGTTGGTCTAGAGGCTTGTTAGTGTATCAAGAAGTACCCAACAACTAAAATGAGGCTCTGGACTCTACTCGGACGAACCGAAACCTAGGTGGCTCACTTGGGCGTTGAGGGGCCGGTACAAAAAGTGAGGAGCCACCTTTATGATGCTGGTCCAGTTGCTAAGGCATTAAGAAGCACCCAGTAATAGCAATGAGGCTTTGGATTCCATTCAGATGAACCAAATCGAACCTAGGCGGCTCATTTGGGCGTTGAGGGGCTCGGTACAAAAAGTGAGGAGCCACCTTCATGATGCTGGTCCAGAGGCTTGCTAGGGCATCAAGAAGTACCCAGCAGTTGAAATAAGGCTCTGGACTCCACTCAGACGAATTGAAACCTAGGTGACTCACTTAGGCGTTTAGAGGCCCGGTACAAAAAATGAGGAGCCATATTCATGATGCAGGTCTAGAGGGATGCTGGTCTAGAGGCTTGCTAGGGCATCAAGAAGTACCCAGCAACTAAAATGAGGCATTGGACTCCACTCGGACGAACTGGAACCTAAGTGGCTTATTTAGGCGTTGAGGGGCCTAGTACAGAAAGTGAGGAGCCACCTTCATGATGCTGGTCCAGAGGCTTGCTAGGGCATCAAGAAGTATCCAGTAACTAAAATGAGGTATTGGACTCCACTCAGACTAACCGAAACCTAGATGGCTCATTTGGGCGTTGAGGGGCCCGATACAAAAAGTGAGAAGCCACTTTCATGATGCTGGTTCAAAGGCTTGCTAGGGCATCAAGAAGTACCCAGCCATTGAAATGAGGCTTTGAACCCTCCTCGAATGAATCAGAATCACAGTGGCTCACTTGGGCAATATTAGGCCTGGTACAATAGTAGAGGAGCCATTGGTTTTTTACATGTCCTACTTCCTCCCACTTAGGCATTGAGGGGCCCGATACAAAAAGTTAGGAGCCACCTTCATGATACTAGTCTAGAGGCTTACTAGGACATCAAGAAGTACCCAGCCACTAAAATGAGGCTCTGGACCCTCCTCAAATGAATCGAAATCACAGTAGCTCACTTGGGTGTTGTTAAGCCCGGTACAATGGTAGAGGAGCCACTGATTTTCTACCAGTCTTGCTTCCTCCCACAACCACACAGTTGTGTTGGCTTTTCTAGTATATGTGTTAACCTGCTACCAAGGAGCTTTTGAAGACAAGTGCGAATCTAGTGGATTTACTGGATAGGAGCTCTATCGGTATTGGAGAAAATCCATTGTAAGAAAGAAGGACGGGTGTAGCTTTACTGCATATGAGCTCTAAAAGTACCACGATGAACCTGCTGTAGATGAGCCCTCCAAGCGTGGAGCAGTTTTAAAGGAGCTCTACAAGTATATGAGCAGACTTGCTGCATCAACATAGGAGACCGGCTCTACTAGAAGTCCCATACATCATATTTGCTCCACATCAAACAAAAGTCATCAAATGACAAAATGAGCACCACTCGTGGTGCACATGCAGTATATACAAATATGGAGAAAGGATATACCACATGAATAATATGCCAGGAATAATGAATCTATCACCTCAATAGTAGAAAGTTGAGCTGGCATGGCAATAAATTAGTTAGATCTCATGGATCTACACCATGATGCACTCCGCATGTTCAACATATTTAAGTAGCAACATATATAAGGCGAAATATCAACCAATCATAATAGGCGTTTATTTAGTTCATAGGATCCATGAAATTTTTTTATATAATTACACTAGCAACAAAGGAACTAGTAGAGCGAAATAAAGTATCATGGCATAAGCATGCAGTAAACATAGCAATGGAATGCGTTAAATCACATGTATAGTGATAATATGTAAGGGATAAAGGAACATACGCTCATGTAGAGACAAGGAAGCCATGTTGGTCTAGTGAGCTTCCCACAGACGGTGCCAAAAAGTGTTAGCTGGAAAATGTCAGAGGGGTAGATTTCCAATTAACAACTTTTAGACTGAATGGAGCAATGCTCCACGATCGAAAGGGGAGAGGTACAGGTACCCCGTTCGTCGGGTCTTCGAGCATAAGGAGAAGATATGGTGCTTGAGGTTCCTTTGTGTAGGAACCTAGGGTTACAGATTGCGCAGCGAAAATGTTTTAAAATTTTTTAATGCAATCATAAACTAACCTATTTGTACAGTAATAATCGAAAACGGTAAAGAAGGTAATGAAACGATTTCATACCTACGTAGGAGGCTCCTTCACTTTAATTCGATCTACTCCTGATTTGAATCACTTGATCTTCCTCGCTATCTCCCGGAACTGGCAACGGCGTGTGGGCGCGTCATGGTATTCAGGAACAAGGAGGATGTAGAAGAGAAGAGCACACAAAAGACAACTCTTGTTCTTTTGTTGGTGAAGTGCGGCAACAAAAAATTCTCTAAAAAAAAATAATAAGCACAGTTTTTATTTTTCCTCTCACCACCCCTATTTCTCTCTTCACCTCATTGTTGTAACTAATGCATCAATTTTCTTTTATTCTACCATTAATGCATCAGTTTTCTTTTATTCTACAATCAATGCATCAATTTTGTTATACCATATATATCAAATATATATGTTATAAAACTAAACGATGATCTCTCTTTAACACCCTCCTATCTAATGATTAATTACACAATTAAATAATCTAATTATTTAATTAACATAATCATTAATATTCATTAATTGAATAATCACATTATTCAATTGATTCCCGAATAGGCACGTGTCACTTTTGTAACACAATTAATTGAACAATCCAATTAATTAACCGTGACCCTTGTTACCTAAATCGATCGGGCTAGTAAGGGGACCTAATGGACCCACAATAATTTGAGCTCCAATAATCCTTAGAAATAATTAATTAAACTCTTTAATTAATATTTCATGATTATTAACTTCGGTGTTATTTCACTAAAAACCCGAAGTTGCATTCTCTCAATTGTAGACGTTTTTACACAAACCAATAACTTTTGGTGTCCATTGATATAGCTATTACATATGGTATGATCCTCCACAGGTAGTTCATAATTAGAGCTGGGTCATACTGTCCGTTATACCCCTCTAATTATATCTTTCCATTGAGTACCATTGATTCTCTAATGAATAATAAATTCTACATTCCTTACGGAATTAGGAGAGGGCTCATATTGTTCAAGCCCCGAATCAACCCTTAAGGGAACTACTATCTACTTCTCATAAGAAGGAGTGGATTCCACTATTGTGTGCAGATCTTCCCAACCACAAGCCAAACCGCAATCCCAACATACGGAGCATATTGATTAGGAATGCAATTCCGACCTCACCCATGGTATATCAAAGACCACGATCTAACCTAAAGGAGTTGATAAGACACTCAGGATTGAGATCACCCACATATAGCCATCATTTGTTGATATATATGAATCTCATCATGTAACGGATCTTGGTGAGAGATTCATATAGATCATGGCCCAGTCCTATATGATCACATCATACAAGGTGCCTCCATTCTCATATCTCCATATGAATGATCTAGGATAAGATCACCGTACATTACGGAATAGACCGCAGCTATAGATTAACCACAAATAAAGTACCCAGCTTTATTTGCTATCTACGAACTCTTTAAATTGCTCATTTCAAATTGAATCCATCTGTATATGACATTCATATACTCAGTTTGAAAATACATCTGGCAATCTTGGATGTTAACTACACATGTTATATATAAATGTATGAGACAATTTGAATGAATAAACCACTTCTTTTATTTCTTGTTCAATTCATATTTACAAACTACAAGCTTTAGGGCAAAAAACCCAACACCTTGCTGGTGTGAGGGGCTCTGATCTTAGTCCTCAGTTCTTGGTCGTAGTATCTTAGTATCCGGTCCTAGTATCCTGGTCCTTGTTCTTAGTCCTTAGGCATGGTTCCTGG
Organism: Acer campestre; assembly: GCA_954870605.1. Taxonomy (NCBI): domain Eukaryota; kingdom Viridiplantae; phylum Streptophyta; class Magnoliopsida; order Sapindales; family Sapindaceae; genus Acer; species Acer campestre. The sequence continues at coordinate 37,082,783 of OX940799.1, forward strand.
TATTGGTACCTAGTCCCGGTTGTGGTACTTGGTCCTGGTACTCAGTCACGGTACCCTGTACCCAGTACTTGTACTCAGTACCAGGTACCTGGTACCTGGTATCTGGTACTCTTATCTAGATCTCTTCTATAGTTCCCCGACCTAGATATTAAGCAAGTAAGAGGAGGGATAGGTGCTCTTCAATGATGTAGACGTGTTCATGAATGATGTTACCACCCGGTAGTGATTCTTCATGTTCTGGTCCTTCCGATTAAGGGGTAGAGCTCGTCTCTGTTCTTCTAGCTAGTCTGAAGGTTCTTTCCCCTTCTTTATGTACGACTTGGCATGCAGATAGGTGGATAAGAGAGCTAAGACCAGCAAGGTTGGAATCTAACTTACATACATGCATAATAAAAGAGATATGAGGGAGATAATGACAAGTCTTTTGATAGAAATGGACTAGCCTTGGGGGAAAAATCATCACACATGATCACATGCTGAAAAACCCCTAGGTAGTATCCAGTGGAGTGAGTGACCACTCTTTATATATTTATAAATAAGGCGTGCTCTGAGGAGCTTACACAAGTACGAAAATAATACAACATAAGTGCTCCGGAGAGCTTACAATAATAAGCTGGGTGTAGGCCTTTTCTAGAATCAGTTGAAAGGATCATGTCTTGTGGGGAAAAAGAGCCCTCAATACAAGAGAGTGCTTTGTCATATTTATAGGTTCTAAGTCTTGCTGCCAACTCCTTAAATTTAGTTAATCAATTTGCAATCATAGGAACACTTATTTGGCGTTGATGAAGTTGACTGATTTCTCATTAATGGCGTTGTGAATGGCCATTAAAGAGTTGGCTTTCTCATTAATGACGTTGTGAATGACCATTAAAGAGTTGACTACCTTCATTAATGGGTTTGAAAGGAAAGCAGGCTTCGTTCCTTGATAGTCTTCTCTTTTAATGTATTAAAAACTCCTTCGTTACCATGATCCCTACTGCCTGGTAGACCGATTCTAGGAGGGATCAGGGTATTGGAGTACTCTGCATGTTGCTAGACCATGGTACTAGTATTCTTCGGGTATCGGGGTACCAAGATAGTGCGGTAGTGGGGTCCTCAGGACCTTGACTTCGATGTTTCTTGGTACTCGGGATCTAGGTGAGCCTGATCTCGATCCCGATTCATAGATGGTGTGCCTGGGTATACCGGTCTTGTCTTCTTCCTAGGGTAGTTGGATGCTCCTTGTAATGTCATTCTACTTCAGGCAATCTTGGCAAGGATGAAAAACTCTTCTTTGGACCCTTGCTAAAAAAGGTTGTTAACAATCGTATTGTATATTAGTCTAAACGATAAGGGATCGAATTTGGTTGTATTTGTGGCCTAAAGGGATTGGAAAATTCAGTCATCCATGCTTAGGGATGAGCATTTATCCTTGGGGATCCAAATCCCCACATCCGTATCCCCATCCCCATCCCCATCCCTATTTGGAGGAGAAAATTTGGGGAAAATTAGGGAAATAGGGGGATTCATCCCCAAATTAAAATGGGGATGGGGGTAGGGGGACCCCACCTCATCTCCATTTCCCCATTTTCCTCATAAATTTATGGAATTGGGGATGGAGATGGGGATGGGGATGGGGGGCGAGGTGCCCCCATCCCCGTTTCCCCAATTCCCACAAACAGTATATTATATATATATATATATATTTTTATTCTTGTATTTTACTAAGCATATATACATCTTTTTAACATAAACTTTTGTTTAATTAGTGTTAAGACTTCTGAAGTTGAACTTATGACTTATCATGATGAAAGAACAAAATTAGCTTTCATTTGAATTTTTAATGGATTTTATTTTGTATTTGAATTTATGATGGATTTTGTGTTTTTCTAGTATGTAATTTTTAGTCAAACATGGGAAATGGGGAAGACCGGGAAACAGTGAAAACGGGGGGAAACAAGGAAACAGGAAAAAAAAGTGAAAAAACATGGAAAATTAGGAAATGTGAATAGTGATGGGGTGACCTTCCCCCCAAAACTCCCCTATCCCCATTTTCCCGAAATGGAGAAGTGGGGGGAAGGCCACTGTAACCCGTATGGGCGGGATATTATATATATTATAAATAAATGAATTTTAAATGTATTTAAATTCAATTTAAAAGTAATATAAAACTATAATTTTTTCAATATATAACTTCTTATCAACTTTCAAAATATTTGTAAATTTAAAATATTATTATATTTTGTTCGAGCAAAACCTAATATTAATAATTTAATACAATCAATACAACATAATATCAATATCAATATCAATATCAATCTAATAGCAGATAATCTCAATCTCATATCAATCTTATTCAATTCAATTCAATTCAATCCAATTTCAGACACCCAATGGATATGAGAAAATTTCTCAATTATTTGTACCCAGGAAACTCCTCAACCCCCACAATGATTTGATGAAATCACCGTACAATTGCTCAACTGTTCCCAAGGAGAACCAAGTTCCAACGCATATAACAGGCCATTTTGTACTAGATGAATATATTCATTCAACAACTCTTCATATTTTTTTTTTCACTTAGGTTTAGAATATATTTCCGAACTGTTATAAGTAAACCTAAAACTCTACTGAGCGACAATCAAACGATACAATTTTTTTTTTTTTTTTAAAGAGGTTTTAAAATTAAAAAACATCTTTTAGCCGGCGTTTACACTATTAAAGTTGTGAGTTGGAGTTGCGTTCCCTTTAATCTCACATAAAGGTAATTTTCGTTACGTTCAACAATCCTAGTACTTTGCTCAACCAAAAGGGTTAAACAATATACTGTATTTCTGATGAAATCTGTACATTAATCTTCATTCCGTGAAATGTAAATCTCCTTCAAACTTATCATTTATTAGTGTCTGCAAATACATTTTGTCATTTTGAAGTAAATTTTCTACTAATTAACTTCATTGGACAGAAATAATCATGAACTTGGCTTGGAAGAGAACTTGAAAAATGTACCAACCCAATTACCAATTCAGCAAAATTGAAATTGACAGCTCTCTGTTCATGATCAGCAGTTATTCAACTTAATTTGCTAGAAGTTGCTAAATGCAATGACATTTACAAAATCAAAATGAGATGCTGTATATGCATTTGATGGACTAGAATTTTACAAGCGAAGGTTAGTCATATCAAACCAGATTTGCTCAAATGCCTTGACAATAAGATCATGGTACTCGTTCGAATTCAACGAGAGATAACAAGCAAGAAGATCTTCCAAATCCTTTGAATTTCGAATGTTGTTCTCCATGATCATCTCCTCCATTGAATCCCTGAAGTCCTTTTGTGGATCAATTGAGGACTTGACAACTATAAAGCTCTCCGAGAGGCTTCTCTTCTGAGAATTCCCGTACTTGTTGGGTGAGATGCTCTTTCTTGAATAGGCCTGGATTTTCTTGCTGGCAATCCTGGGAGAATTTGGTCTCAGCTTTATTCCTGTTGAATTTGAAGACGATTTTCGTATTACAGGACTTGTTCTGTGCTGTTTCTGAGTCCTGACGCTTCCTTCCTTGAAAATTTTGACAGAAACTTGCTCTGAACTTTTCCTGAACTTGGCTGGTTTTGTGAATATTGGAGGGAGCTCCAACTCTGAAATTGGATGAAACCTGGCTAGCTTTTCGACTTTTTGAGTGAACGTTTCGTTGCTGTCTATGTCGATGATGATGTCGGTTGTAGAAGAAGTGACTTCACAGTTGCAGGAATCGGGCCACGAGACTTGATCATGATCAGGATCTACAAATTCCTCCTCAGAATAGTACAGAGGAGACTCACCAGGATCCAGAGAGCTCTCAGAAGAAGAAATAAAGTAGTAGTCAGGAGTAAAATTATCAGAAGAGGAAAAATGTCTAGGAGAAGGCTTGTAAACTGTTTTTCTTCTGGAATTATTCCTCCTGGAAGTTGATTTTCTTGATGATGAATCAGGGAAATGAGTATCTGAGGCCTTCCGGTTCACCGGAGAATTGATGGGTTGTGATGTGAGGTGATAGGAGTACCTTGGCTGGGAAATGTTGTTGGGTTTACTGTGAGACTTGTCTACAGGTTTTTTCGGTTGGTTTTTTTTCTTCACAGGATGTGTTTTGGTTTTACTCATATCTTTGAGTTTGTAAAACCAGGCATTAGGCATCATATCTGAGAATCTAAATCTGTAATTACCCATCTCTCTGTCTCACTCAGTGTCACACACTTCTGATCATTCTCTGATCTGTGTGTTTTCTCCTCTCTCTCTGAGTTGTTGTTGTTGTGTTTCTCTCAATTTAATGTCTGCAAGTTGTCAGATTTTTTGGCAGTGGAGTGGAGGTGTTGAAGATAACAGGATATAAAGAGATACCAAGTTTGGATTATAGAAGGGAAAGAAGAGTAAAGAGAGTTGTTGGGGTCCATTGCAAAAGTTTTGAGCATGAAAGCAATACATGTCCATCAAATCAACCTTTTTAAATCATTACAATTAAACATAATAATCAACACTGATTTAAGCATGAGATTTCCTCTAATTAGATACTAATTAAACACCTCCAAATTTGCATAACAGCTTGCTATTACAGTACTATTAGCATTAATTCTACACTTTCGCTGTTTTGTTTAAAGTTATAGATTTCATACACTCATCTTTTCACCCATTTGCCATTTCATCGTTGTCTGAATTGTTTGAATATAAGATTGTTTACACTTGAGAATTCTCCTTAAAGTTATAAAGAAAAAAATAGTTAAAGTGTTTTTTTTTAAAAAAAAAAAAAATAACTTAACATTTTTTTTAGAGGAAATTCTAGTATTTATCCATAAAATTACGATGTTTCACATTTATCCCTTCTAAACAAGTTAACTGTTTTAATCCATATTTTTATGGGTGGCTTGATGGAAATACCCTTTAAAATTCTTTTTGTTGACTTCCATATCCATTGTCTTTAATTGCTTTTTTTTTTTCTCTTTTCGGTTTTTACTTTCATCAATTTTAATAACTTGAATCTCCATTGACACTTTCTTTCTCTCTCTCTCTCTCTCTTCGTAGATTTTTCTTGTTTCTCTCATTTGTGTTTCTCTCTCTACAATTTTCGCTCTTCGAAATATTGTTTTCCTAGCCGAAATGATTCCAACAGTATATTATGGGCGAAAATTTGATATTGTCTTTCCCCTTAAAAGTCATTTGAAAATGTTTCCATAAACTTTACACGCGAACAAACCTTTGTCAATTGTGGTTTGTTCGCATACCTCCATTGATGGAGGTCGAATGTCGAACAAACCTCCATTGATTGAGGTTTGTTCGTTGAAGATAATTAAAGAAAAATCTTTCTCTCTCATGTCATAAATGCACCAAGGGTATTTTTGTCCAAAAATCATTTCTCTCGAATAACAATAGTGAAGTTATTGAGAAATGACATCTTTGAACACTCCCCTAATTTTAAGGCTATTTATGGTTTTGACCTTATTCTTTATAGGACAATGTTTGGGTAGTGATCTCACCAGTAGGGTGTTGGCACGTGGCCTATTTTGAAAGAATGTAAGGAGATAAATGTAAGAAGTGAAAAAAAAAAAAAAAAAAAAAAAATACCACGTGCCAATACCCCATTGATAGGTTAATATCTTGGATAGAATACTGACCGATCAGTACCCAAGCATTATCTTTCTTTATATCCAACAATTTTGTTTCTCGGCATTGGCTTCATTCTTATATATGTGTCCTTCACATTCACACAGACATCAATGTATTTAGTTTGAAAGCATATTTTTTGAGAAACACATGTATGAAGCCAAACAATTAAATTGTTTTCTGGTTCAGATATGTTCGTTACCTAATATAAAAATCTAATTACTTTCTCATAAAACATTTTTAATTGAAAAAAAAAAAAAAAATGTTTTTTACAACAGCACGGGCAAACATACCTTTATTGTTGACCAAATGTTTTGCTGCTTTTTGAAGAATATTGGTCAATTGTCAATACCTTATCATCTAATTTTTCTGTCATAAATATATAATATAGATTTATTTATAGTATATTAATACATATAACTACACTTTTACTATGTAAATAATATAACTTCAATCATAAAAATATTTATGGTAAAATTATGATGATGTATAATATACTATAAATATATCTATATTGTATACCTACCGAAAAAAAATTGCCTCATCATGTCCTAAAATCTTTTATTCATATTAAGGAGAGTCGAAATGATAATTTAAGCAAAACAATTAAGACCCCATGTGTCTATTGTCTATTTTTTTTTTTTTTTTTTTTTTTTTTTTTTTTTTTTGAAGGAATGTCTATTGTCTATTAAGTGCTGTATTTTTTTTTATTATTTTTTTCATTTTTCATTTTTAACCTTAATTTCATGCTTCATTAATGATGATATTCCTTGCCTTTTTCCATTTCTTGATGTCCATTGGACCCACCTGCTTGTTTGCTGGACTTGTCCCCCCAAATGCTTGGTGAAGAGGAAAAGCCAAAGCCCAATTTATAGCTTTTCATTATTTCTATATGCTTTAGAAGATTTCTTTTCATATTTATAGTTGAAATTTTCAAAGGTTAATTAAATTTTAATTGCTCGAGGATTTATATAATTAGTCATGGGATTAAGCTTCTCATCACCTTCCTAATTAATTAAGAGAATATTATTATTTAGTAGTGATTTTTGTACGACTTATAATATTCTAATATGAGATTTTTATTATTAGCTAGGGATGTGGAATGTGATAAATTTTATATAGAGAGAGTGAGTATAAGAAACCAGATTAGTGCAAAGACATTTTAGATGCTTAACATTTTCTTGTAGCACTAGAGTAAAAAAAAAAAAAAAATTATTATGTGAGACGGTCTCATTAATTATTAATACGGTGAGAATGTCAAATTAGATTAGGTCAAATTGAATTAAATTATATTAGGAAAGTAAAATTGTATCATGTTCCAATGTAAAAAATGGTGGCACGACACTACATAATTGGGTGGTTTCTCTATTGACGTGGTGAGACATCCCACGTCAGTTTTTCTCCAAATATCATGCATAGTTGTCGCTAGTGATGCCTTTCTCTTCTTGATTATTTGTACCAAATGGAAGAGAAAAAAAAAGGAGGAGAAGAAAATTAAAGTAAAAAGGGACACCCATAAATCAAATCCAAATTATGTAGGCCAAGGTTATGTTTGCTGGGATTAGGAAGGGTTGGTGGATAATTAGCAATTTAGCATTACCTAATGAGTAAATTTTTATCACATTATGAATCTTAATATAATTATTATATTATACACACCTATTAAAGATCCTAGCTGGCTGAACTGCATGTCTTTACAACCAATTCACCAATCTTGTGAAGTGTTTTTGGAAGCACTTTTGAGAAAGTGCATGTAATTAGAAGCTGTTTCTACTAAACACTTGCATGCTTTCGTTCTTTTCTTCTATTTTTTTTTTCCTTAAATATTTGTCTCTGATTGTAAAATGACTTTATAAACATCTATTATATGTCATCCAACCAATTTGTGCATATACTATAATAATAATAATAATAATAAAACATTGTTGTCTATTCTTAATTGAACAATATATAAATTAAAAGAGATTAACAAAAAAAACTTTTTTGAACCATTAGAAATAACATGAAGTTGACCAAGTTGCATATCATTGAGGTTGTAGGGTTTGAGTCACTCTCAAATATCAAATTAATTGTAATAATTAAAAAAAAAAAAAAAAAAAACAAACATGCGAAGCTCATGTCAATACATTATGGTTGGTGTATTGGTTGTAAATATCTGTGATTGAAAGACACATATATGCTTGTAAATACATTATGGTTGGTGTATTGGTTGTAAAGACATGAATATGAACTAGTTAGGATCCTATGACAATTTTGTGTAATTATATGAAGAAAGATCATGTCAATCAATTTGCTCTTTAGAGTATGTTTATAGTCCCCACTAAGCAACTTACCCCACAAAGAACCTAACACCAACAAATCATCGATTTGACAATAAGCAAGCTGCCCACCCCAATTTAGAAACCAAAATCTGACAATAAGCATTTAAGCCTACATCTTGTTAGTATTAATACTTCTTCTCTTTTTTACTTTTGGTACAAAAATGATCTAATGTAGGAAAAAAAAAAAAAAAACTTGCATGGGAATTACACTGTCGTGTGTTGATTTTTTTAATTCTACTCTTTTGTTTATCATTGAAATATACATTTAATCTTTTTATCGTATGTTATGCTTTGATTTGGTGAACATACAAACAATAGAGTGAGTCTATTAGTGTACGAATAACTTGGTAAGACCGTTTCAACAACAGCTACTTTACTGCATCATATATAGTTGACTTCATTGGTACAGAGATTGCAAGTATAGAGAAGCAAATGTCATGTCATTTTGAGTGATCTATGAAGTAATAACAATACATAAGTTTCAAAACAAACAGATTGAGACATTACATTTGGCTGCCATGTGACTACCTTTTATGGTGGCAAATCATTTACACACTTGTGTGCATGGGAGACAAAATTATAATAGAATAGGAAATGGTAACTAAAAGTATTTTATTCAAGAAAACATGTACAACTTGATAGGGTTTGAGATTATGACAAGACATCAGAACAATATTTAAAAATCATAATTAGATTATTATAAAATATAGCAACCATTTATGTTCAAAAGTTTTAAGGGTTTTTTTTTTTTTAATTTTTTTTTAATTTTTTTTTAATCTGACACAAAATATAGTGTGAATTATCCAAGCAAGTCTATTAATTATATTTATATATAATTTTTCTATTATCAGTTCGTCCTGATATAAAATATATCAGGATGAAGAATGTGAACCATTAGATTTACATACTTTGTCTCAAAGTGTATGCACTTGTCAAAACTTCTCCATAATTTGTGGTCCACATTTGTCCTGATATATTTTATATCAAAACGAACTAACAATAAAAAGACTATATATATATATATATATGTATATTTATTTATATAAATTTGTGTGTGAATTATCCACGCAAGTTTGTGTGTGTGTAACTTTCAAGTGAGGTATCACTTACTTAAATTTCGGTAAGGACCTTGATGAAATCACACTAATTTTTATGAATTTTGATCTGATTTTTTTTTTTTTTTTTTTGATGATAAGTTCATTGAAATCTACCTATGAATAAAATTTGAGAATTTTTAAAATAATATAACTATTTTTTGAATGTTTCAATATTTCTCTCATTTTTCTGATGCTTTCATATTTAACAAAATCAGGATAAATTGGTGAAATATAGGAAAATTCAATGAACAAAACATGTATAACATCTGATATCTGTTGCCAGAAAAAGAAAAAAAAAAGGAAAATTCAAAAAAATAGTTCTAGTACTTGGAAAAATCTCAAATTTTACTTGTAAGTAAATTTCATTAAACTTATCATTAAAAACAAAAAATTAGATTAAAATTTATAAAAATCGATGTGATTTTATCAAGTTCCTTATCGACATTAAAGTAAGGGATTTCTTGAAAGTTATTATATATGTGGATATGAAATTCTTATCTATTTATTTGATTTTATAATTCTATTATGATTTTATTGTTTAATTAAATTAATAATTTAAATGAAAATTTCTTTATTTCACCTATTTTCTTAAATTCGAATTTTTTCCTCTGTTTCTCTCATTTGACCATGTTTGACTAAAAATTACATATTAAAATAAATTGCCTATAAGTTATAACATGCAAAAACAATACCAATACAAATGTAAATAAAATCCAAAGGAGAAAATACTTATTATTAAATATATATATATACTTATTATTATTATTATTATTATTATTATTATTATTATTATTATTATTATTATTATTATTAAGAATTTTGGGGGGAAATGGGAATGGGGAACCTCCCCCCATCCCCATTTTAATTTGGGATGGCATTCATCTCCATCCTCTCCCATTTCCCTATTTGGGGATGCTTATTTATGGAAATTGGGGATGGGGATTTGGGGAAATGGAGATTTCGGGGGAAATGTCCATCTCTATACAAAACCCTTCAATATACTTGGTTTTGATAACATGGTACGTTTTACTACTAGAATAAAAATTTTAAGATGATAAGAGGATGTTGGGCTATGTTTTTAAGAGCCGTCCTAATATATTTTATATCAAAACGAACTGACAATAGAAAGACTATATATATATATATTTATATAAATTTGTGTGTGAATTATCCACACAAGTTTGTGTGTGTGTAACTTTCAAATGAGGTATCACTTACTTAAATTTTGGTAAGGACCTTGATGAAATCACACTAATTTTTATGAATTTTGATCTGATTTTTTTTTTTTTTTTTGGATGATAAGTTCATTGAAATCTACCTATGAATACAATTTGAGAATTTTTAAAATACTAGAACTATTTTTTGAATTTTTCAATATTTCTCTTATTTTTCTGATGCTTTCATATTTAACAAAATCAGGATAAATTGGTGAAATATAGGAAAATTCAGTGAACAAAACATGCACTAACATCTGATCTTTGTTGCTAGAAAAAGAAAAAAAAAAGGAAAATTCGAAAAAATAGTTCTAGTAATTGGAAAAATCTCAAATTTTACTTGTAGGTAGATTTCATTAAACTTATCATTAAAAAAAAAAAAAATTAAAATTTATAAAAATCGATGTGATTTTATCAAGTTCCTTATTGAAATTAAAGTAAGGGATCTCTCACTTGAAAGTTATTATATATGTGGATACGAAATTCTTATCTATTTATTTGATTTTATAATTCTATTCTGATTTTATTGTTTAATTAAATTAATAATTTAAATGTAAATTTATTTATTTCACCTATTTTCTTAAATTCGATTTTTTCCCCTGTTTCTCTCATTTGACCATGTTTGACTAAAAATTACATATTAAAATAAATTGCTTATAAGTTATAACATGAAAAAACAATACCAATACAAATGTAAATAAAATCCAAAGGAGAAAATACTTATTATTAAATATATATATATATACTTATTATTATTATTATTATTATTATTAAGAATTTTGGGGGGAAATGGGAATGGGGAACCTCCCCCCATCCCCATCTCCATCCCCATCCCCATTTTAATTTGGGATGGCATTCATCTCCATCCTCTCCCATTTCCCTATTTGGGGATGCTTATTTATGGAAATTGGGGATGGGGATTTGGGGAAATGGAGATTTCGGGGGGAAATGTCCATCTCTATACAAAACCCTTCAATATACTTGGTTTTGATAACATGGTACGTTTTACTACTAGAATAAAAATATTAAGATGATAAGAGGATGTTGGGCTACGTTTTTTAGAGCCGTGTGATTATTTTTATAGGTTATGATAGGATTTGACTGGATTGGATAGGATTGGATTAATTTTAATTTTATCATGTGTTAGGTGTAATATAAAAATAGACTAAAGAGTAATCATATATTTGGTGCAAAATACAATAGGATTAAAAATAGGAAGGTAAATTACATAAAATTACCCTGATTAAAAAAAAAATAATCAAATTAAAAAGAAAAACAAATATATCCATGAAAGATCCAGATCTTTCCATAATCTCCATGAGAGGAGATCTGGATGTAGGAAAACACACCAAATTCAAAAGCAATATTCAATAAGTTGATTCCAGAAAAGAAAAGAAAAAGAAAACAAGAACTCTATTATGGAAAAATGGAGTAGCAATCCAAACAAGAAAAATCATTCATCTCAAATACCCAGCAAGTTTTAATATTTCTCTAATATTGCTCAAACTCTACCACAGCTCCACTTGGGCAAAGTGCCGTCACCGGCTACTGCGGTTTATTCTGTTCCATTTCAACATGGAAATCTCCTTCCATTTTGAGAGCTCGATGATTCCGTTTGTCAGCAAAATCACTTCCTCCAACAAGTACAAGATCTAGAAACGTGACACAAATCTTCAAGTTAGATGATTCCGATTGTCAGCAAATCTCTATTATTATTTTTCATTTTCTTTTTTTAATAATTTAATGATTGTGTGGTTTTTTTTTTAGAACAATTGAAAAATGCTTTTAGGTTAGTTTGTAATGGTAGAGGGAGAAAGAGAAGGAGTATGAGAAGAATATGATGATGCTATTGCTTCTAGCTCTAACCAGTCGAAATGAAGAAGATGATGATGTTGGCTTTGACTACATTGATGAGATGTTTTTGTATTTAAGATGATGGGAAAGTAATTAATCTCATCTAATTGTTCGGGATGAATTTATCCCATTGCAATGGGATAAATCAGGTAGATGAGATTATTTCATCCTATCCAAACTCCGGTTAGCCCATCCAAACATGAGAATTGGACTTAAAAATAAGCTGAATCCTATCCTATTTCAACTGCCAAACGGGCCCTAAAGAGAAACCATAAACCAAAAAATGCATCCTACATGCTTTAAAGAAACAAAATGTTGAAAAGACCAAATTTATTGTTTCTGTTGTGAAATAATTGACTTTCACCACCTAGAGAATATTCCAATAATTAATTCTCTTGATCCCATTTCCTATTTCATTATAAGGCAATTACCTCTCTTAATCTTATTTTCTATTTCATTGTAAATTCAATTCTCCCTATGCCTATATACAGGCTCATTGTATAAGTTTTCTATAAACAGAGAAATAAATTCATAGAATTGATTTCCTCTCATTCTTCTCTCACGGTTAGTACTATTACTTTCTATACTTTTATGCTTTGATTTATAATATGTTATCAACACGAATGCTTTTATTATTTATTTGATCTCTTCTTATTCCTTTCTTATTATTAATAATAAAGGTTCGCAACAAGAAAATTGCATTCAAAAATCAGAACCAAAAGTTCTTAATTCAAAAATAAGAACTATAAGTTCCTCATTTTTTATTGGCTTATTTTGGTGACAAACCACAATTGGGGTTTGATATATAAGGGTAGTGTAAGTTCCTCAAGTTTGATTGGCTTATTTCGGTGACAAACCACCTATGGGGTTTGATGTAAGGGTAGCTTAGGCTTTTGTTGGTTGGTGTCTTGCACAACCAAGTCCCTTTCAAGCCTCAAGAGAAGAAGCACCAAAGGTAAATTTCTAAGTGCTTACTTAATTTGAAGAGATATAGTTGCACACACTCACAACTCATCCATATCTTTAATACTTGTTTGTTATGTGTTTTAATATGTGTACATTTATGCCCATTAATATCTCTTCATGCATGTTTATTTGATTGCATCTTGCTTGGTTTGCCTTAACATGTTTAGGTATTAGGATGCAAAGTCATGGGGTTTTCGACGCTCTGGTTTGGCGGTCGGTGACAGCAAAATCAGGGCGCCGAATTGAGACCAATGATCAGGTGTCTTTTCAGCGCCCTTGGTTCGGCATTAAGAGGCCGTAGAACATGGCCGCCAATTTCAGACCAGTAGGTCTAATTGTAATTTGGTGCCCTTATTCGGCGGGCAGGGCGTAGAATGTGGCCGTAGAATCCAAGTCAGTGCGACTGTTAGGACTTAGCACCCTTGTTATGCTGTCGCCCTTGTTATGCAGTCACCAGCCGAGAACCAAGGGTGCAAAATTGCATGTTTCTGGACACTTTTCCAGGACACTTTTCCAAAACGTTGTCACTTCATTTTGGCTCCTATATATATGCCTCTCTGTCTTTAGGTCAAGTTAAGAGTTCAAAAATCATATTTTTCCCTTATAACATTTTTCAAGAGAAAAAATTCACAAGAACTCACCTTTAAACATTCAAAGTCATTCCTTTGTGCATCAAAGTTTATCAAGCATCATCTATGACCAAATAGGCATCCATGCATGGTTTTGCAACATCACATCTTGCTTGGTAAGGTTTTCACTAATTTCATCTAATCTTAGTGTCTTCTTAACAAGTCATTTCTTTAATTACTTGTATGCTCTTAGAGTATATTCTATACACAAGATATAGATTGTTTATGATGTTTTGATTGAGTGTTTTATTGTGATAGCCATGACTCGGATTGTTTAATCTAAGTTAGCTAAGCTTTATGCCATGCCATATAGCATTTGATATCTAGGATTGATTTAATTGTCATCTTATTATCCTAGATAAGCATTTAGAGTTCCTTAGCTCTATTTGCATTTTGGATATCATACATATTCACATAGGTTTTTTTATCTCTTCATTGAGAAGTAAGTCTTATGGCTAAGGTTGCTTAGGCCACAAGAAAATTGGACTAGGTCCACTTTTATAGGCCCACGGGTAGTAGTGGTGGGTTATAGACCTTGAGAGGTTGAGGTCAACCTAATGGATTCGACATTCGTGTGTGGTGCATATAACAACCCGTGATTTTTCCTTGTTGA